>JASPKZ010003863.1:775000-1205083 GCA_030220185.1 Diploptera punctata | reverse complement strand
ACCACTACCTGATCAGACCACTACCACCAATACCACCACCCTACCATCACCACCAATACCATACATCCCCACCAATACCACCACCACTCCACCCACCAATCCACACTACTACCATCACCAACACTACGACCATCACCACCACCACTACCACTACCTCTACCACCAATACCATCACCACTACGATCACCACCAATACCACCACCACTACCATCACCACCAATACCACCACCACTGCGATCACCACCAATACCACCCCCACTACTATCACCAACACTACGACCACCACCACCACCACTACCACCAATACGACCACCACTACCATCACCACCAATACCACCACCACTACCATCAGCACCAATACCACCACCGCTACCATCACCACCGCTACGACCATCACCACCACCACTACCACTACCAGTACCTCCAATACTACAACCACTACCATCACCAACACTACGACCATCACGTCCACCACTACCACCTCTACCACTATCATTATCCCCCACTACCCCCATATCTACCAGTACTACTACCATTTAACACCACCACACAACCACCACCACCACCACACCAACCACTACCATTACCAATACCACCAGCACTACTATCACCACCACTACCACCAATACCACCACCACTACCATCACCACCAATACCACCACCACTACCATCACCACCAATACCACCACTACCATTACCAACACTACGACCATCACCACCATTACTACCACTACCACCACCACAACCATCACCAATCTTACGACCATCACTACCACCACTACCACTATCACTACCACCAGTACCACCACCACTACCATCACCACCACCACTACCATCACCACCAATACCACCATCACTACCATCACCACCTCCACTACCACTACCACCAATACCACCACCACTATCATCACCAACACTACGACCATCACCACCACTACTACCACTACTACTACCACCAATACCGCCACCACTACCATCACCAACACTACGACCATCACCACCACTACTACCACTACTACTACCACCAATAACACCACCACAATCCTCACCAACACTACGACCATCACCACCACTACTACCACTACCACTACCACCAATACCACCACCACTACCATCACCAACACTACGACCATCACCCCCACTACTACGACTACCACTACCACCAATACCACCACCACAACCATCACCAACACTACGACCATCACCACCACTACTACCACTACCACCAATACCACCACCACTACCATCACCAACACTACGACCATCACCACCACTACTACCACTACCACAACCACCAATACCACCACCACCACAACCATCACCAACACTACGACCACCACCACTACCACTACCACCAGTACCACCACCACTTCCATCACCACCACCACTACCATCACCACCACCACTACCATCACCACCAATACCACCATCACTACCATCACCACCACCACTACCACTACCACCAATACCACCACCACTACCATCACCAACACTACGACCATCACCACCACCACTTCCACTACCACTACCACCAGTACCACCACCACTACCATCACCACCACCAATACCATCACCACCAATACCACCATCACTACCATCACCACCACCACTACCACTACCACCAATACCACCAGCACTACCATCACCAACACTACGGCAATCACCACCACCACTACCACCTCTACGACTATCATTATCCCCCACTACCACTATATCTACCAGTACTACTGCCATTTAACACCACCACCACCACCACTAACGCTACCATTACCAATACCACCACCATCACTACCAACTCTAACACACTACATCTACCAACACCACCACTACCACCACCACCAGCACCCCCACCACCACCACCAGAACTATCACAATCACCTCTATCAGTACCACCTTAGTGAAATTCTTGAGTATGCTGTCCAGGGCTATACTGATCGCACTGTATTTCGCTGTATTCGTATTTTGTCACAATTATGTAAAATATTATACTTGCACAAAATAAAGTATCTTACAATTAGGCAATTTCACCCCATGTACTGCATTTGAATGACTAATGGTTATCTTAAAGGGAATTATAAATTATAGTTCGAGATGGGATAAGAACAATCATTTTTAAAAACTAACTACGCTCTCGATATATCCCAACCTTGAATATCGTTTTTCAATCATTCCCTTTGCAATTCTCTTCCTCAAATCATGCTTGATGTTATTTTTTGCGTGATAATGCGTATTGTCGTACTTACAGCAATGGCGTCCGTGATTGAAAGTTCAACTTCTATATTTCGGGTTGCCAACGTAAATAACTATTATAAAATATACTAAACCAAGTCTGGGAATTAAACCACTGCCCTCTATGTATACTACGTACAATGAATGTACAAAAGTATATCAAAAAGGTAGTGTTAATATACATTATACGAAACAAATCACTACATTTTAAGTCAACTACACTTTATTCGAAACAATATTAAACAACAAATACGTAATTGCCGCCATTTTATAACTGACTCATGTCACGGCCTGCGAATAAAACCTAATAAACATTGGGCTCACTGTTAATGTTGTCATTTGTTTATAATGAACGCAAATATTTCCAACAAAGATGTTATTATATTCCTATTACTTTTTATTTTGAAAACACCACCACTCAATAAATTATGTACAACGCACGTTCGTGATGTGTTTTACACAATCTTGGAAATTAAAATCCTCGCTATCGATCGGTTTTAAACATTTTCCTCGTTTCTGTAAAAACTTCTTCCCAACCTCGCATTATAATATACTATTATCCCACATAATTGTTGGCCACCTACTGGATTATTTCTCTCTGATTTACCGACCCCCCCATTCATGGCATATAGAAGTATGCGATGCGTAACTTTTCCTATTATATCTTCTTATTTCTTCTTCTTCTTCCTCTACGCATGAAAGCTGCAGCTTGTTGCGTGTTCATTCACTACAGGTCTGGGGTATGGTGACGTCCTTCCATCGTAGTCGTGGCCTTCCTAATGGCCTTTTCTGTTGAGGTGTCCAGTCACATAGTTTCTTCACTAGTCGACTGTTCTCCATTCTATCTGTGTGATCGTTCCAATTTAGTCTTCTATAATTTATCCAGAGGTTTATATGTTCAATTTCACATTCTTCTCTAATAACAGAGCTGCGATTTTTCTCTCTCAGCAATTTTCTTACGATTTTCCTTAAAACTTTCATTTCGATTGTTTCATTGATTTGTTTTGTTTTTTGAGTTTCTGTTCGGCATTCACAACCATATGTTAGAACTGGTCTTATGACAGATTTGTAAATTCTTACTTTTGTATCTATTCTTAAATTTTTATTTTTCCAAACAGTATTGTTTAAACATCCCGATATTTTGTTTGCATTATTTGCTCGATGGAGGATTTCATCTGTTATTCTGTTGCTGCTATTAATTTCAATTCCTAAATATTTGAATTTCGTGACCTGTTCTATACTTTTCCCTTCAATTTCTAATTTAACACATCGTCGGTCCTTTCATAATGCCATTGATTTGGTTCTATTTGTTGAGATTTTCATGTTATATTTTGCTGCAATGATTCTAAATTTGTGCAATAGCATTTGTAAATCATCTTCACTTTGTGCAATTAGAACTGTGTCATCAGCATAGTTTATTGTCTTCAGCTCTTTGTTACCTATTTTAATCCTTTTTCTAACTTCAACTTTTAGTTCTTTGGTGATTTCATCCATTGTTAGTGTGAACAATATGGGACTTAATGAGTCTCCTTGTCGTATTCCTTGCTTGACTAAAATTCCTTTAGATGTACTGTTTCTATATTTGATAGTTGTGCTATTTCCTGAATAAATTTCTTTGATGATTGCGATGAGGTTTTTAGATACTATTATATCTAATTTACCATAAAGATCATCCAGCTTCCTGATATGCAGTTTTCTCCATTCACCTGTCTGTTTGTCTCTCTTCGGTCCAAAAATATTCCCAAGTATTTAGTCTCAAATACTCGGAGCCCAAATACTCGTTCTTTACGAGCCGGAAAATCTTTGACTCTGACCCCACGGTTTATAGTCCCACCTGGAAGACTTGTCCCTTGGATTTTCTCATTCTAAAAATCCATCGTCTACGGCAGGATATGTGGGGCGTATAAAAATTACATGCTAAGAAGAGGTTATATTAAGTTGAAGATATATACCCATAAATAAATAAACACACGCACACACACACACACACACACACACATATATATATATATATATATATATATAAAATTACGTGTCACGTTGTTTGTTCGCGATGGAATCCTAAACTTCTGAACCGATTTTAATAAAATTTTGCACACTGTGTGCTGTTTGATCCAACATGAGACTTGCGGTTGTTTATAACTAAATGTATAGTCGCATTATTTTTATTGCAAATTATTTGTTTATTATTTAACAAAGAGTTATAATTATCTGTGAGTTCCATACGATTCTAACAGTTGACGGTGTAAGGTAATTGGTTTATTATTTAACCAGGTGGCTGTGCTTTTTTGTTGCAACCGCGAATTTCCATTGAATTACAAATATTGAATATTTCATAATTTAAGTGTGTTTGTGTTTATTTTCTTTTCAATATATTGATAATAATATTAATTTCGTGTGTAAGTATTAGTTTTAAGTAATCTGGCTGAAAGACAGCAACTTAATTTAAATTTAACTGGACCGAGAAGGGACATTGAACAATATGGCGAATCAGTTCTAGAGACCATGAATGATAAGATATCAAGTGAATTTCCGCAAATTGGTATAGGCCTATGTGACACAAATCTTACATTTAAGAAGAATGTCATTTTAAAAACATATGAAGGTCCTAAGGAACGGAATAACAGAAGTGTAAGTAAGTCTGTTAGTTATAATAATATGCCTAATATTACAGAAACAATCTTCATGCCTCAATTAAATGAAAAACAAGATGACTATAATATATCACACGATTCTAACAGATGGCGGTGTAAGGTAATTGGTTTATTATTTAACCAGGTGGCTGTGCTTTTTGTTGCAACCGCGAATTTCAATTGAATTACAAATATTGGTTATTTCATAATTTAAGTGTTTGTGTTTATTTTATTTTCAATATATTGATAATAATATTAATTTCGTGTGTAAGTATTAGTTTTAAGTAATCTGGCTGAAAGACAGCAACTTAATTTAAATATTAATATAAAATTATAGAATATTCACCTGAATCTTATAAAAGTTAATTTAAATATAACTGGACCGAGAAGGGACATTGAACAATATGGCGAATCAGTTCTAGGGACAATGAATGATAAGATATCAAGTGAATTTCCGCAAATTGGTATAGGCCTATGTGACATAAATCTTACATTTAAGAAGAATGTCAATTTAAAAATATATGAAGGTCCTAAGGAACGGAATAACAGAAGTGTAAGTAAATCTGTTAGTTATAATAATATGCCTAATATTACAGAAACAATCTCCATGCCTCAATTAAATTAAAAACAAGATGACTATAATATATCACAAGTTGATATTACTATACAGAGACTTCTTGATGATGATGAGAATCTAAACTGCCAACAAGTTAGTAGAAAAAAACGCAAGTATAATGAAATCAGCAAGCCTCCTCAAAATATTCCATCAATAAATGTATATAATACTAATGATTAGAGCGAGGATTTATATGAAGAAAATTTTACCAAAATATGAAATCAAAATAAGAAAATATGAAAAATATGAAAATTGTAACACGAAAATATTATGAAGCTATTATTTATTAACGTTATTACATATATTTTCATATACATACATTCGGTATAATATATAGGATCCAACAGCATGTAAATGAGACAAGTAGACCTTATTTGTGGTTCAAAAAGTCAAGATATTCAGTATATTTCTTATTTTAATTAGCTTTTCATTAATTCCATGCCCGTAGAAAGATCATGCTTACGATTTGAAACATTGTTAATAAATAGATAATGTCTACTGGAATATATATATATATATATATATATATATATATATATATATATATATATAACACAATCCAACAATCCATAATTTATTAATTGATATTTAATTATGAATTTCAAAATCCAAGGAACAAAACATAGCAACCAAAACAAACAAACAGACTTGCATGAAATATAGCACTAAAAATTTAGATTAGGTACAATTTGGCATGATTACTATTCTCATTGCATAAAGATATCAAACTCCAGTAATTGTTTTATTATTAATTTAACATTTCAAATATAATTTATCTTCCAGTAATTGTATATGTAGCAATAACCTTAAATTAGTTGTTGGTATTGATATACGTATATAAAAAAGAATTAATTATTTATTCAATTATATTTAATTATGAAATCCAAGAAACAATACATAACCAAAACAGAAAGCTTTCCATGAAATATAGGACTGACAAAATTGAGACTATGTACAGTTTGGTATGGTAGCTATTTACATTGCATAAATATACTGAGCTTCAATATATGTAAAAGTGATCCCACTACAGGCCTCAGTAGGCCCTTGGGGTAGTAGGAGGTTAAGGCTCCCACTTTTTCTTGACAATCGGTACTTGATGTCAGCCGGGTTGTCAGCCCTGCGTGACGGCCGCCTTTACCCCAGAACAAGCGTCTGGCACTCATTTCCGTTAGTGGCTGAGTCGACCCCAGGCCATAGTGCCGCCAGAAGGTTTTGGTCACTTTAAAAATCCAGACCCCACCGGGACTTGAACCCTCGACCTTCCGACTTGTAGCGCAGTGCCTTAACCACTACGCTACGGCGTATGTACATGTAACAATAACATTAAATTTAATTATAATTGAGTTGTGGTTTTTTATTTTTGGTTTTTGCTGATACCTATAAAAATCGAGTTATAGGAACAATTTAATGTTGACACAAGAGATTGCAATTTATAAAATGTAGGCTAAGAAAGAATATTATTTAGTTATTTTAAATATATTTCAAATATAAAATGAA
The DNA here is from genome assembly GCA_030220185.1 of Diploptera punctata. Lineage (NCBI taxonomy): Eukaryota > Metazoa > Arthropoda > Insecta > Blattodea > Blaberidae > Diploptera > Diploptera punctata. The sequence goes on along the minus strand of JASPKZ010003863.1, from coordinate 1,198,108 downwards.
CATACCTCTTTACTACAGTAAGTGCAAAACACTATTTTACCATCCCTGGTGTAGCATTTAAATGCTGAAATCCAATCACGAACTCCAGTTTTTGGCATCTTGTTTTTCACTAGTAACAACAAGAAGTATGTCTGTACACAAGCAAAGTGAAGAAATTGCCTAGGTAAGAGTGGGTGGTCACTAATCTACTATTGTCCTTAAACTTATCAATCTGTCATCAGTTCATCATGTTCTCGTTCCAGCGGGCCAAGTTACGGATAAACCCCATCCATCTCTTGACTCATCTTGCTGTTATTGCCGGTTAACGATATTTGTTTTGTTCAGAAAGGAATTCTGCAGAATTTCCACTTGTCTACGATTTACAATGTCAAAAACTTACAGAGGTACAGTCACTTCAAAAAATATTTTAACAAATTCCTAGAAGTGTTATTGGAAAAAAAAAATATATATTTTTTTAAATGTTGAAAATATGAAGCAATATGAAATATTTGCTAAAATATTAACTTTTTGTCAAAATATTATGAAATATGAAATTTTTTTTGGTCACATTCAATTCTACACTTCATAAAACGTGAAGATACTTTGTCGCAATGCTCTCCGACTTATAGTTTAAAACATGAAATTTCATAAAATTCCGCGCTCTACTAATGATACACTTATGGATGATATTGAGAATGCAGACAACATAAATTCATTTCAATCAACAAAACCACTTCCACATAAACCACCACCCATATTTATACCGGGTATAGTTAACGTACCAGAACTAAAAAAATTGTGTAAAACAAAAACTTTCTTATTTAGATTTCTCACTTAATTTACTACAACATAATTTAACGTATACCTTTAGCCACAGCAACGCGTGGCCGGGACTTCTATATATATATATATATATATATATATATATATATAAAACAATGTCGGATTTGTTACATTATTTATAACTCAAGAACGGCTGGACCGATTTTTATGATCTTTGATTTGTTGGATTTGTTTCCGCCCCGAATAGCAGATAATTATTAAAACATCGGAAAAATTAACTTAAAAATATTTAAAGGCGATACGACGTTCGCCGGGCCGGCTAGTATATATATATATATATATATATATATATATTATTTGCGAGAGGAGCTATACCCTGGTTATCTGATAAACGTAATCTACATAAATTCGTATAGACCCTAAATAGGACTATATGAAACTGATTTGTTTAAACTGTGAATTGTCCAGGTGGCCAAGTGGTGTCTGGTTCCGGTGTTGATGGATTTTTTGGGCGTAGAAATCATGAGAAGTAGTTTGTACGGGATGAAATAAAGTTGTGGGCCTCTTATCGCATACTTTTTCACGTACATTAATCTCAACCCTGTGGAAAGAGCAAACTATGTCGTCCCATTCTCGCCCAGATTTGAATTCCGATGCTACTGTCCAGATGTTCATGATTTCATAATATAATAACAGTAATAACTAACCTGTGAAATATTAATGCTCCTAATTCCTGATTAAATAATTTAGAAACAATTTTTTCTAGTTTCATATTCACTGACGTTTCTTAGTAATGTGCGAGTTATTGCGTCATCATTGTAATTATCACTATGCAACTACTGTAGGTGCATTTTGCCAAAGAAGTTTATGAAATTTATTTTTGTAATAAAAACATGAATTGAACGTAATGGATAAAGCCGCATACTAATTTAAATATAACATGTACATCTAGATTTCTAGTGGAATTTCCTGTTTAAGTAAGTTATTCACATATAGAGTTTTATCTTTAAAAAAGTTACAATAAGTTAAATTAAAAAAATATATATTTACATTACACATTTACTATGCATTCAATGACAGCATTTTTCTTCTTCTTTATCTTCATTTTTGGGCGCTGCAGTCGATCTTGGTGAATTACTAGTTACCAGCAGCTCTCTAGTTCCAAGTTTCACCAGTTTAAAAGTGGCTGGAGGAGTCAAATGATGTTACAGGCATTTTAAATCCTGATCATGAGTTATTTTGGAACGGACTAAATACATGGGTCCCCTCTATGCATATCCGGCTTATAATGGAACCTCAAGCTTGAGAAAATATCGAGCGAAGTATTTTGAGTATCTCTTGCACAGATATAATTTGCTGTGCTATTGATCCCAGCTATTACAAAGCGTCGTTAAATATAGATAATAACCTAGCACTGATAGACGAGTTTGATTTTATCAATTATACTTTTCCTTATTATACATAGTCCAGTTTCTTTCGAAAGAAGTTTTATTGATACCGGCCTAACTTCCAACCACAAATTGAAATATTTGTTTAGGGTTTTTTCCCATAGAAGGTTTATCTTCTCTACAGCAAAGCAATTTCTCTGAAATGTTAATTTCTCTTCTCCCTGCCGTTTAAAAAGTGATACTTCCTCACGAACATTGATGCTTTTTAACATCTTCTGAATTGCTTCTTTGTCTGGTTTCTGGCCAAAAGTTTGTCCAGCAAGGAGGGGTTGACAAGAGTTAATGTACTTCAGATTTACTCTTTGGGGTTTAGATGTACACAAACTCCCTCCACCAACCTCACAATTATGCAGTTCATATGTGGAAGGTGTTTACTTATGATTGCTAATAGTTAAACAGATACTTTCTCTAACTTCGTTTGGCCAGGTCTATGTGTTTATTCTCTTAAGTTGTCCTGTGCTGTCACTGAAGTTGACTCTTGAATCTGATAACTGGAATCTGTGAAGCCAATCACTATGTACTAATTTAATGCGATATTTAAACAGGAGCGGTTGCAAAAATAATATCTCACTCTTGAATCAGAATTTATATTATCCTGGGTAACTGAGATACCATGACACTTTGGGTGAGGATGTACAAGTAATATTGCATGGTTCCACTAGGCTGGATGGATACACATACTTTAATAGCGAGGACGGCATTAAATTATGTCCGCTATGCAATGAGCGGAAAACCTGGCAACATATTATGTCATTTTGCAAAGTAACAGAATTACTTAGATTCCTGTTACTACCAGAGAAATTTTGAAGTTGATGGTTGTAGAATGGCGTTGTGGGATCTATTGAGAGTGGTCGTGCGCGAAAAAAAAAGGGGGGATTTTTTTGATGCAGTGAGAAAATTGAGAGAGAGAGCAAACTTGGAGCTTAGAGAAAGAACTTATAGCAATCCATCCATCCATGATAGTTCTTTCCGAGGGCAGGTCTTTCAGTGCATTCATAGAATTTTCATGCTATGCATGCAGGTTTACTAGGGAATTATAGGTGTGATAGCTTCTCGTTGTTTTCCACACTGCTGAAGGATGATGACGATAATGATAAGGATGATGATGATGGCCGAATGATTTTCGGGAACCGTTGGGCACTAAGCTTCCTGGCATTTGTCTTACAGGTGAGGAAATTCCCCGAAAAAAACATCACCCAGGAGCCTGTCCCGACCGGGAATCGAACCCGAGCCCGCTGCGTGACAAGGTAACAAGCTACCTTGAGACCATAGCAGTGGACAGATACAATATATATATCTGCGTGTGTATGTGTTAACGGAACCAAACTCTTGGCATATAACAATAACTTTAAACCATAAAAATCAGACCATTACTTGGACTTCTGAGCAAATGCAGTCAGTTCATGCAGTCAGTTTCCCTGCGTGACGAACTTTCATAAGTTTAAAATTAACACCTATGTAAATCATAATGATTACCGATATGTAGCAGATACATGTAGTTAATAGAAATCTATACTCATATTTCCTCACATGAGAGAAGGATGCTCCCTAATGGGAGGTTCATAACCGAGCTAATTTAGATACGCTTATTTCCTTACTGATATCAGGTAGCGGCATGTGGTTTGCACATCCTCTCAAAAAATCTTGTATAGAAGTAATGTATAATTTGGTAGGCAAAGGCCTATTAAAATTGTGTGAAGAAGTTATAATTTAGACTAGAGGATCTTTTACGACCCCGAAAGTTTTCACACACGGGACCCAGGTTTCAAATTCACTCTCGGAGAACTTATTCCTTGGATTCTGACATCCTAAAAAAGTCAACCGACCTCCAGAGTTTGAGTTGCCGAACCTCGGTGCCAGACGCAAAGAACTAAAACTCTAGCCCAACAAGGCCGTTAGTTAATAGCTGTAACTATTATTATTTGCTCACTTTATACCAGTATATATAGATAACACAGTGCATAATATTTGTAACAAGTACCAGATGCTAGAATATTAATTTAAATTATTTTCTAAACCTAATTTTTCATTCAAGTTGAATTTCCAGGGGTTGTGTATTATGGAATCCAGTAAGAAGTAAGGAAGAAATAATCGATGGATGGAAGAATTGAATGAAGATGAGTCTGTAACAATGCATTATAATAGATAATGACCACAATTATTCTTTGCATGGAATATAATTACAAATGAAGAAATATTCGAATTTTGACGTTCAGTTTGGTAGAGAAGGTATGTCGCTAAAATCGTAAAATTGATTCTTGGCATATATTGTGATTATTGATATAAAGTTACAAATACTTCTGCCATGACTACTATGATTATTAGTACAACCATCAAAAACAACTACTACTATCACTACTACTGACTACCTACACAAGTACAACCACTACTACTACTTCCACCACTAATACTACTGCTACCTGCACCACTACTGCTACACTACAACCACTACTACTACCTACACTACTACTACTACTACTACTACCGCCACTAGTACTACTACCAATACTATCATTAACACCATTACTAATACTACTACTACTGTCACTACTATCACTACTACTACTAAAACTACTACCACTACCACCACTACTACTACTTCTACTACTACTGCCACCACAACCACTAAAACAACTGGTACTAGTACCTATATCAATACTACTACTTTCAATTCTACTACTACCACTCCTACTACTACCACTAAAACCACTACTACTACCACCGTTACTACTACTACTACCTACACCGCTAATACTACTACCTACCTACAGCCCATTACTACCACTACAACAATTACTACTAGTACCTACATCACTACTTCTACTACCACCACTACTACAAACACTACTGCTATTGCTACAACCAATAATACTATCACCACTACCATACCTCCACAACTACTACCAGCAGTACCAATACTAACACTACTACTACCTAGACTACTACTACTTCCACTACTAATACTACCTACAATACTACAACCACTACTACTATTACCACTATTACTACCACTACTACTACCAATATTACTACTACAAATACTACTACTACAACCACTAACACCATCACTACTATTACTAACACTACTACAAATAACAATACAACTACCACCACTACTACTACCACCAACACGGCAACTACCAACACTTCTACCAGTACTGCTATTACCATTACTACTGCCACTACCATTACTACGACTCAACCACCACTACTAACATTTTTACTACCACTAATCCTACCATTACTATCACCACTACCATTACAATCACCATCAATACTACTACTACTACTATTACTACCACCTCGACTATATTACCACGAATAATAATAGCACTACTAATACTACTACTACCAATACTATCATTTCTATTACCACTACTACTACCACCACCACTATTATTACCACTATTAACACTACTAATACAACTACTAATGCCACCACCATCACTACTAGCAATATTACTACTAACGCTACAACCACTAGCACTACTACTACTACTACTACTACTACTACTACTACTACCACCACTACTACAATTAATACTACTAATACCTCTACAAATATCATCACTACTACCACCACCACTACCACTACTACTACTACTGCTACCAACACTACTAATACTACTAATACTACTACCACTACTACTAATAATATTACCACTACTACTGATACTACTACCACCACCACCACCACAACTATTACTCTACTAGTAAGACTTACTACCACTACTACTACCAATACAACTTCTGCTTTGTACTACTAACACTAATACTATTACCACCACCACTACTACTTTTACTACTAACACAACTACTACCAAAACTACTACTACTACCACCACTAGTATATCACTACTACAATCAATACAACCGGCACCAGAACTACGTTTACCACTGCTACCATTGCTACTGTACTGTAGCGTAGTGGTTAAGGCACTGAGCTACAAGCCGGAGGGTCGAGGGTTCAACTCCCGTTGGGGTCAGGATTTTTAAACTGACCCAAACCCTCTGGCGGCACTATGGCCCTGGGGTCGACTCAGCCTCTAACGGAAATGAGTACCAGATGCTTGTTCTGGGGGTAAACGCGGCCGTCACGCAGGGCTCACAACCCGGCTGACATAAAGTGCCGATTGTCTAGGAAAAGTGGGAGCCTTAACCTCCTACTACCCCAAGGGCTTCCGGGCCTGTTGTGGGATCACTTTAATTTTTTTTTACTACCACCACTACTATTACTACGCAACTAATACTACAACTACTACTATTGCCAACACCAAAACTACTACCACTACCACCACCACCACCACCACTATTAACACTACTATTATTACTACCATTACTACAGCCAATTCTACTATTACGATTACTATGACTATCACTACTACTTCTCCTACTATACTTCCACTCCTACCTCTTCTACTACTACTACTACTACTACCACCACCACAATTACTACTGCCACTATTACCAACCCCACCAACACCACTACTTCTACTAACACTACTATACACACTACTACTACCACCATCTCTTCTACTAAGACTACCAATTATACTAAATCTACCTACCAATATTAATAAACACTACTACACAGCAACTATTACCACTACTACTACTACACCACGACTACTACCACTAATACTACTATCACTACTACCACCGCCACTACTAATATCACCACCACCGCTACTACTACTAATAATAATATTACCACCAGGACTACTAGTACAATTACTACTATAACAATACTACTACTACTACTACCACCACTACTACCACTAGCAGTACTACAAATATTACCAATACTACTACCACTACTAATACCACCAGTACTAGTACTACCAAAACTAATACTACCACCACTAATATTACCACTACTAGCAACACCACTATTACTGCCACTAATACCACCACCATCATGACTACTACTACCACCACTACAACCATCACTACTACCACTAACACCATCACAAATACTACTATCACTAATACTACCACCACCACCCCTTATATAGCACTTCCAAGACTACCACCACTAATTTAAACACAACTACCACTATTACTACCACCTCCATCACGATTACTACTTTATCCACTCTCTACTATTCCTACTACCACTACTACAGCCACTACTACCACCACAACTAATATTCCTGCCACTACTACCACTACCACTACTAATTCCACCATCATCATCACTACCACCATCAGCTGCAGCACCCTCACCACCATTACCTACACCAACACTACCACCATCACCATACCACCACCAGCACCGCTACCACAAGCACCGTCACCACCAGCAATACCAATACTACCAGCACTAATACCACCACCACCACCACCACCACCAATAATTCAGATACCACAATATGCTACCACAATCACTGCTACCACTATTACTTCTATTATCACTACCACCACAAGTAGTACCACTACTGCCACATTCACTACTACTTCCATCGAAAAATACTATTACTGATAGTAGTACTACTACCACCAGCACTACTTCTACCATAACTACCAATAATATTAACACTACTACTACTACCACTACTACTATCACTATTACTATCACTATTACTACTCCTAATACCACTACTACTATCACAATCACCATAACTACTAACACTACAACTATTACCAATACTACCACCACTAATACCACCACTATTAAAACCACTGTTACAACTAATACTACCACCACCACCACTATTAATAACACTTTGTTCAGTACTATTATAACTACTACCATCACTACTACAAGCACTACTAATACTACTACTGTTACTACTACCACTACTATTACCTCCACAACTAATACCACCACCACTACTTCTACTAATCCACCATAACTTCTACCACCACAACCATCACTACTATACCAACATAACTACCACAACTATTACTACCACTACCACTACCACCACCACTACGATTACAATTACTACTACTTCTACCATTATTACTACCATTAATACCACCACCAATACTACCGTAACTACTTCTACTGCAACTACTACGACTACTATTACTATTAGTACTACCACCACTACTATCACCACCACTACTACTTCCAATTCTACAACTACTGCTATTACTATTACTACTACCACTACTACTAGCAAGTCTACTGTCACCACTGCTAGTACTTGTACTACTACTACTACTACCTTCACTAATATTACTACTACTACTGCTACTAATACCACTACCATCATCACTATTAGTACCACCAGTATCACTACCACTAACACTGCTACCACTAATATCACTACTACTACTACTACTACTACTACTACTATTATAACTACCACCACCACCACTACTACTTCTATTACCACCACTACAAATACTACCTCTTCTGCCACTACTACGTCTTCTATTTCTTTTAATACTACCACCCCTACTACTTCCACCACTACTATTGCTATTAATACTACTACCACCATCACTACTGCTACTGCTACTACTAATAACACCGCTACTATTAGCACCACTACCATCACTACTACATTGATCATATTTATTACCTCTACTACTACCACCAACATCAGTACGAATAATACTACTAATAATACCGCTATTACTATCACTTTTATCACTACTACTATCATCACTACTACCGCAAATGCTACTACTGCTAGTACGACGATCATTACCAACATTTTCACTAATACTACTATCACCAATATGACTACTACTGCTATTACTATCACCACCACCATTACTACTACTATTACTACTACTTCTACCACTACTACTTCTACCACTACTACTACTACCATTACTTCCACCACTATCACCCGTACTATTACCACCACTACTATTACTACTACTAATACCACAACCACCATCACTACTACTACCACCACCACCAGTACCATTACTACCACCAGCAGCACTACTACTGCCACCAGCACTACTACTGCCACCAGCACTACTACAGCCACCAGCACTACTACTGCCACCAGCACTACTACTACTAAATCTACTACCACCACTGGTACTACCACCACTATACTAACCACTATAATCAAAACAACCACCACTACTACGACTTACCACCACTATCACCAATACTACTACTACTACTACTCTACTAACACCACACTACTCATCAAAATTCTACTACCACTACTATTATAATACCATTACTTCTACTAACAATACTACTACACAACTACCTACTAATACTTCCACCAATACTACTACACACCCAACCAATAATACTACTACCACCACTTATAATTCCACTATCTACTACTCCTAACACTCACAAGAAGTAACCACCACAACTACTACTACTGCCACTAATACCTCTACCACCACATTACTAACACTACCAACACCATTTATATACATTACTATTACCACCAATACTATTCAACACCAAATATACTAACGACCAATATTTTGGCAATCAACTAATACCACTTACCATGACTAACTACCACCAGTTAATACCACAAATAGAACCACTAGTACTACCACCGATACGACCACTACCACCGTAGTAATATAAAATACTACTACCAACTAATAATACAAAAACTACTAGTGCTACATAATACTAATACAATACTACAAACCACTACTACCATCACCATTACTAATTCTACTAATATAACTACTACTGCCACCACAACTACTAACACTACCACTATTACCAATACTACTACCACCACTACCAATACTACTCCGCTACTACAACGTCTACAATAACTGTTACTACACGCCACCAACCACTATTAACCAACCACTCTTATAAATACCACATACACGACTACTACTACTGCTACCCACCACTTACTGAAAGCACTACTACCACTATTACTGTACCACTACTACTACTACCACCATCACCACTACTACCACCATCACTACTACTACTACTACTACTACCTCTAATACTAAAACCCCACTACTATTAACACAACCATTATCACCACTACTACTACCAACATAACTACCACCTATACCCAGTACCACCATCCATCACCACCACCACCACCACTAATACTATCAATACTTATCACAACAGACTATTAACCGCCAACTATATTACTGACTACCCACTGCTACGACTATTAATACTACAACTATTAACCACCACTAACCATACCAATACTACTACTAGTACTACTACTAACAGTCCCTCTACCACTACCACTAAATACTTACCACTACTACTACTAACACCACCACTACTACCCGTACTATAATCTACTAATACTAACTACCACCACTAATATTACTACCACACAACTCCACTACTACCACTAACATACTACCATACTAAACTACATCCACCACCACTCTACTATCACCACCAATAGCAATACGACTACTCACTACCTACCAATATCAATACTACTACTACTACTACCACCACTACCACCAACACTATTACTACTACTACCACTTCTACAACTACTTCTACTGTTACTTGCACCAATACCACACCTTCTAGTACCACCGCTAGTACTATTACTACTACTACTACTACTACCATTACTACTACCACCACTGCTACCACTACCATCACTACTATAAACATATTGACCATTTCTAATACTCCCACCTCTACCACCACCGCCACGATTACTACCACTACCACTACTACTACTACTACTACTACTACTACTAGCGCCGCCACTATTTCTACCACTACTACTACTACCACCACTACTACCACAACTACTACTACCGCAACTACTAGTACTGCTACTACTATGGCATACCACCACTATCACTAATACTACTACCACCAATATCACTACTACTACTACTACTACTAATACTAATACTATTATTATTACTACTAATACCACTACCACCACCACCACCACCACCACCACCACTACTACTACTTCTACTACTACACTACTACCACTATTACTACTGCTACTACTAATACTACTACTACTATTACTACTACTACTACTGCCACTACCAGTACCGCTGCTACTACTACTACCAGCACCACTAATAATACTACTACTGCTGATGGTTCTGTCGCTGTTCCCGCCTACTACTAACAACACTAATATGTATTTTTATTACCGTACAAGTATACTTATATTTTTGTGTTAAACAGTAAAAGCGATTGTAGTTACTTTGTTGGGTATAAAGATGCCTTATTTCGTGATATCTCTAATTTCGCGTTACATTTCGGTTCGTTGTCACTGAATTAAATGTTTTAAAATCTAGTCCTGGAATTACACCAGACATGGCAAAAGGTTTTTCTTTCTATTTTATTGCTTTTCCCACCTTTTAGTACCGATACAAAGTCTCAAAACCATCTTGATGTTCAAAATGGTTGAAGAAGTATTTTTGTTCTCTCTTTCTTTACTGTCCATAAAGAAATGTTATATATTTTAGGCAACTGTTTATTTAATAGTTATATAATATTTTAATATCAATTAAACCAAATGATACACGAGTCTTAACAATAGAAAAGGATAATAAATAATACAGCAGCTTCCACATTTGCGATTTTATATATTTTTTGATGCTATGGCTCCATCCCGTATATAACCGTGTGAATGCAGACAGTAAAAAAAAAAGAAATAATATTAATAAGCTTTCATATTAGTTACACTACGTATATATTAGTTACATTACAATTACATATTTTACTCACTCACGGTGTTATAATATGTAAACCTACGGAGGCTAAAGAGGCATTTGATTGAAGACATTTCCTAAAATTATTTCTTCATCGTGCGTAAAATATATTTTTCCGAATTTTTCATTGTCTTTATTCTTCTTCTTCTTCTTCTTCCTTTCATGTGATAGACCTAGTGGTCTGTTACGGTCTCAATCCAACGTTTGAAGGGTCTGCCCAAAGATCTCTTGCCTGGTGGCTGGTAATTTAAGATCTGACGTGGTATTCTTGTTCTGCTCATTCTTCGTACATGAGATTTCCAGTTGTTTCTGTATTTTTGTACATATTCCATGACTGATTCTGTGTGTAATTCTTTGAGAATGTCAGAATTCCTTTTATGGTCTGTCCTTGAATAGCCCGCAGTACGTCTCATAAATTTCATTTCTGCCGCAGTTAGTCTTTGTTCATCTACACTGCGAATTGTCCAGGCCTCACTGCCGTAACATAATATGGGTCTGGCCAGTGTTTTGTAAATTCTAGTTCGTGTGTGTTGCTGTACTGTGTTTGGCTTGAAAATATTATTTATAATTCCTGTTACTCTGTTAAATTTTATAATTTTTTGACTAAAATCTTTTTCTTCTTCGTATGTAACTTGGTATCCGAGATAGTTAAATGTGTTGGTTTGTTCTAATATTTTATTATTAATAACAATTTTACTGTGAACTGGGTCTTTTCCTAGGAAAGCCATGACTTTAGATTTTTCTGTTGAGATTTCCATGTTGTAGTTTATTGCCGTTTGGTGAAAAGAGTGGAGTGAACGTTGTAGGTCATCTTCTGAATTCGCTATAAACACAATGTCATCTGCAAATAATAGGGTGTCTAAATTATATAATCTATTAAGTGGTATACTGCCATGTGATTGTAGTCTCCATTCTTTAATAATTGAGTTCATGTATATTATGAAGAGCATTGGTGAAAGACCACATCCTTGTCTAACTCCTTGATTAATTGGTCTGCATTCCGAGATTTTATTTTCAATCTTAACTTGGATGTAATTATCCTTATAAATATCATATATAGCTTTTATCAGTTGGTCTGGGATTCCATCATATTTGAGGATTTCTAATAATTTGTTTCTATTTACTTTGTCAAATGCCTTCTTCAAGTCAATAAACGCCATGTGTGTTTCAATATTAAACTCTCTGTGTTTTTCTATTAGAATTTTAATAGTGAAGTATCCATCTGTACAGGATCTTCCTTTTCGGAATCCATTTTGCGCTTCATCTAATACCTTGTCATAATAACCAGCTAATTTTGATTTGAGCAACTTGGTGTAGATTTTGTAGCCTGAGTCCAAAAGGCTTATTCCTCTGAAGTTATCACAGTTATTTATATCTCCTTTTTTGTGTAGTGGGATTACAACAGCTTGTTGCCAGCTTTTTGGCGGAGGGCCCTCATTATAAATTCTATTTAAAAAATTGAGAAATCTTTCATTAAAGGCAGAGCTGGCATACTTAAATAATTCCAGGTTAATACCATCTTCGCCTGGTGTTTTGTTATTTTTGCAGTGGACGAGTATTGTATTTAATTCATCTAAAGTGAAAGCATCTATGTAATTATTGTTAGAGGTTACGAGATTTAAATTTTCGTTCTTTTGCAGCCACAACTTTTGAAAATATTCTATCCAATTTTCTAAAGGAATTGTATTTAGTTTAACTCTTTCATGTAGCTCTCCATTTAATTGCCTTAGTATTTTATATGTTTTTGGATTTGGTCTTGTAATGTCCGTTTCCAATTGGGTAACAAAATTATTCCACTTTTCTCTGTGATATCTTCTAACCTCTCTTTTTGCTATAGCTCTTTTCTGTTTGTAATCTATTTCGTCAGCAAGTGTTCTAGTTGATAGATATTTTCGATATGCTTCTCGTTTATCATTAATAATTCTGGCGAGGTTTTCATCCCACTTCCTTAAGCCATGTCTTCTTGTCCATCTCTTCTTTCTTCCTATACTTTCGTTGGCTGCTGTGTTTAACATATATTTTAGATTGGTCCATTCTTCTTCTATAGTGTTGCCAATTTCTACGTTGAGTAAGTTTGATAACCTCTTCTGGTAAAGCCAGCGGATGCTAGGATCATTTAATAGTTGCACCTTGTAGGTGTATGTGGGTTGTGTTATAAATGATTTCTTCTTATACCATCTTGGAGGAAATCGTGCTGGAGCAACTAGCAGATGGTGGTCTGATTCAAATTCAAAACCTCGGAATACTCTCGTGTATAGTATAATATCTGCTAATTTCTTATTTGCTATCACATAATCTATTACTGACCGTTGGCCTCTTGCTTCCCAGGTATATTTATGACTGTCAATGTGTTTGAAGTGACTATTCATAACTTTTAAATGATTACACATAGCAAAATCAGTTAATCTTTCTCCATTTTTATTTAGTGTGTTTTCTCCATGTGTGCGTATGTATGTTCCACTTTTGATGTTGCCAATTCGTGCATTTAAATCACCCATAAGTAATAAATAATCTTTGTTATTTTTCTAAATTAATATTATTTTTATTGTTATTATTATTGTAATTATTATTATTATTGTTATTATTTCATGCTTATGTTTATAGTGGGCAATATTTTTGCTAGAAAGTAGGATTTGTGTAGGGCCTATTTGTTTGCAGACATTTTATCACCAATCTGTATTTTTAATATAATTATCAAATGTTAAGTTTAGTTTTAGAGGAAAATAGGCTAAAATATCAAATTTCATTCAATATAATTTATTAAAATTTTGTATTTGCCCATATATAGCCTAGTTTCTGATATTGATTACCAGCTTTAATAAAAACGGTGAAATCAGTTATATTTTTAATTTATAAGCTTCTGTTTTTAATATCTCGGAATTAATATACTACCACTGACTTAGGAGCCATTTCAAGTATTTACAAAGTCTAGGATAAAAGACCGAGACATTGAGGACAACTGTACATCGGTTAGGCGTGAATTCGATAAATATTACCATGAAAGGTTCACACTACGTTACTGTATTCATATTTTTCACCACTGTCTAAAATCTTATATTTGCACAAAAAAATCCGTGAATTAGGCAAGTTTATTCTATGTAGTGCATGTGAATGACTAATTTTAGAGGGACTTATAAATTATAGTTCTAGATAGGATAATAACAATCACTTTTAAAAACTAACTAACTCGCAGGTACTTTACCCGCAGGTTTAAAACCGCTCGGACATACGCCCTCGATACATCCCAACCATGAATATCATGTCTCATCATTCCCTTTGTAATTCACTCCTTCAAATCATGCTTAATGTTATTTTTTGCGCAATAGTGCATTTTGCCGTACTTACAGCAATGGTGACAACTACTGCATTTCCGGGTTTCCAACCGAAATAACTATACTGTAATATTACATATTACAAACTACGTGTGGGAAGTATTACCACTGCCATCTTTGTATACTACGTACACTGTATGTACAAAAGTGTATCCAAAAGGTCATCATCATCATCATCCATGCAAGTATTAGGCCGTGTGGCCTGTTAAGGTCTCGAAGAGGAATTTTCCATCCAGCGCTTTTTTGGACGTCCCAGCGATCTTTTACTAAAAAACTATCCAAAAGGTACTGTTAATATACATTATACGAAACAAATCACTGCATTTTAAATGAACAGAACTTTATTTGAAACAATATAAAACAATAAATACGTAATTGCCGCCATTTTATAACTGATTCGTGTCAAGGCCTTCTGTATTTTCAACTAATATACATTGCCCACACTGTTGTTAGTTTGTCGTTTATAATGAAAGCAAATATTTCCAATAAATATGTTATTATTTTACTATTATTTGTTTTTATGAATACACCACGCGCAAAAAAAGAAAAATGTAGGCCTATGTACACCCTTAGACAAAAAAAAAACATCTCTTGATTCCATCAACCGATCGGGGAACTTCGTGAGCACTCGCAGAACCCTTATTCACATAAAACACGTTTTCAGTAATTGTACTGTGGTGTTTGCTAGTTAACGCAGTGCACACTCAAGTAACATAAAAGAGAGAGCTTGCCTTTGTGTGTTTCCGCGGTCGAGAGGTTTAACACACAACATCTGCGTTCGTAACCTGACGGGTTCGTATCCCGTTCTACTTTTTTTTATAAAATGAATGTTAGGATAGCATTTCGCCTGTAATATAGTTTCATATTTAATTTTATATTTGAGTTTTATGGCTTTAATGCACACACAAAACACATAAATGAAACCCTTCTAATAATTAAATGAAGAAAGGAAATAATATCTTCTAAAATGAAAAACTTTAACAAAAACAAAATCAATATCGGGTGTATGAATCCTCAGCATCTATTGCCGCCCTCAATCTGCGGGGCATTGATGCAAAAAATTTCTGCAGGCACGTGGACGATCGGCTAGAGAATTCCAGGCGTCTTGAATTTGTGCCCATAAGCCATCTTTCGTTTTTCGTGCATCTGCAGGCCAATTAGGGTTCATCTCTATTTTCATCTTAGCCCATACATTTTCGATTGGATTCAACGTGGTGAAAAGCGAAATTTGATTTGCCTTCTCCTTTAACAATGAAATCAAATTTCGCTAAACATATTTCAGAAAGCGGCCACAATTTCAACAATATCGATAATACAATGTAAATTATACACAGAGAAAACAACAGACACAAAATTAACGTTTTACAAGAAATCGAAATTATCAAGAAGGCCAAGAATACAAACATTCTCAACGAAAATGTGCCTAGTAAGCAAAACCCTCTATTAGACATACAGTTAATTCAATACTACTACAACAACTCCAGAAGATGAAGCATGCATCGAAAGGCCTAGAGTGAAATCAACGAAAATTTTAGATAGTTGAGGAAGACGGTAGTATACAGTGGAGGAAATAGGTAAAAAGGCACTTGTTAGAAGTGTGAACACAAGTTTATTTACTCTTTCTTTGGCATTTTTCTATCTTAACTTAGGAAGTGATTGAGTATAAAACACACACAAATAATGTCAAAATTAATTATCCATTTTCGTCCAAAAAAGTACATGAAAACTGAAACCACTCTCACATATGGGTGGAAATTAGTATAAAGGCACTTTGTGTATTTCACAGATTAAACCAAACAGACTGAGTAAAAAGTTTACAACAAAGTTCTAAAATTTAGTTGAACCTCCATTGTTCTTAATTACTTGGAGGATTCTCTTTGGCATTGACTTCATGAGGGTGTTTATTTCTTCCACTGAGATTGAAGCCCACTCTTCCCGAATAGCATTTTTCAGCTCAGTCATTGTCCCAAACTGCCGTCCATTCCGAAACACACGCCTTGCCAGGGTCCCCCATAAGTTCTCAATCGGGTTTAAATCAGGACTTCTGGCTGGCCACGTCAAAAGAGGTATTTATTTCTTCCTGAACCACTCCTTTGATTTAGCAGACACGTGAATGGAAGTATTATCTTGTTGAAAAATTAGATATTCGCCAAATTCCTCATACATTCGTATCAATTCGGACTCCAGAAGCTTCTCAGTGTAGGACCCAGAATTCATCTTGGTGCGTATCCATGCCAGTTTTGATCTTCCTTTAAAGCGGAATGCTGCCGAAATCATAACGCCTCCATCACCAAAGTTTCTACTCATTCTAACTTGCTCTTCAGTACGGAGGTCGTGCCAGTAATACTGAAAGCCATCAGGCCCGTCCATATTAAACTTCTTCTTGTCACTGAATATTACTTTATTCCATTTTGAGGTCCAGGACATGTGTTCTTCAGCAAAAGTCATTCTAGCTTTCTTATGTGCATTGTTCAGAGGTAGTTTACTAAGACTTTTTTTCAATTTTAGGTTCTTCTCTTCTGACAAAATTTGTCTTACTCGTCTGGCTGTTAATGACAACTTCAAATCAGCCTGGATTTGAGAAGGAAACACACTCTTACCTTTTGCTTTGCGTAAAATGACGTGTTTAGTGCGCTCAGACAATTTTCTTGTCCGCCCATTCTTCCCGCTGTTTCTATATTGTGAGCCCAGTTTGACAAAAATATCAATGACACATCTTGAACGTCCGAATTTCGTAGCTATTTGTCGATTGGAAAGGCCCATCTACTTGAAGGCTTTCTCTTCATTTGATAGAGGCTTTCCACGCGGCATTGTACGCACTACTGAGTTGTAACTGATGAACGTGCTCACAGACACGTCTTCTCCACGTAACTGCAGTGTTTTGTTTACATTTATGTCTGTGTAAGAGCCAGAAGTTGACCTGGCTTTATACCGATTTCCACCCCTAGGACAGCGTTTTATTAGTTTTTACGTAATATTTACGTATATAATAAATACAAAATGTGGAGACCTGTATGAAATTATGTCCTAGATAATTATATGTAATGTATGACACATATACGGTATTTGCATAAATGTTTGAGGTTGTTTTACTACTAAAAGTTAGTGCCTTTATACCAATTTCCTCCACTGTACAAGGTACAAATAAGTAGTAGTTTAAACAAACTAAAACAACAAGCTTTATTAGAAAACCGAACTAAAAAATGAAAAATAATTTTATTTTCCAAAACGCTTGGGATAATATTAAAGTGGTCAACAAAAAAAAATAATCTCCAACACATCTAGAATAAAACTAGAGTTATCTACAAAAACAATAATTTTAATATCGAAAGCGTGGGGTGCTCTATATCAATTAATATTTATATTTGATAATGAACAGATATCGGTAAAAGTAAAGTCTCTAAGAAGAAAACGTAATAACCATGTAGAGCACCCCACGCTTTTGATGGTAATTTTTTTTTGTAGATAACTCTAGTTTTATTCTAGATGTGTTAGAGATGATTTTTTTAGTTGACCACTTTAATTTTTTCCCCCAAGCGTGTTGGAAATTAAAATTATTTTTTAGTTCTGTTTTTAATAAAGCGTGTTGTTTTAGTTTTTTAAACTATTATTTATTATTTTATTTTTTAGTTTGGTTATCTAATAAAGCGTGTTGTTTCAGTTTTTTAAACCATTATTTATTTATTTTATTTTTAGTTTAATTGATTGTCATAAACCGGAATCCCATGAAAATTTAGTTGCTTAATACTTTTCTAAAAAAAAACCTCCGGCCCGGATTTGAACCAGCGACCTATTGATTGCTGAAATTATATACCACTACAGTCCACCGCTCTACTAACTGACCTCTTACAACGATTGGCTAAAAAGTCGATAAGTCCGCAACCTATTACACAGATTTTTATTATTTTGATTTTCCGATGATTGTGGCCAGTAGTTTAGAAAAAAATAATTAAATTATTGTATTGTCATGGGTCCTTTACAAGTATACAAAGTTTCAAGTCGATCCAATGTTTTTAAGTGGATGAAAATCGTGTTCAAAGATTCCGTTACATAGATACAGGTGTTACATAGACAGATACAGGTCAAGTTAATATAAAGCATGCAAAAATATACAATTTAACATTGTTATAACCTCAACGGTATAAAAAAAATGAACTTAAAAAGTATAGATTAATTCAAATGTTCAAATAAAATGCATTTAATTCATAAATCTTTTTAATACAAATATCACGAAAAAAAACTGCGTAATTGAAGACGCGAACCTGCGATCTTCATTAACAGAACCAGTGACCGCGTGCTTTACCGCTGAGCTATCAGGATACGTAGAAGAGTCTTCAGTTCATGCCACATAACACAGTAGCTCAGGGACTGCGCAATTATGACTAGTTTCCTAGTTTGAACCCAGAGCTGTGTCGAGTATGACTTAGAAGAAATGTGCGTTCAAGAGATAACTAATTTTGTTTGTCGAAGGGTGTACATCGCACGTTTGTGAAGCTTTTTTTACAGAATATCGGAGATTAAAAGCCTCGCCATCGCTTGGGTTTTAAACATTTTCCTCGCTTGTGTAAAATCACTTCCCAACCTCGCATCGTAATATACTATTATCCCCACCTCATTTTTGGCCTACCTACTTGAATCTTTCTCTCTGATTTACTTATATGATGTTCCCGACCCCTCCCCCAATTCATTCCCCATTCAAGTTATTCCCAGTCCCATCCAATGAAGAATGAACACTTGTTTGTCTTTAATATAGAGTCATTATGGGACTTCACATTGTATTTTATTTTTCAATTGATTTTTGTTTCTTTTTCTTGTTTCAGGAGTGATTTAATTTTTTGTATTTTGCTGTATCTTGTATTTATTTATATCTTGTATTTTTTTTGTTGTTAATGTTCTTTATTTATAATATTGTTGTAATGTATTGGTCTGGACAGATCAACGGAGGACAGTATGTTGCGACATATGTCGCACTGTTTTGCCAGTTCGGCGGGCTCAGTCGTCTCTGGGGTGATCTGTATCGACTATGTCGATGTAGTTCACCTTGTCTCCACTTGGAGGCGCCTGAGTACAGCACCTAACATTTTATGTTGGACATATTGCTTGCTGCAGCGTTTGTCATAGCTGCCAACATTATCGGTGCTGTGTTCAGGTCTAGCGCGTCCATACTTGACTCGCTCTCAGTGTCAGCCAGGCCGACGAGGGCGTCAGCCCTATTTTGTTTAGAGGTTGAATAACTCGCCTTTGTTAGCTAGGCCGTCAGCGGCGACGGTATTGCTTGTAGGCCGAGGCTTGGAATGCCTCGTGGCCCCTTGTTTAGGGAACTTGAAAGTTCCTATTGATAGGCTTATATTTATTCTTAGTGTCAGTATTGTTAGCAATTATCGTAATAAAATGTGATTCCAATAAGTTATCAATAGGGTACTTAAAAATTCGTTGTGGCGTTTCGTTTGTTCCCCCGATTTACCAACTACTACAACCACCACTACTATTGATACCTCTACTACTACTACCACCACCACAACTACTAACGCTACCACTATTACCAATGCTACTGCAACCAATACAAATACGTCTACCACTACTACAAACACTACAACCGCCACCACCACTATTGCAGTGTAGTGCCTTAACCACTACGTTACGGCGTTACTACTACTAATACCACTTCCACCTATACTACTACTACTACCACCACCACTACCACCTATATACTACTACCACCAGTACCACTACTACGTCTACCATAATACCACTACTACTACTACTACTGCTACTAATACTTCTACCACTACTACTATTAATACCACTACCACAACTACTATTATCACTACCACCAAAACTACTACTACCACCAATAACACTACTAGCACTACCACCACTATCACCACTACTACTTCTGTTATCACCACTACCACCATTACTAATACTACTACCACCACCATTTCTATTAATACTACTAACACTTTTACAAACCACTATTGCTACTACTACTACTACTACTACTACCACCACTACTACTAATACTACCACTAATAATACTACTACTACTACCACTACTAATACTACCAACATTTCTATTAATACTACTAACACTTTCACAAACCACTATTGCTACTACTACTACCACCACCACGAATACTACTACTACTACCACATATTACTACTACTACTAGTACTACTACCAATAATATTACTACTAATATAAATAGTAATACCACTACCACCACCACTACTACTACTACCATTTCTATTAATACTACTAACACTTTTAACACAACCACTATTGCTACTACTACTACTACCACCACCACTACTACTACCACTAATATTACTACTAATACAACTAGTAATAGCACTACTACTACCACCATTTCTATTAATACTACTAACACTTTTAACACAACCACTATTGCTACTACTACCACTACTACCACAACCACTACTTCTACCACTATTACTACTAATACTAGTGCTACTACCACTAATATTACTACTAATACAACTAATAATACCACTACCACCACCACTACTACTAATATTACCACAATTTATATTAATACTACTAACACTTTAACACAACCACTATTGCTACTACTACCACCACCATTTCTATTAATACTACTAACACCTTTACAACACACCACTTGTTGCTACTACTCCTACTACTACCCACTACTATACTACTACTACCACTAGTAATACCACTACCACCACTACTACACTACTACACCACTACTACTAATAAACTACTTAAACTTCAACAAATACTACTACTAATACAACCACACGACTACTACTACCACCACCATTTCTATTAATACTACTAACACTTTTAACACAACCACTATTGCTACTACTACCACTACTACTACTACCACCACTACTACTACCACCACTATTACTACTAATACTAGTGCTACTACCACTAATATTACTACTAATACAACTAGTAATACCACTACCACCACTACTACTATATATACCACTTTATATTATACTACTAACACACTAACAACTTAACACAACCACTATTGCTCTACTACTACCACCACCACTACACTACTACTACACTGCTACTACTACCACTAATATTACTACTAATACAAACTAGTAATACCACTACCACCACTACTCCTAACTTACTACCACCATTTCTATTAATACTACTAACACTTTAAACACAACCACTATTGCTACTACTACCACCACTACTACTACTACTACCACTGCTACTACTACCACTAATATTACTACTAATACAACTAGTAATACCACTACCACCACTACTCCCACTACTACCACTACAACTACTACTACCACTGAATACTACTACCTTACTAATACTCAACACTATTACTACTACTACACTACTACCACCACTACTACTACCAACCACTACTATACCCACTATTACTACTACATACTACTACCACATTTACCACTAATCTACTAAGTAAAACCTACTAACACACTACTACCACTACTACTTACTCAACCACTATTACTACTACTACTTGTACCTTACTTACCACTAATATTACTACTAATACAACTAGTAATACCACTACCACCACTACTACTACTACTACCACTATTACTACTACCACTTGTATTACTTCCACTAATATTACTACTAATACAACTAGTAATACCACTACCACCACTACTACTACCACTACCACTATTACTACTACCACTTGTATTACTTCCACTAATATTACTACTAATACAACTAGTAATACCACTACCACCACTACTACTACCACTACTACTACCCTACCACTTCTATTAATTACTAATAACACTTTTAACAAACCACATTCTACTACTACAAAATACTCTACCACCACTACTACACTATTACTACTAGCACTTGTATTCCTTCCACTAATAGTCTACTAATACAACTAGTAATACCACTACCACCACTACTATTACTACTACCACCATTTCTATTAATACTACTAACACTTTTAACACAACCACTATTGCTACTACTACTACTACCACTATTACTACTACCGCTTGTATTACTTCCACTAATATTACTACTAATACAACTAGTAATACCACTACCACCACCACTACTACTACTACTACCACTATTACTACTACCACTTATATTACTTCCACTAATATTACTAATAATTCAACTAGTAATACCACTACCACCACTACTACTACCACCACTACTACTACCACTATTACTACTAGCACTTGTATTACTACCACTAATATTACTACTAGAACAACTAGTAATACCACCTACCACCACCTCCACTACTACTAATACTACTGCTACTCTACTATGACTATTACTACTACTATTACATGTACAAATACCACTACCACCACCACCACCACCACCACCACCACTAGTACTACCAATACTATCACCAATACCTGTACCATTTGTACTGCTACTACACTAATAATAATACCACTACTACTACTGCTGGTTCTGTCGCTGTTCCCGCATACTATTAACAACACTAATATGTATTTTATTAACGTACAAGTATACTTACATTTATGTCAAACAATAAAAGCGACTATAGTTACTTTGTAGGGTAAATATGCCTTTTTTCGTGATATGCCTAATTTCGCGATAAATGTCATGTCGTTGTCACTGAATTAATTTTTTTAAAATGAAGTTCCGGGGTTATTCCGTACATTACATAATGTTTTTCTTTCCATTTCATTGCTTTTCCCGCCTTTTTGTAGCAATACAAAGCCTCAAAATCATCGTAATGTTCAAAATGGTTGAAAAAGTATTTTTGTTCTGTCTTTCTTGACTGTCCTTAAAGTAATGTTATATAGTTTGGACAACTGCTTATTTAATAGTTATATAATATTTTAATATCAATTAAACCAACTGATACATGAGTCTTAACAATGTAAAATGATAATAAATATTACATAAGGTTCCATGTTTGCGATTTTATTTGTTTTTTTATGCTATGGCTCCATCTCATACATAACCGTGTGAATGCAGACAGTAAAAAAAAAGAATATTAATAAGCTCTCATATTTGTTACACTACGTATATATTAGTTACATTAAAATTACATATTGTGCTCACGCACAGGGCTATAATAAATAAACCTATGGAGGCTAAAGAAGCATTTGATCGAAGACATTTCCTAAAATTATTTCTTCATCGTGCGTAAAAATAAGTTTTTCTGAATTTTTAATTTTCTTTGTTATTTTCTAAATTAATATTATTATTTTTTATTGTAATAATACTAATAATAATAATAATATTATTATTATTATTATTTCATGCTTATGTTTATAGTGGGCAATATTTTTGCTAGAAAGTAGACTTGTGTAGGGCCTATTTGTTTACAGACATTTTATCACCATCTGTATTTGTAATATCATTATCTAATATTAAGTTTATTTTTAGAGGGAAATAGGCTAAAATATCAAATTTCATATGATTTAATTTACTAAATTTTTGTATTTGCCCATATAGATTTTCTGATATTGATTATCAACTTTAATAAAAATGGTGAATTCTATTTTATTTTTAATTTATAAGCTTCAATTTTAATATCTGGGAATTAATATACCATTACCATGGACTTTAGGAACCATATAAAGTATTTACAAAGTCTAGGATAAAAGAATGAGACATTGGGGACAACTGTTCATCGGTTTGGAGTGAATTCTTTAAATATTATCGTAGAAGGTTCATATTACATTACTGTATTCACCCATCCACCTCTCATTTAAAGTCCAGTTTTACTACCCCAGAAACTTGATTTAAATCCCAAGTCCTACTTCATGGCATTTAAATGTAACGGAGTAGCTTGATATTATATCCAGTAACTAAATATTTATTTAAAAATCAACTATTGAATATTCCGGCTTGAAATTCTGTAAATACGTTAGTGAAATTATGTACTCACCAATGGATATATTTAGTATGATGTCTGGGTATGGTACACCTTGAAACAGCCCGGTAAGTGAAGAGGAGTGTTACACTTTTCACACTGCCATGCAGTTTCGCTTCTTTTTCCTTTGCTGTAACATACCACACACCGTTTAGTAACTTTTTTTTCTCTTTTCCGTGGGTGGGATGTGCATCGGGAAGTGACCCCCATTTTTTTGCTGGCGATCTTAGGGGGTAGCACTAGATGCAAGTTCTACCCTCGTCCATTGTAATCAGGCATGTGAATAGATTTACGCAGCTTGGGTTTGCACGGGAGCTCCCTCAAGTCAGAGAAAGTTTTTTCTTGTTGCCAGTTAGCTTGTTGTGGACTATGAACGAGTTATAAACCACATATATCAAGTAAATAAAGAAATATCTTGCGATATCCCTTGACTGTTCTTCTCATTATAGGGAAAAGGGCATTTACTTGATCCTGGAGGTCTACCCCTCCCATTCCCTTATGGTATTCGATGGCACAAGCTGGTTTTACTCTTTCTTCCCTTGGCTGTTGACCTCTCTTTCTTTTCAATTTTCCAGTGCCCCTAATGTCAGCTGATCGATGCTTAGAGGAAAGAAAGTGAACATCTTTATTGTCCTTCCACTTTACACACAGAATATGATTAGCTGACCAGATTTCATATTCGCCAGGCTTCAATTTCTTGCTGCAAATATCGCTGGGCATCTCTCTTCTAGTAATGCCTAACAGTGCCTATTACATTTGTTTTACGGGATATTAATTTCTTACAAAGATCTGGTGAAGTAGGCCTATACCAGTCATCTAAGAAGAGAGTGTGTCCTTGGTTGACACATGTCCATTACAACATTTGTACTGGCAGGAAGTGTAGGATCGATCAGTAATGTCATCTCCAATGTAAATTTTAAAAGAATAACAATATCCAGTAGACGACACGCATATTTTGTACACCTTTATTCCAAAACGCAAACGCTTAGAACGGTTACACGATAATCGAACTCTGAATTTCGTAAGGCTCTCATCTAGTAAAAAATGTCCTGTGCAGGTGAGTCGAGATTACTAAATTTCTCTGACAGGTGTGTTATGATAGGCATAATCTTTTTTAGCTTGTCGAGATCAATAGCATTTCTGTCATTTGCGAAATGAAGAAAAGAGAGATAACTTGAAATCTCTTTCTGCTCATCGCTTCCCCATAGATTGGCGTTTTGATGCATCTATTTTTAGAGCAGTACAGTTGTAAGCGTGATTTTGTTACTTGCAACACTAGTCTAACTAGTGAAAAATACCCTATCATCTTATCTTCTGCCATATCAAACCATGTATCGTCGTCTTTCTTTCTCTTTCTTTCAGGATTCACCAACTGCTCCCTTGCGTAGTCGTTAGTTTCCTTAGTTATTACGGAAAATAAAGGGTCCACATAATCTAAAAATATTTGCAGTTCAGATGGAGATTGATATTCTTATTTATTTTTAATTTCATTACAAACACCACTATCACCACTACAGTCAGATTCAACCCAGAAAGTTACTGTATGTTTGGAATAGGGAACTGGGTTGCCACTTTAACTGTATTTTCTTGAGAAAAATCCTTATATAAAGCTGAAGATTGCAGCACAGCACGTACATAGTTGTAAGATGTAGCCGTCTTAAAGAAAAAAACAGTTACCACTTGTCACTGAGCTGGTGCGGACTTGTACTATCCTGTGTGAAAGTGTCGACACTCATATTTACTATAAAACTAGTTTGCATGCCGTGAAAGAAAAACTATATATTTTAAATGTGTAGTACATAGATTTTGAAAACGTACTGCTAACCTTCCCCTCCTCTCCTCCATAAACAAACAAATACCGTTATGAGTTTGGCAACATCTACCCTCTGTTCGTAGAGGGACACATGCGACCAGATTTGAATTGCGATGCTACTGGCCTGAACCTTAAATTTCATGATTACATAATATACTAACAGTAATAACTAACCTGTGAAATATTAATATTTTTAATTCCTGATTAAAATCATTTGGAAACAATTTTTTTCTGTTTCACATTCAATGACGTTTCTTCGTAACGTACGAGTTATTACGTCATCATTGTAATTATTGCTATGCAACTAGAATAATTTTGTCAAAAATGTTTATGAAATTCACTTTTGTAATACAATTTGAATGAAACATAATGGATAAAGCCGCATACCGATTTAAATATACATCTAGATTTCTTGTGGAATTTCCTGTTTAAGTAAGTTTTTCATATAGTATACAGTTTTATCTTTAAAAAAGTTACAATAAGTTTTTTTTAAATATGTTTATATTAGACATTTAATATGCATTCAATTAAAGGATTTTTCTTCTTCTTTATCTTCATTTTTGGGCGCTGCAGTCGATCTTGCTGAATTAATAGTTACCATCAGCTACCTGGGTCCAAGGTTCACCAGTTTTACAAGTGGTTGGAGGAGTTAATTGTTGTTACAGACCGTTTAAGTCCTGATCACGAATTCTTTCGGAAGGAACTGACTACGTGGGTCCACTGTTTGCGTATCCGGCATATAATGGAACCTCAAACTTAAAAAAAATGAGCGAATTATCTTGAATCTCTCTTTTCCAGATTTAATTTTCTGCACATTTGATCCAGCTATTAAAAAGCGTCTTTAAATTTGTATTATAACCGTAACATTGATTGAATACTGACTTTATCAACTATACGTTTTCAGACTATAAATGGTTCAGTTTCTTTTGTAAGACATTTTATGGATACCAGCCTAATTTCCAACCCCAAATTGAAACATTTGTTTAGGGTTTTCTCTCATAGAACGTTTATCTTCTCTACTGCAAAGCAATTTCTCTTACCTGTTAACGTCTCTTCTCTCTGCCGTTGGAAAGTTAAACTTCCTGACCCGTATTGGTGATTTTAACATCTTCTGGATCGCTTCTTTGCCAAGTTTCACGCCAAATGTTTGTCCAGCAATACTTCAAATTTAGTCAATGGAATTTATATGTTCACAAACATCCTCTACCAACTTCACAATTATGCAGTTCCTATGTGGAGTGTGTTTACTTATGATTGCTAATAGTTAAACAGATACTTTCTCTAACTTCGTTTGGGCAGGTCTATGTGTTTATTCTCTTAAGTTGTCCTGTACTGTCATTGAAGTAGACTCTTCAATCTGATAACTGGAACCTGTGAAGTCAATCACTATGTACTAATTTAATGCGATATTTAAACAGCAGCGGTGACAAAAATAATATCTCTCACCATAGAATCAGAAGTTAAATTATCCTGGGGAACAGAGATGCATTGACACTTTGGGTGGAGATGGTACAAGGAGATGGTATTGCATGGTTCACCTTTGGTTGGATGGATACCCATAATTTAACAAGCCAGGAAGGCATTACATTATGTCCGCTTTGCAATGAGCGGAAAAACTGGCAACATATTATGTCATTTGGCAAAGTGACACAACTACTTAAATTACATTTACTACCAGAGAGATTTTTCAAGTCGAAGGTTGTGGAATGGCGATTTGGGATCTATTAGGGATGATTGAGCGCGAAAAAAAAAACAGGGAAAACTTTCTATGCAGTGAGAAAATTGAGAGAGAGCAAAATTGGAGCTTAGAGAAAGAACTTCTAGCCATCCATCCATCCATCCATAGTAGTTCTTCCCAAAGGCAGGTCTTTCATTGCATTCATAGCATTTTTCATGCTGTGATTTGCAGCTTTACTAAGGAATTATAGGTGTGGTAACTTCCGGTTGTTTTCCACACCGGTGAGGGATTTTGATGATAATGACAAGGATTACGATGATGGCCGGAAGATTTTCGGGGACCGTTGGGCCCTAAGCTTCCTGACATCATTTGTTTCATAGATGAGGAAAACCCAGAAAAAACTTCACCCAGGAGATTGTCCCGACCGGGAATCGACCCGGACCCGCTGCGTGACAATACAGCATTCTACCTTCAGACCAGACAGTGGACAGATACAATATATATATATATAATATAATATATATATAAAACCAAACTCTTGGCATATAGCAATACATTTTAAACCGTCAAAACAGACCATTACTTGGACTTCTGAGCAAATGCAGTCACTTGCGCGTTCAGTTTTCCTGCGTGATGGACTTTTATAAGTTTAAGATTACCACTGGTGTAAATGACAATTACTGCTACGTAGCTAATAGTTGTAGTTAATATAAATCTATATCCATATATCCTCCCTTAAGAAAAGGGTGCTCCCTAACGGCAGGTACATAAACGAGCTAATTTAGATACGCTTATTAGCACATTCTCTCAAATAAAATCTTGTAGACAACTAATGTGTAACTTGGATGGGAAAGTCCGATTAAATTTTGACCAGAAGTTCTAATTTAGACTGTAGGATCTTTTACGACCCCGAAAGTTTTCAGACTCGGAACCCACGCCCTAAATTCACTATTGGAGAACTTATCTCTTTGATTCTGACATCCTAAATAAAAAATCAACCAACCGCCCGAGTTTCAATTGCCGACCCTCGGGACAACAGGCAAAGAATTAAAACTCTAGCCCAACAAGGTCGTTAGTTAATAGCTACAACTATTATTATTTCCTCACTTTATACCAATATATATATATATATAGAAGAGTGCAAAATATTCGTAACAAGTACCGGATTACCTTAAATTATTCTGTAAATCTAATTTTTTCATTCAAGTTGAATTTGCAGAAGTTTGGAATTAAGGAAGCCAGTAAGAAGTAAGAGCGAAATAATCGATGGATGGAAGAGCTGAATGAAGTTGAGTCTGTATCGATGCATTATAATAGATGACGACATATATCACTCTTTGCACAATTTTTAATTTCAAATTAAGAATATCTTAATTTTCATGTTCAGATTGATACAGAAGTTATACCATTAAAAGGTAAAATTTATTCTTGGTTTATAATATTTTAATATAAGACAACAACAACGACTACTATTAATACAACTACTATTACTACTACTACTACTACTACTACTACTACTACTACTACTACCGCTAATATAACTACTAATACTACTATGTTTACTACTATCAATACTACCACTACTATTACTACTACTACAACTACTACTACTACTATTATACTACTACCAACACTACTACTACACACCATTTATACTACTACTGCTACTACTACCACCAATACTACTAGTACCACAAACAACATCACCAACGCTACTACTACTACTACTACCACCACCGTTATCCTGATCTGATTTGAGAGAGAGTCTTGAAAGCTAGCCTTTGCTGCAACCTTCCCTACTGTGCCTCCAATATCAACACATACTTCTTTGGCATGTGTAATGGCATAAAAATTTCACTCTGCTTCAATGCCTTGGAAATCGTTATTGTGGTTGCACAAATTTATAAGCTCTTCTGATTTTTGTATTGTGTTGCCAAACTGTCTGCGAAAAAAAAGTACAAGTTTGGTAGTAATTCTGATCTCGAAAGAACAAGTTGTTTTCTTTGGAAGACATAAATGAATACTGTATCATGTTTAATACATTCTGAGAAGAAAACAAAACTATGATATTTAAAGGAAGTAACACTGTGAGATTTATTTTAATTATTATTTATTTATTTATACAAATGCAGGGGACTTGACAGAAGTTATTGTCCATAATTATGAGTAAACAAATAACACAAGAATAAATTAAAACAATAAAATATCATAGCAAAACATAAAGTTTGGCTCTTGCTTGCCAGTATCTATCCTTCAGCATAGCAGAGTGAATTGCTTGATAATGTAGTAGGTGGTTTTTGTCCATGTTAGTGTTTGTGGAGCACAGAGGGCAATTAAGATGAGATGAAAGACAATTATGTCCTCTGTTTAGCCAAAAAAATGCTACAACTTCCTTTTGAGGTGCATCTGGTATGCTATGGATAGTATTTTTCCATTCTTTTTCTTGAATTTGGATCTGAAGACATTTTAATTATTATGAGTTAGGCTGTTTTGACTCACCTCATATTTGTAATTTTTTTTTTGCAGACTGCAGTTTCCGTAATCTATGTGTCATTGTCAGTGCTTCCTAACTATTGAATTTGCGGTTAGCGACCTCATAGGTTATTTTTTTGCTTTCTCTGTTGGCTGACTGATGAACTCACAAATTAATTTTTTTTACACTTCTCCCCAGGAATTTCAAAATTCATTATTTTCTATTTATTCTTGTGAATGTAAATTTTCTCCCAAATTGTGAGTTCCTTAGATTTATCGAACTGTTTCAGTTTCTTATATTTTTGTTCATTATTTTCCTTCTAGTACTGTATAAATGGATGAAGAGTTGCCATTGAGACAACTGGAATGATTTGGCTTGCACAACAAATTAATAGTTTTCAGAAAATCTCGTCACCACAGTTTCATCATAAAAAATTGCAATTTTCTTCTCTTGGAAAGAATGTACATTACTATTTAGCAATGCATTGCCTTTCCCGCTTGTTTAGCTCAGTTGAAAACTCGTCAACAAAATCACCAGTGGACTTACAAATAGCTTCAATTGAACAGTGGTCCATTGAAACAATTGTTTTTAATTGTCTTATTAATCATTTCTTTTTGAAGACTTATCAATAAAGCTTCCATGAAATGTTCAATCCTAGGACATAAATCATACTCATCTAGAAGAACATTTTTGTCTTCGAGGATCAAATATAATTCCTGATGAACATTGTTGGTATTATGGTGAAATTAAATGTTTCTTACCTCTCCTCATATAAATTTTCTAAGTTAATCGCGATTTCGAGATTATAACTGTGTCATCATCAGAACTTTGTTGGCGACTGGTGTTATGTCGATCGGAAGAAATTCTTCTTCTTTCCTCTGTTAGTGGACCGATGAACCTCTGGATCAGTCAAAATTTGCGGGGAATTTCGAAGTTCATAAGTTTTCCTTTGTTTTTCTGAATGTGGATCTTTTCCCAAACCGCAAATTTTACCTGATCCAGAGGTTCATCGGTCCACCAACAGAGGGAAGAAGAAGAGTTTCTTCCGATCGACATAACACCAGTCGCCAACAACGTTCTGATGATGAGACAGTTATAGTCTCGAAATCGCGATCAACTTAGAAAATTTATATGAGGAGAGGTAAGAAACATTTAATTTAATCATAAATTAAAGCTCATAGTGATTAATTCCTATAAAAGTTAAATGTTGGTATTTTTAAATGCATATCATTTCCTGTTATAATACAGGTTCTTGATTATAACTCATCAAATTTTATAAACCCAATCCTTTCAGATATATGCTTGGACTTGAGAACCTGGTAAATTTCTCTAACAAGTAAACCTTCTCTCCTTTGATACCGGTTTTCCGGAAACCCATATATTTTCTGAAAGCTTATGTCACAGGTAGACAACCTGTGAAATCTTAGGAGCAAAGGGACAAGCGTTTAGAAGATATAGGATAGTATCAGTAAAGTGTTGGAAACATGTCACCAAAAGTCGTTCAAATGCTAGTTTTACGTATTTATATGAACTAATAATATAGTAGGAAGGTGGAGCTCAATATATAGAGAGAAAAAAAAAAAACAACTCGCTGAAAAGAACAATATATGTTGGGATGTTGAAAAATGTCTTGTTATTGGCTTCAAACAAAATCTATTACAAGAGACAATCAATGTGCAATTCGTCAAATAAATAGTGAGACGGGCAGAAAGACAGTTCACAATTGGCACATTTTACAAAGGCGATAGCATCACACTTTGTACACTCATCATTTGTCAATGACTCGAAGCATTAATCCATTGGCGCAACCCACATTCCAGGTTCGTCGTCCAAGTATCCGCCCTTATAAAAAGCATACTTAATCAAGTTCTTAAAACGAGGAGTGCTGAACTGATATAGGGGAAAGGACTTTGCAGGGCCAGAAAATTATCGTGATGCCAAATGTGCTCCTGTGTCTCGATAATGATTGTGTCCGTTATGTAACAAACAAGAGATTTGTAGTGTCTGAAAAAATCAATATCCAGAGGCTGGATCTTTCCCGTAAAACCTTCAGGTACGAGTTCTTTTTGTAGGACTTTACCATCAGATACATCGGAAGCAGAAAATGCATGATCTTTGTTAGAACACCATGTATCCACTAAAAGAATTTTCGTCCTGTCATCAGGCATACAGTGAGATGGGCAGAAAGACATATGTCAGTACTTGACAGCAACATACGGGAACGTACAAGAAGTAGAGTCACTTCTTATCTTACCTCTTAGTCTATGTTTTTCTAAACACGGGAACGCAGTTTTCAAGATCACATCCCTTTCAACCAATCTGTCATTACAATCCAATGAAACATTATTCAGTTCTTTTACTAATTCAATTGAATTTTCAATACTTTTGTTATCGAAACTCGCTAATTCATTAAATTTCTTGGGCAAAATCGTTTTGCCAGAATGTAACAAGGTGAGCCAATATTATTAACATTGGGTCTCATCTTATTCCCCTCCCTGTTTATGTTTGGGAGTTCATACAATTTGTATTCTGTGGGTTTGATACTTTTAACTTATATTTCTCTTGATCAGTGATGGTATATTTGATGTTTTTAATGTATTATTAAATGATTTTATTGTTTAGGGATAGGATTGTATTTAATTAAATACAATTTAATATTTATTATTAAATGGAGATTCCAACGAAATTCCGG
Source organism: Diploptera punctata (assembly GCA_030220185.1). NCBI lineage: Eukaryota > Metazoa > Arthropoda > Insecta > Blattodea > Blaberidae > Diploptera > Diploptera punctata. Next base: position 1,164,381 of record JASPKZ010003863.1, on the reverse strand, counting down.
TAGTCTTAATATCAGTTGAAAATGAGAGGGATATCATCTTGAAAACTGCAGTTCCTGTGTTTAACATATACCATGCAGTAAGATAAGGAGTGACTCATTCATTCATTGGGTAAGGTGTTGACAATATTCCTTTTTCTAGTACAAGTTTCTTTGCCTTCCTTGCAGTGTAGTTACTTTAATCTAAATTAATTTTCTTATAGGACCAGCTCTGTGTTACAAGTGTCAAAATCATGAATTTATGCTTTTATCCGAAGCTTAAAATGTTTCCTTCAGTTCCTGTATTGTTCCTAAATTATCAGTGATGAATTTCCATCTCTGAACATCCCAAGTAAACAATGACTCATTGTAGGCACTTTTAATCTTCTTTCTTTTTTGTTCACAATATATCTTAGAGGTCTGTTTTTCTTACTAACTAGAGATTTATCAAGGGAGATCGAAGAGGCAATTAAAAACATTAAGCTGCATCTGGTTCTACATGCTCAATCTCATTAATTTGACAAACTTTTTTAGTATTTGATCTCTTTTCATTCATTGAATGCACTCCCTCCAATTGTTCCTATATTGCTCTATTTCATCTACCAGCATAATATATAATAAAAATCTCATTTCTGCTGTATTTATGGTTCACTCTCCTCATTGGTTTTAAGTCCAAAACTCTTAACCATACAGCAAATTAAGAACAGTCATTACCTTGTACAGCTTCGATTTAGTCTCTTTTCTACTGTATTTTAATGATCTTTTAATTTTATTGTTTAGTTGGAATCTGACTTCTGTGATTTATATTTTACACCCACCTTATTCTAGGCCTACATACAAGGTGCTTTCCCTCTGTTTTCCTACTAGAATTTTCTGTGTCCGTTTATATTCCTCATTTGTGCCAAAAGTCCTGCATATTGAAAGTCAATGAGACTTTCTTAATACAACTGGTTTTCCATAAAAAACATGTAGCTCTTGTTGTGTAGTTTTCTCCAGTCACCTGTCAGTTCATCTCTCTTTGTTCAAAAAATGTCTTAAACATTTATTATCAAATACTCACAGTCATTGCTGGTCTTTTAAAGTAAGACATCACATTATACATCCACATAACTAGAATAATTGCTATACATTTTTAGTTTTTTTTTTCCTTTTTTCTTGAGAGAGAGAATTTGGAAAATTGAGTTTCCCTGTTACACATAATAGCACGTTTTTTTTTCAAAATTCAGTCCATGTTCAATTTCTTTTTCGACCTCATTCCTGTTTTTAATTATTTTTCAAGGTATTTCAATTTTTGCACTCTTCTTCAAAAATTTCCCTCATCTTGTGATAAAGAATTTAATAAAGAATTTCAATGTCTGACTATATATTTAGTTTTATTGATATGTGAAACCAATCACACAATCTTGTGTTGTTTACAGAATGAAATTAAATTAAACCTCACATGTATCTTATAAGATATAGATATAAGATATAAAGACACTGAGGAGGACAATGTGTCCTTTCACTCTATAACAGATTATGTGTACTTGCATTGTTTACAGATAGGAGTGTAGTATATTTAACTGTTTGCATATAGTGTGAGGTGACAATGTATAAAAGGGATACATTTGTAAGTCAGTGCTGACACACAGCCTATAAAACACCAAGGGCTTTGTCAGGCTTAACATACCCATCCAACAGATACTTTCAATAGTACCATGTCTTCACACATATGTACTGTGGAGGGGATTTGAATTTAATCCAGACATCTGGTGCACAATCTAATGATTCAAAATTATGTGCCATAAATCCTCCTAGCACTGAGATTTATAATTTCACTATTTATTAAATATATGTAGGAAATAACACTATGAAGTTTATTTTAATTATATTTCTGTTGTATATTTTAACCCACCCCATATTTCTTGATTATTATGCTGACTAGTTTGGCCATTTAGTTAGTTACTAAAAAGAGTTAGAAAAATGTAAGGAGAAAATTTAGATCTGCAAGAATAAAAATAAAACCATGAATTTTGAAATTCCAGGTGAAAGGGAAAAAAAATTGATTTGGAAGTTCATTGTTCAGCCAACAGAGGGAACAGAAATCAACTTGCAGGAAAGACAACCACAAGGCAACAGTTGTAAAGTATTGAGAATGTTGCACAGTTAGCGGCCAAACTAGTCTGTATAATAATAATGAAATATGAGGTGTATCAAAATATACAGCTCAAATATAATTATAATTTCACAATTAAATTCACAACCTTGTCACGAATAGAAATTTATCCTGTAGTCAGGATGCCAACATGATATTACACGAGATAGTAAGAAAATAAATTAGTTTTTCTGTCTGTGTAGCATAAAATCTTAAATAGAGAAAAATGGATGCATTGATTACATTTTAATAGTGTTATTGACATTTTCAGATTATCTGATTTTAATGAATTGCCAATTTGCTGTTAAATATGAAGATCCTCTTTCAAACACTGAAAATAAACTACAAGTAAGTTACTGCACAAGTTCATATATCATGTTAATGTAAGCCTTATTATCTAACAAGGGAATTATCAATTTTCACATATCGCAATCTATTTTCATGTTTTATTGTTGAAGTGTTCTTATATGAATCCTGTTACCAAAAATTTTCTTTTAACATCTAAAGTTACTAGCATTTAATTAAAATAGAGGCATGAAAGAATGACAAATTTGCACAAAAGCATATTTTCTCAGGATTGAGATTCTTTATGTGCCATAAAACTGTGACTGAGGAATCTTCAGTTATCTTCTGGAGACAGGACTTTCATCCCTTGAAAATATGTCAACTCTAGACTGGTTTCAATTAGAGGTGAACATGGTAACTACTAGTCCATTGTAACTGACCCTGAATGATATGTTTGTATAAAATTAATTTATGCTACTCTGAGGTGAATGTAAGTAATAACAATTCACAATAGAATGTATTTTTAAAATAACATTTTGTGGTATTAATAAAATGGAAGTGTCTTTAGATATGTTCATGACACTGATAGAAGTTCAGATCACATCAGATCACGTCCAGTATGTTCAAGGCTGTCGTCCCTGCTTCACACCAGTTAGGAAAGTTTTACACGAATAACATAAATATTATACTAAGTGCCGCCAACATGCACATTCTATTGAGTAACACTAAGAAATAAGGACTGGAAGTAAACATCAATATAATCGAATATGTCTTCATACATAGAAATTAATTATATAATGGAAATGGACAACTAATGACAAATGAGGGAAATTTGGAAGAAGTGGCTGAATTAAAATATCTAGGAACAATAATTGCAAATAGGAATGATATGCACAAAGAAATTAAACATAGGCTCAATTCTGGAAGTGCATGCTATTATGCATTACAGGGAAGCTTCTTATGCCAACTCCTATCAGAAAAACGTTAAACTGAAAATATATAAAACTGTTATTCTCCCAGTTATTTAATATGAATGCAAAACACGAACTCTTACTTTAAGGAAATAAATAAGATAATGATTTATATTTGAAAAGAAAAATATACGCCTAGACTGGGGTTTGAACCCAGGACCTTTGACTTTCTATGTCAATGCTCTTCCATCTGAGACACCTAGGCCTCCAACCTAAACGCGTATTTTTCTCTTACACATAGTTAATTCCCTAACCCCAAATGCTACGAGCCGTTGCTACGATTTTTGCAAATGGCGGCTTCTTTGTTAAGAAGACTTTTTATTGGGAATTTAAACATTACTTATAAAGCCAGTAGTGCTTCTTTCAATGTTAATATTATTCGTTTTTAAACACCTTAATGATGGACAAATTATATTTTTCTTTTCAATATAATTTGTCCATCATTAAGGAGTTTAAAAACGAATAATATTAACATTGAAAGATAATGAGTATTTGAGAATGAAGTTCTCAGGAAAATTGTTGGGACAGAAAGAGATGAACAAACAGATGAATGGAGAAAACTCCATGATTATGAGCTACATGGTATGCATAAGAAGGCAGATATAATAACAGTTAAGTTTCGTGCACAGGACATGTGGCATGAATGGGGAATGAAAGTGGTGCATGGAAGCTTCTTGTAGGAAAACCAGAGGGAAAACACCCAGTTGATAGACCAAGAAAGAAGTGGGAGAATAACATTATCCATGATCTGAGGGAAGTACATTATGCAGGAGATGATTGGAAAACATTAGCTCAGGATAGGAATGTATGGAGAGCTTATGTGTGCATGGCCATGAACCTACTGGTCGATAGTGCCAGTGAGTTAGTTAGTTTTTTGTCCTGAGATTTGTCTATCTGTATCAACACATGTATAACGCTGTTCATAATGTTATGCAATGTAGAATTTTGAGCTTATATACAATAAGTTACATTCTCAAAATATTTCTCTGAAGATTCTGTCAGTTCTGATGAATTAGTGGTTACCTGGCTTGTCTCTACTTCCAAAGTTTGCATGTTCAAACCCAGCCAGGGCGCCAATGCATTTTTCAGTGCATAAAAATCCTTGTGTAGGACTTTTTCAGAATTGAAATAAAGCCATATAATTAACGGGATTTAAAAGAACCTCAAGACTGAAATAAGATACCGTTTTACAAAATATGTTGGCCATTTCATCTGCAGATTTGATTTGTGACACTAATGACGTCAACTATTAAGAGTGTTGTTAAATATATACGAATTGAGATATCTCTACACTTCCTGGAAATATTGCATTTGAATTCTGGGACAGTATCTATAGAAGCTTAGATTTGTTATAATTCTGATACGCTGTGATTTTTATTTTACAGGACATTAAAATGGAAATAAAATCAGAAGAAAATGAACATACGACTATGTTGAAATTAAACATGAAACATTTCAAAATTTCGAGGAAACAAAATATGAGGTAATATTATTGTTTGTTCAATTAAGAGGAAGTAATGAATCATTGTACTTGTGACAGCTACAACTGATTTTCAAGGAACAGTACAATGTTGTTTTGCTCATAGAGAGATTGTGGTGATGCAATGGGAGCAGAATAATTTGTAATTCAAGATATGTTAACATATGGCCATAAAGAGTAGAAATAGGCACATGGTTTCAGTTCAGATTTTATTGATTAACCTGTTTCATTTTTACTTGCATATGTCATGTTTCATTTTATGAAATGAGACTATTGTGGATATAATTAGCATGAAATTACTGGAAGAAGTTTAGATATACTGTACTTGTGATTATAATTTATTTAGAAGATCTTGAATAATAAATTCCATTGCAACCGGAAATTGCAACAAAGATATATCGATGATGGGCAATGAAAACCTCGTAACTCCTTTCGGCAAATTTTACAGGAGAAAAAAATATCATCACATCATCATCGTCCTTTCAAGTATTAGGCCCAGTGGCCCGTTACGGTCTCCCGCCATCTCCGAAAAGATCGACCCACAGATCTTCTGCCTCGAGGAATGTAGTGAAGAATTTGTTTTGGTATTCTGTGACGATCCATGCGCTGAATATGGGCTAGCCATTGTTTTCTATATTCTTAGAGGTATTCAGATATAGGTACGATGTTTAACTCTCTGGCTATTGTTGAATTTCTTTGGTGGTCTACAAGGCTATAACCTGCAGTTCGTCGCAGAAATTTCATCTCCGTGGCTGTAATATGACGATCATCCTGAGTTCTGATGGTCCAAGCTTCACTGCCATAACAGATTATGGGTCTAGCGAGAATTTTATAGATTTTCATTCTTGTGTGTCTCTGCACTTTTGATGGTTTAAAAACTTGGTTGATAATTCTTAAAGCTTTATTATAGTTTTGTATTTTAAAGGATATATCACATTCCTCATTTTAAGTTATATTATATCCTAAGTATTTAAATGAATTAACTTGCTCTAATATTGAATTCTGAATACAAATTTTACTTCTTACTGGGAATTTCCCTTGAGAGGCCATAACTATAGATTTTGTTGTTGATATTTCCATGTTAAATCATTGGGCTATTGTATTAAGATGATGAGTGGAATATTGTAATTCATCTTCATTATTGCCGGAAAGAGCCTGATCATCTTCATATAAGAGTGTGTCTAAAATTGTGTGTCTTGAGAGAGGAATATTACCATGAACTGTCAATCTCCAGTGTCTAATGATAGCATTAATGTATACATTAAATAGAAGTGATGGTAGAGGGCATCCTTGTCTGACTCCGCAATTTATAGGTTTCCAATCTGACAATTCTGTTCCTATTTGTACTGCTATGATGTTATTTTTTTTTATGCACTATCTCCTCTACTATTTAATTTTGTACTAGAGCATGCCATTAAATCTTTAGAGAATAAGGAAGGCTTACAACTGAATGGTATTAATAAGCTGTTAGTTTATGCTGATGATGTGGTACTACTGGCCGATAGCGAGGAGATACTAAAGGCCAACACGCACACACTATTGAGTAACACTAAGAAATTAGGACTGGAAGTAAATATCAGTAAAACTAAATATATGGTCACACGTAGAAATACATTATATAATGGAAATGGACAGCTAATGACAAATGAGGGAAATTTTGAGGAATTGGCTGAATTCAAATACCTAGGAACAATAATCACAAATAGGAATGAGATGCACAAGAAATTAAACATAGGCTTAATTCTGGAAATGCATGCTATTATGCATTGCAGAGACTTTTGATGTCCCAACTCCTTTCAAAAAACGCTAAGCTGAAATATATAAAACTATTATTCTACCAGTTATATTATATGGGTGCGCGAAACATGGACTCTTACTTTAAGGGAGGAAAGAGATTACGAGTATTTGAGAATAAAGTTCTTAGGAAAGTTTTTGACCAAGAGAGATGAACAGACAGGTGAATGAGAAGACTACATAACAAGTGAACTACATGGTCTTTATAGGAAGCCAGATATAATAAGAACAGTTAAGTCCCGTAGACTGCGATGGGCAGGACATGTTGCGCGTATGGGGAATGAAAGACGTGCATGGAAACTTCTTGTAGGAAAGCCAGAAGAAAAACGCCCAGTTGGTAGACCAAGAATGAGGTGGGAGAACAACATTAACTATGATTTGAGGGAAGTAGATTTATACAGGAATGATTGGAAAGCATTAGCTCAGGATAGGGATGTATGGAGAGCTTATGTCCGCGCGGTCATGAACCTACGGGTTCGATAGTGCCAGTGAGTAAGTAAGTAAGTAAGTAAGTAAGTATGATGTTATTTTTATACAGATTAAAAATTATATTATTTTTAGTCTGGACATCTTACCTCAATATTAATGTTGATTTGTTCTTGGACATGTTTCAAAACAATTCTGTTTTATCGTCAGCTTTCCAGATTGGTTTTATTTACGTTGAATTATGTTTCACAACCTGCATGTCGATGTCAGCTCCATCCTGTGGTTGGCCAAAGAACCTCCAAACAAGGTCACCCTCCATCGGAATATCAAAATTCATAACTCTGTTTCTGTTCTTCTGAATATAAATTTTTTCCCAATAGTCAGCTCTTTTGTATTTTCTAACTGTTTTCAATAATTTAGTGTCTGAATTTATATTATGTTTTTCAGACCAAACATGAGCAGCAACTGCAGATTTTTCAATTTCTCCATTTTTAATATTTCTTATGTGTTCTTTGGTTCTAATTTTTAGGTTTCTTTTTGTTTTCCCTATATATATCTTTTCACAACCCGTACATTCAATTTGATATATTCCTGACTTTTTATTTTTATCAGTTTTTTTTTCATTTTTGTTGGTTTTTATTAGTTTATTTAAACTGTAGTTATTTTTTGGTGCTAATTTAATATTAAACTTCTCAAATATATTTTGAAATTTATTATGTACCCAAGGGTGATATGTGAATTTCCTATATTTTTTCATAGGGGGTTCTTCTTTTTCAAGATTACTTATGTTTATCATTTTTTGTTTTTTATACTTTTCTATCCTTTTATGTACCATTTTTTCATCAAACCCATTTTCTCTTGCTACTTTGATTATGTGTTTTTTCTCATGTTTGAAATCTTCTTCGTTTAAGGGTAAGTTTACCAATCTATGAGTTAAACTATTAAATGCTGCTAATTTATGTCCAATTGGATTGAACCCTGTTTATTTTATAAAATTTCCCGTGTGAGTTTCTTTCCCATGAATCCCGAATTCAATTTTTCTTTTTTCTTCGTTTCTGACCAATTTAAGATCCAAAAAAGGTATTTGTTTATTAAGTTATGTAGATAGGAAATAACACTATGAGGTTCTTTAATATTGTTTATTTTTTATTATTTCACTCACCTCATACTTCATAATTCATAGCAGACCCTGGGTTTCTTCACATAATTTGTGACATTGTCAATGCTGCGTCACGTTCACAACTGACGTCCAACAGCCTTCTATCCTGCAGACTGACCTCCGCGCCATCTGGTCTTCTATTTCTTTGGTGAATTTAATGTTTGTACTCTGTAAATTTAATAGTTTTAGGGAATCTTCTACATGTTTTTCTTTAACAATACAAATTATATCATCAACATATCTACTCCAAAATTTAAACATTGTGGGATGTGCTTTAGTGATTTTACATTCAAAATCGCTCATAAATAAATTTGCCAGGAAAGGTGATAATGGGTTTCCCATTGAGACCCTGATTTTTGTCTATAGAACTCCCATAGAATGTAAAAAACATTTGGTCAATGCATAACTCAGTTAATTTCAAATAATCTTCTTTGATCTCTCTGTCTATGTTGTTTTTTCTTAACCAATTGTTCAATATCTCCAAAGTTTTTTGTTTGGGTACATTTGTGAATAGTGAAACTACATCAAACGAAACCAACCTATCTGTGGGTTCAATTTGCACTTTTTCTAATTTTTTAGCTAATTCCAATGAATTTTCAATCTGCAGACTTTCAAAATTATTAATTCTTTTAAATTGGTTATTCAGCCATTTCGAAATTTTGTAGGTTGGTGATCCAACATTGTTAATTATTGGCCTCATTTTGTTTCCAGGTTTGTGAATTTTTGGAAGTCCATGTATATTAGGGTTTCTTGGGTTGCTTACTTTTAATTGAAATTTTTCTTTCTTGGATAGAATTTTAACATTTTTAAAACAGTTTCCCACTTTTTTTATGGTTTTTTGGTAGGGGGTCACTCTTAATTTTTTCATACTCTTTTTCTTTCAAAAGTTCTTCCATTCTATTTTGATAATCTTCTTGGTCCAGAATTATAATTTGGTTACCCTTATCTGATTTTGTATATACAATTTTTGTTATTTATTTCTTTGAGTGTTTTAAATTTTCCTTACAAACTGGGTTTTTATTTGTATTCTTTATTTTATTCAAAATTTCTTCACATTTTTTTCTGATGATTATTTTTCTTCTGTAACTAACCCTTATATTGAATTTTCAATGTCCACTATGTATTCTTCTATTCTATTGGAGTAATCTATTGCTGTTTTTAGACCGTTTTCTAACAATTTTGTCTCTTTTAGGTTAAAGGTTGCCTTTGAAAAATTGTTAACATAATTTCTGGTGGATTCTGATTTTTCTTCATTTCTGGTTTTATTCTGATGTTTGATTTTATTTGATGTATTCTTCTTTTCCTTTGATTTAGTTAACAAATTATTTATCTTTGTCTTTTGTTTCTCAATTTTCTTTTTCATGGTTATGTTCAAAAAAGTGAAAAGTTTATTTTCTAGGTTTTCCCACATGATGTTTCCTAATATTTTAGACAATTTGATATGTAACAAATAAATTTAGAAATGGCTGAATAACCAATTTAAAAGAATTAATAATTTTGAAAGTCTGCAGATTGAAAATTCATTGGAATTAGTTAAAAAATTAGAAAAGGTGCAAATTGAACCCACAGATAGGTTGGTTTCGTTTGATGTAGTTTCACTATTCACAAATGTACCCAAACAAAAAACTTTGGAGATATTGAACAATTGGTTAAGAAAAAACAACATAGACAGAGAGATCAAAGAAGATTATTTGAAATTAACTGAGTTATGCATTGACCAAATGTTTTTTACATTCTATGGGAGTTTCTATAGACAAAAATCAGGGCTCTCAATGGGAAACCCATTATCACCTTTCCTGGCAAATTTATTTATGAGCGATTTTGAATGTAAAATCACTAAAGCACATTCCACAATGTTTAAATTTTGGAGTAGATATGTTAATGATATAATTTGTATTGTTAAAGAAAAACATGTAGAAGATTCCCTAAAACTATTAAATTTACAGAGTACAAACATTAAATTCACCAAAGAAATAGAAGACAATAAACAAATACCTTTTTTGGATCTTAAATTGGTCAGAAACGAAGAAAAAAGAAAAATTGAATTCGGGATTCATAGGAAAGAAACTCACACGGGAAATTTTATAAAATAAACAGGGTTCAATCCAATTGGACATAAATTAGCAGCATTTAATAGTTTAACTCATAGATTGGTAAACTTACCCTTAAACGAAGAAGATTTCAAACATGAGAAAAAACACATAATCAAAGTAGCAAGAGAAAAGGGTTTGATGAAAAAATGGTACATAAAAGATAGAAAAGTATAAAAAAAAAAAATGATAAACATAAGTAATCTTGAAAAAGAAGAACCCCCTATGAAAAATATAGGAAATTCACATATCACCCTTGGGTACATAATAAATTTCAAAATATATTTGAGAAGTTTAATATTAAATTAGCACCAAAAAATAACTACAGTGTAATTAAACTAATAAAAACCAACAAAAATGAAAAAAAAAACTGATAAAAATAAAAAGTCAGGAATATATCAAATTCAATGTACGGGTTGTGAAAAGATATATATAGGGAAAACAAAAAGAAACCTAAAAATTAGAACCAAAGAACACATAAGAAATATTAAAAATGGAGAAATTGAAAAATCTGCAGTTGCTGCTCATGTTTGGTCTGAAAAATGTAATATAAATTCAGACACTAAATTATTAAAACAGTTAGAAAATAAAAAAGTGCTGACTATTTGGGAAAAAAATTATATTCAGAAGAACAGAAACAGAGTTATGAATTTTGATATTCCGATGGAGGGTGACCTTGTTTGGAGGTTCTTTGGCCAACCACAGGATGGAGCTGACATCGACATACAGGTTGTGCAGCATAATTCAACGTAAATAAAACCAGTCTGGGAAAGCTGACGATAAAACAGAATTGTTTTGAAACATGTCCAAGAACAAATCAACATTAATATTGAGGTAAGATGTCCAGACTAAAAATAATATAATTAAAATAACCTCAAAATATAACTTCCTAAAATTAAAGATTAAAAATTGTTTGGATCAGTTGATTTGGTGTTCCATCATCAGTTAAGATATCTAAAAGTTTTTGTCTGTCAACTCGATCAAATGCTTTGATAAAATCTATAAACGCTATATGTAGTTCTTTATTGAATTCTTTGTGCTTTTCGATAAGAAGTTTTAAGGTGAAATAACCATCGGCATAGGATCTTCCCTTACGAAAACCATTTTGTTCTTCCCCTAATAAGTTTTCATAGTGTTTTTGTAATTTAGAAGCTAGAATTTTTGTAAAAACTTTATATCCACTGTTGAGAAGGCTAATGCCTCGATAATTATTACAATCTTTGAGGTTACCTTTTTTAAAAATTGGTATGATAATGGCTTTCTGCCAAGATGAAGGTAGGTCTTCTCCATATGTTTTAAATAATTATAAAAATTGATAAGCAATAGTTCCTACATATTTTACTACTGAATGCAAGGCAAGTTATTAATAAATTTGAAGCCCATGTTCTGAACAGGTTATGCATCACTTATTTCTGTGCTGGTTACTGGAGTTATGTAGTTTTCAATGACTGATGGAGTTATGAGGTTTTATTGCCTAGCGATGATTTATATTTTCTGAAGAAGGAATTATAAATATGATGTAAGACAACGTTGCCCCCTCTCCCCAACACTCTTTGCGATCTATATCAATGAAGGAATATGATGTTGGAACAAGAAATATAAATTTGGAATAAGAATATAGAAAATACAAAATTAAACACCGTATTATTTGCAGATGACCAAATAATAATGGCAGATTCAGAAGATAATCAGCAGAAAGGTCTGTATGAATTTAACAAAATTACAGAAAAATATAGATTAAAGATATCTACAGAGAAAAAAAAATTATGACATTTCAAGATGTAGATCCTGTCAGAAGTAACATTGTACTTGAAAATAACATTTTCGAGCAGGTGAATAATTTTGTGTATCTAGGATGCAATATCTCACATGAAGAAGAAAAGGATGTAAATGCAAAAATATCAAAATTCTTAAGGATATTAGGGTTAATAAATTCTTTCTTCAAGCCACAGTTAGTCCAAAAACATTCATGACTAAAAGTATATAAAACACTGGCTCTTCCAACTCTTTTGTATGGTAGTTTAGTATGGACATTGAAACAGAAAGATATACAGAGACTTAGATCTGCTGAAATGAGATAACGTCAGTGGACTGCAGGATATACATTACTACATCACAAAAAAAAATGAAGACATCTTAGAAGAATTACACATGGAACCTTTAGAAAAACAAAATTTCTGATTACAAGTCAAGATGGATGCAACATGTTCATCGAATGGAAGATCACATGATACCCAAACAAATATTAAGCTGTCAACCTGCAGGAAAGAAGAAAACCATGACATCCACTCAAAAGACTTTTGGATGGTATTTCTCTTGAGGCCAAAACAGGTCAACAAATGGCCTAATTTCGTGAATGTACTATGATGATGATAAATATATATATATATATATATATGACACAGATGGTTAACTCATTAACTGAGTATTACAGTATATACTATATAGTCAACACAGAAACATCACATGATAAACAAAACTTTTAATTTACTTAATAAGTAAAATAATTTCTTTCATCTTTAAATAAAAGATTATTTTGTACAAAGCATATTTAAATTGCATAACTGGTTTGTTTAAGTTAAGGTAATATTTTCTCAGTTCTAGCATACTTCAGTATTACCACACTGTTCTGAATTTCTTCATGGCATGGCCATAAATTTGGGTTGATAGTGCCAGTGAGTTAGTTAGATACTGTCTAATAGACAAATGCCCCTTCCACACTGTTAGGATTCATCAGTTGCTATATTTTGACCGGGAAGACAATATAGCTGATATTTTTTATTTGGGTTTGAAAGTACAAGAAACATTTTGAATACTGCACAAGTTCATATATCATTAATGTAGGCCTTATTATCTAACAAGGGAATTATCAATTTTCACATATCGCAATCTATTTTCATGTTTTATTGTTGAAGTGATCTTATATGAATCCTATTACCAAAAATTTTCTTTTAACATCTAAAGTCACTAGCATTTAATTAAAATAGAGGCATGAAAGAATGACAAATTTGCACAATAGCATATTTTCTCAGGATTGAGATTCTTTATGTGCCATAAAACTGTGACTGAGGAATCATGGCTTCAGTTATCTTCTGGAGACAGGACTTTCATCCCTTGAAAATATGTCAACTCTAGACTGGTTTCAATTAGAGGTGAACATGGTAACTACTAGTCCATTGTAACTGACCCTGAATGATATGTTTGTATAAAATTAATTTATGCTACTCTGAGGTGAATGTAAGTAATACACATTCACAATAGAATGTATTTTTAAAATAACATTTTGTGGTATTAATAAAATGGAAGTGTCTTTAGATATGTTCATGGCACTGATAGAAGTTCAGATCACATCAGATCATGTCCAGTATGTTCAAGGCTGTCGTCCGTGCTTCACACCAGTTAGGAAATTTTTACATGAATAACATAAAATATTATACTAAGTGCCGCCAACACGCACATTCTATTGAGTAACACTAAGAAATAAGGACTGGAAGTAAACATCAATATAACGGAATATGTCTTCATACATAGAAATTAATTATATAATGGAAATGGACAACTAATGACAAATGAGGGATATTTGGAACAAGTGGCTGAATTCAAATATCTAGGAACAATAATTGCAAATAGGAATGGTATGCACAAAGAAATTAAACATAGGCTGAATTCTGGAAATGCATGCTACTATGCATTACAGGGAAGCTTCTTATGCCAACTCCTTTCAGAAAAATGTTAAACTGAGAATATATAAAACTGTTATTCTCCCAGTTATTTTATATGAATGCAAAACACGAACTCTTACTTTAATGAAATAAATAAGATAATGAGTATTTGAGAATGAAGTTCTCAGGAAAATTGTTGGGACAGAAAGAGATGAACAAACAGATGAATGGAGAAAACTCCATGATTATGAGCTACATGGTATGTATAAGAAGGCAGATATAATGACAGTTAAGTTTCGAGCACAGGACATGTGGCATGAATGGGGAATGAAAGTGGTGCATGGAAGCTTCTTGTAGGAAAACCAGAGGGAAACACCCAGTTGATAGACCAAGAAAGAAGTGGGAGAATAACATTATCCATGATCTGAGGGAAGTACATTATGCAGGAGATGATTGGAAAACATTAGCTCAGGATAGGAATGTATGGAGAGCTTATATGTGCATGGCCATGAACCTACTGGTTCGATAGTGCCAGTGAGTTAGTTATTTTTTTGTCCTGAGATTTGTCTATCTGTATCAACACATGTATAACGCTGTTCATAATGTTATGCAATGTAGAATTTTGAGCTTATATACAATAAGTTACATTCTCAGAATATTTCTCTGAAGATTCTGTCAGTTCTGATGAATTAGTGGTTACCTGGCTTGTCTCTACTTCCAAAGTTTGCATGTTCAAACCCAGCCAGGACGCCAATGCATTTTTCAGTGCATAAAAATCCTTGTGTAGGACTTTTTCAGAATTGAAATAAAGCCATATAAATTAACGGGATTTAAAAGAACCTCAAGACTGAAATTAGATACTGTTTTACAAAATTTGTTAGCCATTTCATGTGCAGATTTGATTTGTGACACTAATGACGTCAACTATTAAGAGTGTTGTTAAATATATACGAATTGAGATATCTCTACACTTCCTGGAAATATTGCACTTGAATTCTGGGACAGTATCTATAGAAGCTTAGATTTGTTATAATTCTGATATACTGTGATTTTTATTTTACAGGACATTAAAATGGAAATAAAATCAGAAGAAAATGGACATATGGACTATGTTGAAATTAAACATGAAACATTTCAAAATTTCGAGGAAACAAAATATGAGGTAATATTATTGCTTGTTCATTAAGAGGAAGTAATGAATCATTGTACTTGTGACAGCTACAACTGATTTTCAAGGAACAGTACAATGTTGTTTTGCTCATAGAGAGATTGTGGTGATGCAATGGGAGCAGAATTTGTAATTCAAGATATGGTAACATATGGCCATAAAGAGTAGAAATAGGCACATGGTTTCAGTTCAGATTTTATTGATTAACCTGTTTTCATTTTACTTGCATATGTCATGTTTCATTTTATGAAATGAGACTATTTGTGGATATAATTAGCATGAAATTACTGGAAGAAGTTTAGATATACTGTACTTGTGATTATAATTTATTTAGAAGATCTTGAATAATAAATTCCATTGCAACCAGAAATTGCAACAAAGATATATCGATGATGGGCAATGAAAACCTCATAACTCCATTTCGGTAAATTTTACAGGAGAAACAAATATGTTTTAAATAATTATAAAAATTGATAAGCAATAGTTCCTACATACTTTACTACTGAATGCAAGGCAAGTTATTCATAAATTTGAAGTCCATGTTCTGAACACGTTATGCATCACTTATTTCTGTGCAGGCTACTGGAGTTATGTAGTTTTCAATGACTGATGGAGTTATAGGTTTTATTGCCTACCGATGATTTATATTTTCTGAAGAAGGAATTATAAATCATGATGTGAGACAAGGTTGCCCCCTCTCCCCAACACTCTTTGCGATCTATATCAATGAAGTAATATTATAAATTTGGAATAAGAATATAGAAAATACAAAATTAAACACCGTATTATTTGCAGATGGCCAAATAATAATGGCAGATCCAGAAGAAATCAGCAGAAAGGTCTGTATAAACTTAACAAAATTACAGAAGAATATAGATTAAAGATATCTACAGAGAAAACAAAAATTATGACATTTCAAGATGTAGATCCTGTCAGAAGTAACATTGTACTTGAAAATAACATTTTGGAGCAGGTGAATAATTTTGTGTATCTAGGATGCAATATCTCACATGAAGAAGAAAAGGATGTAAATGCAAAAATATAAAAATTCTTAAGGATATTAGGGTTAATAAATTCTTTCTTCAAACCACAGTTAGTCCAAAAACATTCATGACTAAAAGTATATAAAACACTGGCTCTTCCAACTCTTTTGTATGGTAGTTTAGTATGGACATTGAAACGGAAAGATATACAGAGACTTAGATCTGCTGAAATGAGATAACGTCATTGGACTGCAGGATATACATTACTACATCACAAAAAAAAATGAAGACATCTTAGAAGAATTACACATGGAACCTTTAGAAAACAAAATTTCTGATTACAAGTCAAGATGGATGCAACATGTTCATCGAATGGAAGATCAAATATTAAGCTGTCAACCTGCAGGAAAGAAGAAAACCACGACATCCACTCAAAAGACTTTTGGATGGTGTTTCTCTTGAGGCCAAAACAGGTCAACAAATGACCTAATTTCGTGAATGTACTATGATGATGATAAATATATATGTAAATATATATATATATATATATATATATATATATATGTATGACACAGATGGTTAACTCATTAACTGAGTACTACAGTATATACTATACAGTCAACACAGAAAAATCACATGATAAACAAAACTTTTAATTTACGTAATAAGTAAAATAATTTCTTTCATCTTTAAATGAAAGATTATTTTGTACAAAGCATATTTAAATTGCATAACTGGTTTGTTTAAGTTAAGGTAATATTTTCTCAGTTCTAGCATACTGCAGCATTACTGCACTGTTCTGGAGTTCTTCATGGCATGGCCATGAATCTATGGGTTGATAGTGCCAGTGAGTTAGTTAGATACTGTCTAATAGACAAATGCCCCTTCCATAGTGTTAGGATTCATCGATTGCTATATTTTGACCGGGAAGACAATATAGCTGAAATTTTGTATTTAGTATTTAATTTTAGGAAGTTATATTTTGAGGTTATTTATTATATTAATTTTTAGTCTGGACATCTTACCTCAATATTAATGTTGATTTGTTCTTGAACATGTTTCAAAACAATTCTGTTTAATCGTCAGCTTTCCCAGACTGGTTTTATTTATGTTGCATTATGTTGCACAACCTGGATGTCGATGTCAGCTCCATCCTGTGGTTGGCCAAAGAACCTCCAAACAAGGTCACGCTCCATCGGTATATCAAAATTCATAACTCTGTTTCTGTTCTTCTGAATATACATTTTTTCCCAAATTGTCAGCTCTTCTGTATATTCTAACTGTTTTAATATTTTAGTGTCTGAATTTATATTATGTTTTTCAGACCAAACATGAGCAGCAACTGCAGATTTTTCAATTTCTCCATTTTTAATATTTCTTATGTGTTCTTTGGTTCTAATTTTTAGGTTTCTTTTTTTTTCCCTTATATATATCTTTTCACAACCCAGGCATTCAATTTGATATATTCCTGACTTTTTATTTTTATCAGTTTTTTTCATTTTTGTTGGTTTTTATTAGTTTATTTAAACTGTAGTTATTTTTTGGAGCTAATTTAATATTAAACTTCTCAAATATCTTGTGAAATTTATTATGTACCCTATATTTTTTTTCATAGGTGGTTCTTCTTTTTCAAGATTACTTCTGTTTACCATTTTTTGTTTTTTATACTTTTCTATCCTTTTATGTACTTTTATGGAAAAGGGTTTGATGAAAAATGGTACATAAAAGGATAGAAAAGTATAAAAAACAAAAAATGATAAACAGAAATAATCTTGAAAAATATAGAAAATTCACATATCACCCCCTGGGTACATAATAAATTTCAAAAGATATTTGAGAAGTTTAATATTAAATTAGTACCAAAAAATAACTACAGTTTAAATAAACTAATAAAAACCAACAAAAATGAAAAAACTGATAAAAATAAAAAAGTCAGGAATATATCAAATTGAATGCATGGGTTGTGAAAAGATATATATATAGGAAAAACAAAAAAGGAACCTAAAAATTAGAACCAAAGAACACATAAGAAATATTAAAAATGGAATTGAAAAATTTGCAGTTGCTGCTCATGTTTGGTCTGAAAAACGTAATATAAATTCAGACACTAAATTATTAAAACAATAATTAGAAAATACAAAAGAGCTGACTATTTGGGAAAAAAATTATATTCAGAAGATCAGAAACAGAGTTATGAATTTTGATATACCGATGGAGCGTGACCTTGTTTGGAGGTTCTTCGGCAAACCACGGGATGGAGCTGACATTGACATCCAGGTTGTGCAACATAATGCAACATAAATAAAACCAGTCTGGGAAAGCTGACGATAAAACAGAATTGTTTTGAAACATGTTCAAGAACAAATCAACATTAATATTGAGGTAAGATGTTCAGACTAAAAATAATCTAATTTTGTATTTAGGTTTGAAAGTACAAGAAAAATTTTGAATAATTTTTGGGTTCCTTGATAAGCATCTTTTCTTTCACTGTTCCAAAAATTTGTAAGGAACAACAAATTAATTCTAATTTCTCCCTACTTTAGATGTATATTGAAACCAGATGTTGGTATACCATTCTTTTTGTAACACAAAGCCTAGTAGTCTGTTTTTTAATTATCCCGGATAGCATAAAGAAACCGAGAATTATATAAATTTCATTTATGGTGACATAGTCCCAAGATCTTACAAGTGAACAAAATGAAAACGAGTTCCCTTTGAAATTTTTCTGTTTGGCATATCTGTTCATTTCTTGAACAATTATTTGCTCTATATCTCTATCGAAAAATTCAAAACATTGTACAATTTCACTGATATTTGAGTTCTATTCTGAGGTCCAGAAACGTCAAAAAAAATTATTCTTGTCCAACATTATTTTTATTTTCTCCCATGTAAAATTTGTATCTACTTTATCATGATATCTGTCATTTTAATTATCACTAACTTCTGCAACAGTAATATCATCATCACTTGAATCACTAAAGTAACTTTCCTCAATTTCAGAATCACTGAAAACTTCGTATTCATCTAAAATCCTAAATCTTTGACTAGCATTCAAATATCTAGACCACTCAGCTACCATAGTAAACTTAATATATGTTAGCATCAAACTTTTATAGGAAAAAAATCACTATGAAGTTTAATTTAAGACTAAATTAAAATGTTTCTTACTCACCTCATATCCAGTCTTCTAATGAGACTGCAGTTTCAAAGCCTTGGCAGCTCCATCTTCAGTACTTTCTCGTCAACTGATGTTATGTCAACCAGAAGAACTACTTCTTCTTCACTCTGTTGGTGGACCGATGAACTCCAGATCCATTCAGAATCCTCAGGAATTTCGAAGTTCATAAGTTTTTCTTCCTTGTTTTCTTTTTTTAATTAGGATTTTTTACCCAAACCGTGAGTTCTTTTTGTTTTTCTATTTGTTTAATTAGATCGGCTTTTGATTCAAAAATGTTTTTCAGACCAAGCATGACTTTTCCACTTCACCATTTTTTACATTTCCAAGATGTTCTTTCACCCTTGTTTTCAAATTTCTTTTCATTTCATGTAAATTTTGTCACAATTCCTGCATTTGATCAGATAAATTCCTGATTTGTTTTCTTCTTAAATTTCTTCATTTTTATTGGCTTTATTATCTTATTTAGGCTGTATTCATTCTTTGGTGCCAATCTTATATTAAACTTTTTGAATTTTTTGAAACTTGTGGTGTTTCAATGGATGGTAAGTGAATTTCTTGAATTTTATTTTTTCTTCTGTTGTTTTTATAAGTGTGCTTTATTAATTAATTTTTGTCTTTTAAATTTATTTATTTTTTCTAAGCCGTTTTCTGTTGCAACATTAATTATGTAATCTTTTTCTGGGAAACAGTGAAACAGCATCCCTAGAGAAACCATTATTGAAATTTAGGAAACATTGTTAAAGAAAAACAAATTAGAAAAAGGAAACATAAAGGAATATATAATTTTAACCAAATTATGCATTGGACAAATGTTTTTTTTCATATAGAGGAAAATTTTACAAACAATGTTCCAGACTTTCTATGGGAAACCTCCTATCACCCTTTTTGGCTAATTTATTTATGGGAACATAACAAGTGGACACCCTTTAATTTTCAAATTTTAGAGTAGATATGTTGATGATGTAATAGCTATTGAATTATAAACAAATAAGCGCTGCTTTAAAGCTTTTGAATATTCAGAGTAGAACTATAAAATTTACCATGGAAACTGAAATTGAAAGACAAATCCCATTTTTAGATCTAGTAGTTAGAGAATTTTTTTTTGTCTGAACTGAGAATTGACCCATAGACCTGTTGAAGGTCTATGGTTCAATTCCCAATTCAGACAAAAAAATTTCTCCACACTACTAGTTGTGCTAACTTGGCTGTGTATAGTAATTTACATATTTTGATTGAGTAACAAACTCGATGGCAACCAGAAATTACAACAAATAAACATTTGACATGGATAGTCATCTCAATAACATAGAGTAGGCCTACTAGACAGAAACCAATCAATGCAGAAGAATCACATGACAAAAGAATATTTCCATTTATATTATGAATAAAATAATTCCTTAACACTTCCTACTTTTGTCCTGATGTAAAGAAAGATAATTTTATCAGTGGCAATGAAGTCATGTTTCACACAAGATTAATTGCAAATCATATGTAAAGATTTCTTTCACATGATATATTGAAGCACTGCAAAATCTGTCTCATGCTACAACTTTACTTTGCTTATGCTTAAACAATTTGGAAGCTGCAATATCTTAAGACATATTTTAAAAATATAATAGGAAATAAGAGGTTTATTTAATAATTTAGATATTTGGTCTGTGTATCCTTCCTCATATGGTTAAACTCACGTTATGGGAAAAAAATGTACATACAGAAGAACAAGGAAAGAATTATGAATTTTGAAATTCCTGGAGCAAGGAACATCATTAGCAAGTTCATTCGACCACAGGCAGAGAGAGCAGGAGTGAAGAATCAGGACCGACAACTTGAGGAAAATCAATCTGTAATCGCTGAAAATGGGGCTCACAAGCCTTGAAACATCTTTTCAACAGAAACAACCATAAGAGGTAAGAATACACAGACCAAATATATATTAATTACCTTAAGATATAGATTACAGTTAATTAAAGAATAATAATTTATATCTATAATTCTATTCGAACAAACAAATTAATTTATTAAACTTAAAAATAAATTCATTTCCCATATATATAATTTAGATCTATTTATAAATAAGTTGGAGAATATGTTTTTTATATCTTCCCTCATAAAGTTCTGAGTTTCTATGATATCAGTTTAAATGATCATTTATACTCGCACCTTCATCTTTCATCAAACTCCAACTGTTGAAATTTTGGTTAACAGCATTTTCCAACCTGCCTTCAGGTGCCTATTTTATGAACTTGTAAATTTGTATGGGTGAATACCTAAATTTAAAATTGTAAGTAATATTTGATTGGAATTGTATCGCTATCCTTTCTTGTGACAGTGCTGCCCCTTGATATCATGGTGTATTTTTGTTGCAATGTAAATTGGTTTTATTATGTATTTATGCGGTCTCGAGGTAGCGTGCTGCCTTGTCATGCAGCAGGCCTGGGTTCAATCCCCGGTTGGGGCAGTTTTTCTGGGTGAGGTTTTTATCGGGGCTTTTCCTCACCTCTAAGACAAATGTCAGGAAAACTTTAAGGGCCAAACAGTCCCCGAAAACATATGGCCATCATCATTACCATCATCATCATCCTTCACCGGTGTGGAAAGCAACGGGAAGCTACCACACCTACAATTCCCTAGTAGAGCTACAAGCATAGCACGAAAATGCTATGATTGCAGTGAAGGACCTGCCTTTGGGCAGAATTACTATGGATGGATGTATTTATGTATGTATGTGTTATATTTTATATTATTGTTTATAATCTGGATACATCCTAAAGCATCTATGATGCTCTAATGGTTGTTAAAATAAATAAAATAAAATAAATATATATAACATAGCTGTATAATGCAGTCATATTGATAGTTATGACATCATTTGGACACTTTTCTATCTAAGGTACTAAATATTTTACATTTAAAACCAGCATGCATTTCATCATAAATTTATAGGAGAACAATTTCTTAAAAGATTTTCAAAATCAGAATGCATGTCATCATAAATTTATAGGATGGCAATTTCTTAAAGCATTTTCAAAATCTGATATCTACAGTTGAATGAATGTCCAGATATTGGGTTCCTAAAGAAAATACATCTATAGATCCAGGTACTGAAGAATTATGCTGGCATGTACATACTTAAATTTCTTTTATGTATCATTTGATATACTGAAACATTGTCTGTTAACAGGTTACATCAGATCCAGTGGAGAAAATAACTGAAAATATTGTAATTAAACCCGAGAATCTAATAAATGAAAATGTGGTAAGTTTACCTTTTATAAAAAGTGTATCTGAGATATAGAGATTATTTGGATTTTCTCTTGCAGTCTATGGTGTGTTGCCAGCCTAGTACTTAATTATGACTTGGAAATTATTCAATAATTGATAGGAAGTAATACAGTGAGGTAATATTATTGAGACATAAATCTTGACTCATATATGAAAGCCATATATGAGCCAACTATTGATTATTACAAAGATAAATACCAATTAGATAGTATAACTGTCATAGGATTGATGATTGGGGCAAGAGGTACTATACCAGGATTCTTAGCTAAATTTTAGAATTTCTTAGATTTGGACAGAGTGTTCTTTCTAAAATTGCCATCGCTGCCATTAGAGGATCAATTTCAATTTTAAGAAACTATCTTTACAAAATTTCTACATTATAGTATGTATACTTAAATTACAATTTGAATTTTTTAAAATGTATTTACAAAATGTATTCCATCAATTTAGAAATTTAATTGTCTGTATCACATTGTCCTTGAGGCAATCCTCTACTGAGGAAAGTATATAATAAAATTTAAAAAATGTTATCATCTGGACACATTTATCCTCATTCTCAACTAATTTATGACTGTTGTCTGGAGGTTAGGTGTGTATATTTTTTGGTTGAAACTCTTGATGTCTATGTCCAATGCTCCAGACGTCGATGTTAGATCATACTCCTTGATGCTTCCCAATAGTACTTTGTTAAAATTAATAATTAAATTAAACTTAATAATGATATATGCTATCCTTTGATGGTATAAGGAAGAAGAAGAAAGTTCATGACATTTACATATCAACTTTGGTATGTACCAACTTTTTGAAAATATTCAACAAATTTAATATTGGACTTGCCCAAAAAATTAGTTTGGTCTCAGCAAACTGATTAAAGTAAACAAAATTAAAAAAACAGGTGCACATAAAATATGAAGAGTTTATCAGAACAAATTAAAAAAAAAAACTGATTAAAGTAAACAAATATTAAAAAAATAGGTGCACATAAAATATGAAGAGTTTATCAGAACAAATTTAAGAAAAAAAGTACGCAGGAAAAACCAAAATGAAATTTCATCAACAGAATATAGGAGCTTCTTAGAAATATAAATCTGTCATAATAGCCCAATGTTGGGTCTTGGCCTCTCCTTTGTTAGGAGTACTAGACCAATTAAATTTAATTATGCTTATTTCCCTACAGATATCATGAATGGTATCCCATTTAATGTACCGGTCCATTGACATATCTAGTATTACTATGATGAAGGTTGGTAAATTTTGCTTCAAGACCTCTGTATTCAGTTTTTAAGTTCTTTTATGAGCCTAAAATAATTTAAACTCATGACCCATGGCTTAAAGTTCCTCCTGGAAGCTTCCTCCTTGGATTTTTTCATCCTAAAAATCTATTTTCCCTGGCCGGGTTTGGATCCAGGACCAGATAAATGAAGTGTAAATTTTTTTAGAATAATCTAATTTGCAGTTGTATGTAGATTGAAGATCATACAATTGAAAAGATTTAAAAATGCCAAAACGTGTGTAAGGACCGACATAACTCACAGTTTGGCATAATATCCAAAATCATAGGGATAAGGAAATTTCCTAAACCTCATAACAGAACCGTTTTCCTCAGCCTCTAAAGAAAATTACATATATCCTTATTGTAAACTCTGTCATGCTTGGCTGCCACCAATAGTCTACAAAGGTGGATGCCTTAAACTGTTACTACCTTTAGGACCTAATAAGGCATGTAGTTTGATTAATTTTATGTATTGTTATCATGGTTAGGTACTGGGAAGAGATAACTATGCACTGTATCATATATGAAAAGCACTATGTGAACAGACTTTTACTCTAAATTAATTTGTGTTTTGACACTTATCTGGCAATTATGAAAACAATTAGTACAAATTTAAAATATACTAAGAAATCCATGCCATATGTTCTACATCTAAGTTTTCACTTCCTAAGTGATCTGTTTGTACTGACAGCAGGTGGGAATGGCTTGATTGCACTGACATCATATACAGTTGAACCATGACAAACATTGTTGCAGCCTTAAGTCATCCCACACACAGAGTATGGTTGTTACTCATTGTAAAAATAATTTGAATTAAGCAATGGCAGAAATGTTAATAAAAAACTTTAACAAACATGTTTGGTAGCATGAGATGTGACCAAAATTAACTGAAGATAGAACTCTCAGTGTTCTCATATCAAAACCTACCTTCAAAATTGTATTACCTTTTTATCTGAGCGATAATTAGCTCTGGGTTTTAACTGTTGGTAACCTAACTCAAAACTTGGATTCCTTGAAAAAAGTTATGAAACTAAATAATCATATTTGTACAGCCCTTCCCTGAGGTAAGACTGAGTGGTGAGTTGCAATGGTACAAAAAATTCTTGATCACAAGTCTTACTGGATGACCACATTTTCAACAAATGTGATGTTGGATTTTGACGAGAATGTTGCTAGTTTCCTTGTGATATTCACCTACAAAAATATATATAGTTATTCATTTTTATTTATAAATTTTATATACTGTTATTTGTGCGAGAATAACCAACACCTGAAAATGATAGGAAAACATTTGTTGTCAGGAGAACTGAAAATAAGTACTCACAAGTTCTTTTGCATAACGTAAAGAGATTTATGTTGATTAAAGTGAAATAAAATATATTTATTGTACATTTTAAATGTCATAGTAGAATGACTTGCATGTTTAAATGACTCACAGAGATACGTCAGCAGTAACATTGGCTAATATACATGGACTTCCAAAAATTCACAAACCTGGAAACAAAATGAGGCCAATAATTAACAATATTGGATCACCAACATACAAAATTTCGAAATGGCTGAATAATGAATTTAAAAGAATTAATAATATTGAAAGTCTGCAGATTGAAAATTCATTGGAATTAGTTAAGAAATTAGAAATAGTGGAAATCGAACCTACAGATAGGTTGGTTTCCTTTGATGTCGTTTCATTGTTCACAAATGTACCGAAACAAAAAAACTTTGGAGATATTGAACAACTGGTTAAGTAAAAACAACATAGACAGAGAGATCAAAGAAGATTATTTGAAATTAACTGAGTTATGCATTGACCAAATGTTTTTTACATTCAATGGGAGTTTCTATAGACAAAAATCAGGGCTCTCAATGGGAAACCCATTATCACCTTTCCTGGCAAATTTATTTATGAGCGATTTTGAATGTAAAATCACTAAAGCACATCCCATAATGTTTAAATTTTGGAGCAGGTATGTAGATGATATAATTTGTATTGTTAAAGAAAAACATGTAGAAGATTCCCTAAAACTGTTAAATTTAGAGAGTACAAACATCAAATTTACCAAAGAAATAGAAGAAAATAAACAAATACCTTTTTTGGATCTTAAATTGGTCAGAAACGAAGAAAAAAGAAAAATTGAATTCAGGATTCATAGGAAAGAAACTCATACGGAAAATTTTATAAAATCAACAGGGTTCAATCCAATTGGACATAAATAAGCAGCCTTTAATAGTTTAACTCATAGATTGGTAAACTTACCCTTAAACGAAAAAGTTTTCAAACATGAGTAAAAACACATAATCAAAGTAGGAAGAGAAAACAGGTTTGATGAAAAAATGGTGCATAAAAGGATAGAAAAGTATAAAAAACAAACATGATAAACAGAAGTACTCTTGAAAAAGAAGAACCACTTATGAAAAAAATATAGGAAATTCACATATCACCCTTGGGTACATAACAAATTTCAAAAGATATTTGAGAAGTTTAATATTAAATTAGCACCAAAAAATAACTACAGATTAAATAAACTAATAAAACCAACAAAAATGAAAAAAACTGATAAAAAGTCAGGAATATATCAAATTGAATGCATGGGTTGTGAAAAGATATATATATAGGAAAAACAAAAAGAAACCTAAAAATTAGAACCAAAGAACACATAAGAAATATTAAAAATGGGGAAATAGAAAAATCTGCAGTTTCTGCTCATGATTGGTCTGAAAAACGTAATATAAATTCAGACACTAAATTATTAAAACAATAAGTAGAAAATACAAAAGAGCTGACTATTTGGAAAAAAAATTATATTCAGAAGAACAGAAACAGAGTTATGAATTTTGATATACCGATGGAGCGTGACCTTGCTTGGAGGTTCTTTGGCTAACCACAGGATGGAACTGACATCGACATCCAGGTTGTGCAACATAATGCAACGAAAATGAAACCAGTCTGGAAAAGCTGACGATAAAACAGAATTGTTTTGAAACATGTTCAAGAACAAATCAACATTAATATTGAGGTAAGATGTTCAGACTAAAAACAATATAATGCAAGTAAAATTCGATTCATTGATCTACGTCTTTGATCTGTCCATTAATACGTTTGGTATGGACGGATTAGATAATTCTGGTTTGAATTTGACATTCCTCTAAATGTCGTAGAATGTTCTAAATGGTGCTTCAGTTTCTCGTCATATTCACCGAGTAATTTCACGAGTTCAACGTAATTGTATTTATTGATAAGAGTCGCGTCATATCTCTACTCTGACAAAAAAATACAAACAAACAAAATACATCGATGAAGCGTTTTGCTATGACTATTTTTTTCTTACAAGATTGAGTTGCAAATCCTGATTTTTTTTCTGATTGTCCAACATATGTTCAATTCTCGACTTACCGAAGATTTTTCATTTATAATGGAGATCAAATGATTTTAAGATAGACTATGTTTTTTAATGCCTTTATGTATGTTTCCCATGTCACAATAACCCACACTGTTCCATAGACGTGTGTCGTTATTAAACAGAAAACATGTCCAATAATACAGTTTTTGAGCACGAGGACACCCTTATAATCACTTGTTGCTATTGTAAATTTGCGACTTGAAACGCCTTACACCTTAGTTTTGATATTTAATTCGGGAGTAATTTGACCACTTTGAATTACTCGTTCCTCATCTTTGAATGCGCTCCAGGCAAAGTTACTTTTAGGATAGCACATATTACACAGTCACATGCGCTTTGTCCACTGTCTTGCCCCGACTGATTGTGAGCTTACACATTTTCAACACTGCTGTACGCAAGAAGCTGAAGTGCTTACCTTCCAGCCATAACGCATATGTATATTCCAGTATGAACACATTCAGTACCGTAAACCAGTTAAGGCGTTTAAAGAGACTCGTGTATGCGGGCCGTCGGTCAGTTAACGCGTTTTAGAGCGGGCGAGAACAAACCGCGTTTATATTGGCGCCTAAGTTTTGTGTTGGCTTAGTATGTCTTGGAGATCGTAGATGGAATGTGAATGGACATTTTCTATTCCCGTTTGACATTGTTAACCTGGTTGAATGCCCTGTTATTTTTAAAACAAACACATGGAATTCGTTCACCCAAACTTGCCCCAGGCTCCAATGCAGTAGTATATGTTTCTCGTTATCACGCTGTTGTGTTGTGTGTGAGTGAAACCATGGCGAAAGAAAAACATCTCACGGAAGAAGAGAATTAGTGAAATATTGTGTATAATGATGATTCAGGTTGATGAACTGATTCCTGAATTAGAAGATTCCCAAAGTGAAAGTGAAGCTGAACTTAAACGTCCTGAAATTGATACGCCGATACCATGTGATGTCAATCACCCAAGTTATTTCAACATCTAATCCTACTTAGGCTATCTCCTTTAGGTATATATCAAAATCAGAATTTTCTAGGACTAATTAGATTCGTGAAATAATGACCATTTTCTGAAGTGCTAAGAAAAGGGTTTAGATGGGGTATTTAAATTGCTGGCCTGGGGTTTTTTAAATGGCCCGCTTACAGTGCCTAGTACTGAATTGGTAAAAATGAAATTCACATATTTTACATTAATAATAATAATATATTAACATACTAAGACTTCAATGCAGACATGCCAATTACTTATTAGCATTGTGAGGACCACAAGCTTAATTAAAAGTGTAATAATTATGATTTAAAATAAGTTTCCACTACTTTTCAAGTCCCGCACATTTGAAACTGCAGGACCACAGATACTCAACGAAAACTTACGACAACACACGATCACATCCGAGCAACTTCTAGCTTATCGTGTAGACCAAGAGTGGTTTATAGCTGGGGAGCTGGATGGAACAAATCGACTATGCAAATATTGACCAGGTCACTAATATTATTTTTAAATTGCATTAACATTTTATGTTAATCAATACTGAATATTTCTATGATGTTTCTCATTATTTTTTATTTTTTAGTCCTGGGTAAGCAATGCTTACCTTGCATCTATTAAATACACGCCACTGAGCATAAAGATATTCATAAATATATGTGGACATCTCCAAATAGTGAAACTCGGAACCATATAGATAATGTATTAGTAGACAAATGTTGGCACAGCAGCATCATCGTTGTTAGATCTGTTAAAGGGGCAGACTGCAATTCGGATCATAATCTGGTCAGGATTAAAATCAGATAACGGTTATTGCTTATGAAGGAACAAACACTAAAGATGATTCTAAAAAAAATTGATTTAAAAAACTTAAGAAATGATGAAATGCAGCAAGAATACCAGATCAAAATTGCTAATGGATTTGAAATACTGTAATCTACAGATGAGAATGTGGCAACTAAAAAAGAAACTGATATAAATGAAAAATATGAGACTCTAATAGATACTATTAAATTGTAGCATCAGAAAGCATAGGTTGTTTAAAAAAGAAGCAAAATAAGAAATGGTTTGATGAGGAATGTGCTAACATTGTAAAAAAAAAAAAAGCTATCAAAAACGAATTGGTTACACAAGCCAAATGAAATAAATTAAAACAATTGGGTAGCATTCGATGGGAAACCATTAGGTTATTAAAGACCAAAAGAGGAATAATTGAGAGAGAATATTAATGATCTTGAAATTAATGCAAAAAATAGGAATATCAGAGAATTAGGATAGAGAAAAAAGGTTTCAGGCTAGAACAAACATAATTAGGGAAGAAAATGGGGATATGATTGCTGATTCCAGGAGTATATTAGATAGATTGAAATGCTCCTTTAATCAGCTATTAAAGAGAATAATTTCAGGTTAGAACAAACATAATTAGGGATGAAAATGGGGATATGATTGCAAATTCCAGGAGTATATTAAATAGATGGAAATGCTTCCTTAATCAGCTAATAAATGTGCATGCACAACAGGATATTGAACAGGATGACTTACAGACAGCAGAAATGTTAGTCATAGAATCAAGTGCATTAGAGGTTGAAATGACGATAGAAAAATTGAAGATGTATAACATCATGTTCAGGTGGGATAATAGCAGAACTGAAAAAAAAATCAGGGAAAAACATTGATGGACAAGATATGTCAGTTGCTTAGTATGATTTGGGGAAAAAGAGGCTCTTCCAAATGATGAAAATAATAGATTATTACCATACCAATCTATAAGAATGGAGATAAAACTGATTTCAATAACAGGGGCTTCTCATTACTTTAAACTTCGTACAAAATTGTAACAAATATATTAGTGAGCAGACTTATTCCCTATATTGATGATATAATAGGAGATCACCAGTGTGAACTTAGAAGAAACAGGTCTATAAGAGAACAGATTTTTAGTATAAGACAGATTTAAAAATAGAAAAAAGAATGGGAATATAATGACACTATTCACCAGTTATATAACATGGACTTCAAAAAGGCATATGTTTCAATTAAGGGGGAGAAGTTATATAGTATCCTGCTAGAGATCAGAATTCCTGAAAAGTTAGACTTATTTAAATGTGTCTAAATGGCACAAAAATAGGGTGTGTGTAGGCAAAGCATTTTGGGATCTCTTGACATTCACAGTTGGTTAAAGCAAGGAGATAACTATCTCCTCTGCTATTCAATTTTGTACTAGAGCATACCATCAATTCTTTAGAGGATGCAGAAGGCCTAGAACTCAATGGTGTTAATAAGCTATTTTTTATGCTGATGGTATAGTATTATTAGGCGATAGTGAGGAAATACTTAGGACCTACATGTATACTCCATTGAGTAACACTAAGAAATTTAGGGCTGGAAGTAAACATCAATAAACTAAATATTTGGTCACACATAGGAAAACATTATATAATGGAAATGGATAGTTAATGCAAGCTAGAGGGTTAAGCATCGAAGATGCCCAAGACCATAGGCTTTGGAGGTTTGGCACAGGAAGATGGCAGCAGCTGTAAAAACCCGAAGATAGATAGATAGAAATGGATAGTTAATGATATATGAGGGAAATTTTGATAAGGTGGCTGGATTTAAATACCTAAGAACAATAATAACAACTAGAAATGAAATGCACAAAAGAAATTAAACATATGCTCAATTCTGGAAATGCATGCAATTATTGATTGCAATGACTCTTGTTGTCCAACTTCTCTCAAAAAAGCATTAAACTAAATATATATATAACTGTTATTCTCCCAGTTATATTATATGGATGCAAAACATGGACTCTTACTTTAAAGAAGGAGAAAAGAATACAAGTATTTGAGAATAAAGTTCTCAGGAATATTTTGGACCAAAGAGAGATAACAGATATGTTGAATGATGAAGACTACCTAACAGCAAGCTTCATAATCTTTATAGGAAGCCAGATATAAAAAGAACAGTTAAGTCTCATATATTACAATGGGCAGGACATGTGGCACATATGAGGAATAAAAGAGGGACATGAAGCTTCTTGTAGGAAAACTAGATAGAAAACGCACAGTTGGTAGACCAAGAATGAGATGGGAAAATAATATAAACCATGATTTGAGGGAAGAATATATTATTCAAAGGATGATTGGAAACCATTTTAGCTCAAGATAGGGATGTATGGAGAGTTATGTCGACGTAGTCATAAACCTATGGGTTCAAGAGTGCCAGTGAGTTAGTTAGCTAATTTATAACATAACTTAAAAACATTTTTCAGTATTTGTTGTGGATCTTGCAATTACCTAGATATTACACATTATTTTTATTTAGTAAATAAATAATGATGCATGTACATAAATATAATACTAATCTGTGTTGCATTTCAACTTCTAATACTTAATAATCCTTTCCCTAATAATCATTAACAGTTATGACAGAAACATTCACTATTTAACCAAATACTAATACTTGCAGTAATATATTTAAAAACACACAATATGCTCTTTCAGTGAATTAAAAATATGAAGAAATATTAAAATTAGCAGTAGCTGCTCATGTGTTGCCAGAAAGTAAGAGCATTTTAGAGAATTCATAATCTCTAAAATAACTGCAAAACTCAATATGATACTTTTTACACAAATGCTATTATAATGTATTTATATTTTATTCGCTTGAGTACCCAGTCATACTGATATTTCTGGCACTGTACAAGCTAATGTGGCAGCTGAATAGAGATCAAAACAACATGTATCCCATCTGATATTAAAAGCATTTCTATGAACTATTATCAAAAGTTGGTATAGAACATGGTATTTCAGATATTACCAGATTGAAAATTGGTCATAGCCTTTTTGAAAGATGATCATCGCATACCTAACTTACGTAAAGAATGCTTTGATCTACTGCACTTCTTTAGAGTGTTTTTAATATAGATACTGATTACCTGTCAACTTACACCATCAACATATTAATTATTAGACTATGAGTTGGTAATTTTGACTCACCTCATATTTCTTGATTTCCTGCAGACCTGGTTTCGTCACTTTTGCACGACATTGTCGATGCTTCCAACTGTCATTTTGCGGCTGTCCATCCTGTAAAGCTGATTTCTGCTCCCTTTGCTGGCTGATCGATGAACTTCCAAATCAATTTTTTTTTCTCCAGCAATTCCAAAATTCATTGTTTTCTTTTTATTCTTGTAGATGTAAATTTTCTCCGAAATTATTAGTTCCTTAGATTTTTCTAACTGTATTAGTAATTTGGCCTTAGTTTCCATTCTATGTTTTTCTGACCATGCATGTGCAGCTATTGCAGATTTTTCTATTTCTCCATTTTTAACATTTCTAAGATGTTCTTTCAATCGTGTATTTAAGTTTCTTTTTGTTTTCCTATGTATATTTTTTCACGTTCTTTACAATCAATTTGATAAATCCCTGATATGTCGCCTTCTTCAATTTTTTTCATTTTCGTTATTTTTGATTAAATTATTCAAACTATAATAATGTTTCGGTGCTAATTTAATATTAAATTTGCTGAATTTTTTTAAACATTAAATTAGCGCCGATAATTATTACACTTTGAAGAAATTAATCAAAACCAACAAAAATGAAAAGATTGAAAAAGGTAATAAATCAGGGATTTATCAATATACATAGAAAAATATAGAGAGGAAGAACAGGGACAGAGGCTAATTGGGATTTCCAGACCTTTGATCTGATCAAAAACCCTGATGGAACTGATATTTAATCTCTGACAATGAGGTGAATTTCGGTGAAATCCGGATGGTCTAATTTAGCCAAATCCACTCCTCACCTCCAAGTTGGGGCCCCTCGGGACCTTCTTAACCCATTCACTTCAGGTTTACATGATCAATGCATTTTCCCAGAAATCGGATTTAAATACCGTAAATTACATTGTCTTTTTTCGGTTATTCAAAACAAACAGAAGATAACGGTACTTGTGATCACAGTAAAGGTGAAAGCAAAGACACATTCCTCTACTATTCATAAATTTTTACAAAAGATTACCCTGCCAAGAACTGTACAAAAATTGCAAAATAAGTAACAGCAGAGTGGAGTGAATGTACCTCATCATTTGAGTTGAAGGTCGTTTAACTGCCAGTGAGTCTACATCGTCTTTTGAGGCGAATGTGTTAACATCTAGTAAGATGCAAAAGAGAGAGTGGGGTATGGAAAGAAACGGGAAGCTACCACACACACACACACACACACACACACACACACACACACACACATACACACACATATATATATATATCTTGTACAGCTTGCGTCTTTCCAATTATCACCCCATTTGGATATCCGGGAGATGGATACTGTGGAAGGAGACATCATGCAGTCAATACATCAGAAGAGAAGAATACTAAGGATTGGAGCCTGGAATGTGAGAATTTTTGTGCAAACCAGAAAGCTGAAAATTTTGAAGGAAGGAATGAGAAGAAACAGAGTAGATGTGATGGAAATATCAGAAGTGGGGTGGGAACAAAGTGGTGAATTAGTGAGTGATGAATTTAGAATGTTTTATTTCAGTGGTGATTCTAAAGGAAATCATGGTGTCGGTGTAGTATTAGGACAACGTGTGAAATAAAAAGTGATATCAGTGCGTTATGTGGATAATCGGTTGATAATGGTGAGGTTATAAGGGAAAAAAGTCGGCTTGATGATAGTGCAATTTTACATGGCCCTTAGTGGGTTTGCAGATGAAGAAATGGAGGAAAGATATGACAAAATACAAGAGATCATTGAGAAAGAGAAGAAGGGGGCACGTGTTATCCTAATGGGCGACTGGAATGCTGTAGCTGGAGAAGGACAAGATGGAAGTGCAGTTGGAAGATATGGATTAGGAGAAAGGAATGAGAGAGGTGAGTCACTGGTGAGTTTCTGTAAAAGGAAGTCAATGGAAATTGGAAATGCAATGTTTCAGAAGCATAAAAGAAGAAGATACATGTGGATAAGCTTTATGGACAACAAACAATACCAGATCGACTACATACTAAATACAGAAAATATTCCGAAATTGCTTTAAAAATGTAAAGACCCTACCTGGAGCAGATATCAATTTAGACCAACACTTACTGATAGGAAAAGTAGATGTTTGCCTGAAGAAGATAAGAGGAAGACAGGCAACAAAGAAGTTTGACTTGGAGAAACTTAAAACTGAAGAGGGAAGGAGAAAATTCCAACAAAATTTTCATGAGAAAGCCTCTATCTTGGAAATCTCATATGGCAATACCAAGGGACACTGGAGTCATTTGAAAACCTCTATATGTATATATATATATATATATATATATACAGTTGCAGAGGAAACAATAGGATACAAAGAGAGCAAGAATATTAAGAATCTTGGGTCACAGAAAAAATGTTAGAGAAGTTGGAAGAAAGAAGAAAATGGAAAAATAGCAATACAGAAAAGCCAAAAGAAACTACAAGAATATAAGTAAGGAACTTAGAAGAGGAACTGACAAGGTGAAGGACAAAAGGATGAAGCAGAAATGTGCAAAATTAGAGATTCTGCAGAGGAAAGGGAAATATGATTTAATGTACCAGAAAGTTAAATGTTTGGACTATGGAAAGAAGAGCAGGAAAACTGTGTGGCTGATTGAGGACGAAAATAATGAAGAAATAACAGATAAATAGGGAATTATGAATACGTGGGAGAAATATGCAGACGAGCTATATGAGACAACAAATTGTCCGGCTAACTTGTATATAGAAAATGAAGAAAAACATATCAGAAGATGAAAAAGGATTTTCAATTCTGAAGGAAGAAGTTGAACTACAATCAAGGAAATGAAAAATAGGAAAGCAACAGGCATAGATGGAATCCCATTGAATTAATTAAATGCTTCAGTGAAGGAAAGAAGGAAATTCTGCTTTTATGCAACAAGATATATAAAGAAGGTGAAAGGCCCAAAGAATTTACTGAGACAGTGTTATATGAATACCGAAGAAAAATAATACGAAGAAATGTAAGGAGTTCAGGACTATTAGCTTGATATCAGACTCTGCAAAGATTCTCCTGCACATACTGAATTGGCGTTTACGTTCTATGATGGAAAGCGAATTGGAAGAAGGGATTCAGGAAGAGGAAGGGTACAAGAGATGCAATTGGATTGATACGAACAATAGGAAAAAGATATATAGAAAGAGATATGAAAGTTTATGCAGTGTTTATTGACCTAGAAAAGGCCTTTGACAGAATGAATTGGAATAAACTCATGAGGATCTTGAAGAAAATTGGCGCCAACTGGAAGGAGGGGAGGCTCATAAGTAATCTTTATATGAAACAGCGAATAAAAGTGAAGGTAGGAGAATAAATGTCAGAGGGAAGAGAAATTGGTAGGGGGTACGAAGAATGTCCTCTATCACCTACTCTTTTCAACATCTATCTGAAAGACCTAAAGAACTGCTTCAGGAATACAGGAGGCGTTAAAATGCGAGGAAGAAGAATTAAGTGCATAAGATTTGCTGATGATATGGCTTTGCTAGCAGAAGATGCATTGACACTGATGAACATGCTGATGGAGCTAAATGACAAGTGCAAGGATTATTTGATGAAGATAAATATAAATAAGACGAAGGTCATGATTATATGAAGGAAACCAAGGAAGATAAACATGAGTATTAAAGATGAGGCCATTGAGCAAGTGGAGAGCTTCAAATACTTTGGTTGTACTATCAGTAGTAACATGATCTGCGGTCAAGAAGTAAAGCAGAGGATAGCAATGGCAAAAGAAGCTTTTAACAAGATAAGTATTTTCTGCGGATCTTTGGCAAAAGAATTACGGAAGAGGCTAGTGAAGTGCTTTGTTTGGAATGTAGCATTGTATGGTGCAGATACTTGGACATTACGCCACAATGAGGAAAAGTGACAGGAAGCTTTTGAAATGTGATTATGGAGAAGGACGGTATGTATCAAATGGACAGACAAAATAAAAAATAAAAATGTGCTAAACAGAGTGGGCAAAGGAAAAAAATGCCGGAACTCATAAAAAAGAGGAAAAGGGATTGAATTGGCCACTGGCTAAGAATAATTTCTCTGCTATGGATGCCCTAGAAGGAATGGTCAACGGAAAGAAAGTGAGAGGCAGAAAAATACATCACATGATAGACAATATTAAAATAAATGGTTTGTATGTGGATACAAAAAGGAAAGCTGAGCTAAGGCAAGAGTGGTGGTTGTTGAATTTGCAGTGAAAGATCTGCTCTTAGGCAGAACACTATATATGTATAGGAAAAACAAAAAGGAACTTAAATACAATATTGAAAGAACAGTTTAGAAATGATTAATATGCAGAAATAGAAAAATCAGCAATAGTCAGATGGTAAGTAAGACACAGAATTCAAACTAAGGCCAAATTATTATTAAAACAGTTAAGAAAAATCTAAAGAACTCATAATTTGGGAGAAAATTTACACCTGTAAGAATAAAAAGAAAAACATGAATTTTGAAATTCCCGGAGAAAA
Organism: Diploptera punctata; assembly: GCA_030220185.1. Lineage (NCBI taxonomy): Eukaryota > Metazoa > Arthropoda > Insecta > Blattodea > Blaberidae > Diploptera > Diploptera punctata. The sequence continues at coordinate 1,127,666 of JASPKZ010003863.1, read as the reverse complement.
AAACATTGATTTGGAAGTTCATCGGTCAGTCAGCAGAGCGAGCAGAAATCAAATTACAGGATGTACAACAGGAAAACAACAGTTGGAAGGATCGACAATGTCGCATAAAAGTGGTGAACAAAGTTTTGCAGAAAAATCAAGAAATATGAGGTGAGTCAAAATAACCAACTCATAATAATTAAAAGAAACCTCATAGTGTTATTTCCCACATATTTTAAAAGAATTAAATTATTAAATTAATATTAAGAAGTTAAAGCTATTACTAGGACTAAAATTTATTGTACAGTATGCAACAAAAAGAATGGGCCAACTTTTAATCTCGAATATTTTTAGTTCTAACGTACGATTTACACGAGTTAACTAATTTCACAGTAGAGCTACAATACGTTTCCCTTCTCCCTTTGAAGAGCATTCTATCAAGTACAATTAGCCAGCGAACGATTAGCTCAGTGCTTAGTGGCTTGATTCGTATGCAATTCCCGATGGGGTTAAATTTTTTAATTGTTACAAATGCTTTCTATTTTATTCTGTTTGTCCATTGTTAAAGAAAAATCGTACTAACAATTTGGAAGTATTACTATTTTATTATTTATCTATTTATTTATAAACAGGTTTACAATTTAATAAAACAACTTCCTGGGCCTAAAGTTTTTTTTAATTTTTATCTTCTCTCTCCATTCTTCTCCATCTTCACATTTCCAATTCTTAGATCATCCATCCATTTAAACCTCTCTTTCCTTTCCCAGGTGGAATCCATCCCAAAGCTTGTCTTAGTAATCTTTTCTCTGGTATCCTATGTGTATGAGCATACTATTATAGTTGTCTGTATCTCACAAAATTTAATATTGGATTTTGGACTTTCATGTGTGTCTGATGATTGTATTTATGATTTTATTTTCCAATTTAGAATGACGTCTAGTTGAGCATCTAAAATAATCCATTACAGTAGACATAAGCTTTAAACTCAAATTTGTATTCAACTGTCAAGTTTCTGCACCGTATGTTAGCGTGCTTCGAATTATGAATTTATAAATTTATAATTTGGTATTTATTGTTATCCCACAAAACTCCGTTTAACATTGTTATTACTGATCTGCCCCTTTGAATTCTATATTTTATGTCATTTTCTTGGGTACATTTTGAGTTAATATTGACCCCCAGGTAGTTACATTCTTCACATCCTTTGATAATCCCATTATTTTTATTTTTATTATTATTATTATTATTATTATTATTATTATTATTATTATTATTAGTATTATTGTTATTATTATAGACGATTGACAGTAATAATAATAATAATAATAATAATAATAATAATAATAATAATAATAATAATAATAATACTTACTTACTTACTCACTGGCACTATCGAACCCGTAGGTTCATGGCCGCGGACATAAGCTCTCCATATATCCCTATCCTGAGCTAATGCTTTCCAATCATTCCCTGTATAATCTACTTCACTCAAATCATAGTTAATGTTATTCTCCCACCTCATCCTTGGTCTACCAACTGGGCGTTTTCCCTCTGGCTTTCCTACAAGAAGCTTCCATGCAAGTCTTTCATTCCCCATACGTGCAACATGTCCTGCCCATCGCAGTCTACGAGACTTAACTGTTCTTATTATATCTGGCTTCCTATAAAGACCATGTAGTTCATTTTTATGTAGTCTTCTCCATTCACCTGTCTGTTCATCTCTCTTTGGTCCAAACATTTTCCTAAGTACTTTATTCTCAAATACTTGTAATCTCCTTTCCTCCCTTAAAGTAAGAGTCCACGTTTCGCACCTATAATAATAATAATAATAATAATAATAATAATATATAATAATAATAATAATAATAATAATAATAATAACATAATATATAATAATAATAATAATAATAAATAATAATAATAATAATAATAATAATAATAATAATAATAATAATACTAATAATAATAATAAATAATAATAATAATAATAATAGCAATAATAATAATAATAATAATAATAATAATAATAGCAATAATAATAATTATTACTATTATTATTAATGTCCATCATCTGTGGGCTATTATAATGCTGGACTTGACATATATAAACTAAATAATTTATTTGGAGGGTGAACTTTTTCCTCACTAATACGTCATAAATAAATAAACAAATGTATGAAGCTATATTATCTTTATTACGTAAATTTATAGCATTATTATTAAAACGTGGTACTGTACACACAATTAAATTTATACCGATATCTAAGTAGTGTTTTATAGAGTTTACCAAGGCATGAATATTACTTAATATAGTGTAAAATGGACATAGAATACGCGGAAGGAATTTTGCGAAAATACAAATTAATAAAAGAAACAATTGTCTAGGGATTCGAACCCTGGCTCTCGTATATACTTTATCTTTTGTAATTGGTTTAACGATCTACGCTACTCAAATGTCAGATATAATTGCCTAATCTTGTTTGTCTTGTTTACTGTTATACTATGAACGAGAGTTGAACTTTATTTTAAATGTCGGAATTTGAGTAATATTGCATTTGTCGAACATTCGTAAATATCTAGAAACATGTATCCTTCACTGTTATTTAACTATTTAAGGCGATTAAAACCAAATACAGTTTATTTAAAGCATTTAACAATGCGTTACCACGTGAACCACAGCTTTAGGTTTTCGAGCATGCGCAGTGGTCCATAACAGGGACTCTGCTTTTTGAAGCAGCTCATTCTTTTTGTTGTTAATGTACATAACTAAACTATTATAATTAACGGTAAAGTGAAAACTTACGTCTGAACGGAGAATTGAACCCCAAACCTTCAGCAAACTTGCTGAGGCTTTAACCACTGAGCTAAATTGAACTTTTGGTTTAAAACTTGATAAATGTAACATCACATTTTTTCAATTAAACATTCGCGCATCCAATTGTACGGTCGATCCATCAGGTTTTTTCAAATGTAATTGGATTAATTTTATTGAATTGCCTTTTTACGTACGTGATTGGTAGTATTTAGTTGCTAATTTACTCAAGAGGTGGCACCAATATACAATTCAGAAGTTCTATTAAAATAATTTGGTATCTCAAAGTAAAATTCCTTCAAACTATTTCCCTTAACAAATCTAAATTTTCCTGTAAAAAGTTAATATCTCCAATATTAATTCTGTATTTATGCCCAAATGAAAGTATCTATTAATTTCATATTTTTGTAGTTAATCTAAAGGTGATATTATATATAAGCTGCATTTCAGTTAGGAGAAAGCTGTATATGATTTAGAAGTTGCTATTTTTTTACATTTCCTGTAAAATAACAGAAGGTGGAGAAATTGAGTTTTGAAAGTTAGCTTCTGTTATAAAATATAAATTTTGATGAAATCTAATTTAGTGGATTTCACTTGTAAGGCGGCGTTTATGCTTTGTCAGTATTGCTTGTACATGGGGCAGTGGTTTGTGTTATATTTGTGGGCTGTCTTATACGATGTGAAAAACTGAATCGAGATAAATAAAATCCGAAGAGGATTTTTATGACATGGTAGCATTTCACATAGTCGTTTGAAATGTATTTTCTATTTTTCGAGCTACAATCTAACATATTTGTTAATTATTATAATGTTACATTTTCAGGAGGACTACAATGAAGAAAATCTTGTTGGAATGCACAGTCCAAATCAGTGTTCACACACAGGAAACGAAGATTTGTCCTGTAAAGCTTTCAAATGTTCTGTTTGTAATAAGTTATTTACTCGGAAGGCCAATCTTAATAGACATTTACTTTTACATAACAATGAGAAACCATTCAAATGTGCCATTTGTAATAATTCATTTTCTCAGAAGTCTACTCTTAATGCACATTTACTTGTACATAGTAAGCAGAAATCATTCAAATGTCCATTTTGTAATAGGTCATTCACTTGGAGATCCTATCTTAATAGACATTTACTTGTACACAGTAACGAGAAACCATTCAAATGTTCAATTTGTAGTAAATCATTTTCTCAGAAATCCCATCTTAATACACATTTACTTTTGCATGGTAATGAAAAACCGTTTAAATGTGTAATTTGTAATAAGTCATTTGTTCAGAAGTTCTATTTTAACACACATTTACTGTTGCATAGTGATGAGAAGCCATTCAAATGTACAATTTGCAATAAGTCTTTCGTTCAGAAATTCTATTTTAATGCACATTTACTTGTGCATAGTAATGAGAAACAATTCAAATGTTCTGTTTGTAATAAGTCATTTGTTCGAGAGAGTCATCTTAAAACACATTTGCTATCGCATAGTAATGACAAACCATTTAAATGTTCTGTTTGTATAAAGTCATTTGCTCAAAAGTGTCATCTTAAGAACACATATGCGTAAATCATAATTAGAAACCAAATCTTTTGTTTCTAATCTGTAACTTTCCTACAAACCATTTTTATAAGACAATTACTTAGAAATAATGAGTAGGGTTTGGATGCTAAATGTTGCATCTATTAAAAAATCTATTTTCTTAAGGATAGTTTAAGATATGTCTTTTGAAGCATAAAATGAAGCACAATAAACTGAATTTGTTTACCCCTACTACTAAATCACCACTGTAACTATAACTCTTCTCACTATTGCGTTTACATATTTTCGCTCGTGTCTTCTAATAGCTCATTACAGCTCTTCCGAAATGCCGGTCTTTAACTTCCTACTGTAATACAACTTCAATTCTTCACCGGAAGACTCGCCGCGATGTACACTTAGCAACAAGAAGAATAAGCCGCCTCAAAAAGCAGAGTCCCTGTTACGGCCCAATGCGCGTGCTCGAAAAGCTAAAGCTATGGTTCACGACGTAACTCATTGTTAAATGTTTTACATACGCTGTATTTGGTTTTAATCGTCTTAAATAGTTAAAGAAAAGTGAATGAGACATGTTTCTAGATATTTACGAGTGTTCGACAAATGTGTCATATTACTCAAATTGCGACATTTTTAATAAAGTTCAACTCTCGTTCATAGTGTAAAAGTAAACAAGACAACTAGCATACGACGTTCGAGTAGCGTAGATCGTTAAACCACTTACAAAAAGATTAATTATATATGAGAGCCAGGGTTCTTTTTATTCACCTGTATTTTCGCAAAATATATCCTGTAATATTTACTTCCTGCCACGTAATCTACGTCCATTTTACACTACATTAAATAATATTCCTGCTTTCGTAAACTCTGTGACACTATTTAGCTAGTGGTATAAATTTTTGTTACGTTTACAGCACCACGTTTTAATAACAACGCTATAAATGTATGTAATAAAATACAATATAGCTTCCTATATTTATGTGTTTATATATTTATTACGTATTAGCGAGGAAAAAGTTTCAGCCTTCAATTAAAATATTTACTTTATATATGTCAAGTCCAGCATAATAATAGCCCATAGATGATGGATAATAATAAATAATAATAATAATAATAATAATAATAATAATAATAATAATAATAATAATAATAATAATAATAATAATCCATCATCTCTAATAATAATAATAATAATAATAATGATAGTAATAATGATAATAATAATGATAATGATGATGATGATATTGATAATAATAATAATAATCATAATCATAATAATAATAACATTATGGCTAATGTTTATGTATTCAATGAATTAGCAGATATGCATTATGTTTATGGGAGTCAAGAGGAAATGTGTATGTAGCTGCACAAATATACAAACAAAGATATCCTGGCAGACATCGTCTTCAATCAACATTCCGAACTATCCACCGCTGTCTAGGGGAAAATTGGAGCCCTGATGGTTCATAAACCGGATTTCGAACTCGTCGTAGCCTGGATTTCGAAGAAGAGGTGCTCGACAGAATTCGAGAGAATCCTTCTACCAGTACACGAGCAATTGCACGTGCCATGGGTACAAACTACGTCAGCGTGTGGCAGATCTTCCACTTTTTGAAGGTAAAGTGCTCGACACCGTTAGACTTCGGACCTCACGCGCAGTTTTGTAACTGGGTCTCTGAACTGCTGGTTGAACAGCCTAATTTCTTTTCAAAGTGCTTTTCACCGACGAGGCTATTTTACTAGGGAAGGAGTTTCACTAAGCCCGAGGAATAGCCATATTTTGGAACATGAACATCCATTTGTCATTATAGAGAGAGGCTATCAACACAGGTTCGCTGTTAACATATGGGCGGGTATAATTTCCAATTACATAATCGGTCCCTATCTTCTGCCTCCACGGTTAAATGGTCATGTGTACACGCAGTTTTTGATACACGTGCTTCATGCATTCCTGGAAGAAGTCCATCCTGATATCCGACGTCAGATATGGATTCAGCACGACAGTGCTCCTTCTCACTTAGACAGGAATGTAAGTAACCATCTGGATAATGTCTTCCTGGGCGTGTGGGGTTGATCAAGGCGGTCTTATAGCGTGGCCTCCACGTTCACTGATCTCACTCCTCCAGATATCTTCTGAAGAGCTTCGTGTATCAGACTCCAGTCGACTGAGATGAGGAGTTACTGGCGAGAAGTTTGGTTTCCTGTGACGAAATCAGAAATACTCCACGAATCTTAGAAGGAGTGCGAGCATCATTTCTGCGCAGATGCAATTTGTGCTTACTCCATCAAGGGCAACATTTTGGACAATACTATGATCTGTTTTTTAAGCAAACATGAATAAATAGAATCAATTTTTCTGTATTTTTAAATCATGCCTCCTTTACTAAGTGTACTGTAATTATAATAAAACAAGTTGTTTTCATTTATTATTAATATTCCTGAATGTTAATATCTTTATTGTAAAATGAGGTATGAATAACGAATTTGATTTCCTTTATTATTCTTCCACTGTCAAGTCAAATATTAGTTGATCTTAATAATTTAATTAATAATTTATTTTTATATATTTTCCTTCATGTTTATACTAAGTTTCGCGTCATAAGATTTGGTGCTACATTCATACAGTATTATTTTAACCTGGAGTAATGGTTACGCTAATGAATAAATAACCTTGATATTTCGTCCGTCTGAACCATGCGATTTTCACTTACGAATACTTACTGTAGTTCCTAGTGTGCTATACAGTATTCCTTCTTTTACACTTACTCACTGGCACTATCGAACCCGTAGGTTCATGGCCGCGCGGACATAAGCTCTCTATACATCCCTATCCTGAACTAATGCTTTTCAATCATTCCCTGTACAATCTACTTCCCTCAATCATACTAATGTTATTCTTAATGTTATTCTCCCTCCTATTTCTTGGTCTACCAACTGGGCGTATTCCCTCTGGTTTTCCTACAAGAAGCTTCCATGCACCTCTTTCATTCCCCATACGTGCCACATGTCTTGCCCATTGCAGTCTATGAGACTTAACTGTTCTTATTATATCTGGCTTCCTATAAAGACCATGTAGTTCATTGTTATGTAGTCTTCTCCATTCACCTGTCTGTTCATCTCTCTTTGGTCCAAAAATTCTCCTAAGTACTTTATTTTCAAATATTCGTAATCTCCTTTCCTCCCTTAAAGTAAGAGTCCATGTTTCGCATCCATATAATATAACTGGTAGAAAAAAAGTTTTATATATTTTTAGTTTAACGTTTTTTGAAAGGAGTTGGGGCATAAAGTCTCTCTAATGCATAATAGCATGCGTTTCAAGAATTGAGCATGTGTTTAATTTATTTGTGCATCTCATTCCTGTTTGTGTATATTGTTCGTAGGTATTTGAATTCAGCCACTTCCTCAAAATTTCCCTCATTTGTCATTAGCTGTCCATTTCCATTATATAATGAATTTCTACGTGTGACCATATATTTAGTTTTATTGATATTTACTTCCAGTCCTAATTTCTTAGTGTTACTCAATGGCACAGAATATTGTTGTTTATTATTTTCGCGCATCATACTAAAATAAATGCTACAGTATTTTGTACCAAATTTCCTAACATCTTACACAAGAAAGAAAGAAACACAAAAAAAGTAAAAATAAAAGATCAGCACGTCTGAGGTATGAATCTTGAATGTAACTTTCCGGACGGAGGATATTTCATACCTGGCATGTTACCACTCAGCTAAATAGTCGCAGCAAGTCAACCCGCAAATAAAGGCTGTACTTTGTAACAGCTTATCAACGAAGTCTTCGAAATATTATCATTGGCCTATTGGCTCCTAACACATTTTGTGTTATAACGTGCAAACTTTAGACTACAAGTTGCATATCTCAAATTGTTTATCTAAGACTCCTCTACAATACCTGAAAGTTTGTCGGTGTTATTCATTAATACCTTGTATATATAAATTACATAAAATTAATATTATTTAACTCAAGCACAAATATCCATCCATAGTAATTCTGCCCGAAGGCAGGTCCTTCACTGCAATCATAGCATTTTCATGCTATGCTTGCAGCTTTACTAGGGAATTGTGTAGGTGTGGTAGCTTCCCGTTGCTTTCCACACCGGTGAAGGATGATGATGATAATGATAATGGTAAGGATGATGGCCATATGATTTCGGGGACCGTTTGGGCCTTAAAGTTTTCCTGACATTTGTCTTACAGGTGAGGAAAAACCCGATAAAAACCTCACCCAGAAAAAACTGCCCCGACCGGGGATCGAACCCGGGCCCGCTGCGTGACAAGGCAGCACGCTACCTCGAGACCACAGCACATATATATAAACACGAAAATATAATACTTTGCTTATGACAAATATTACAGAAAGAAGATTATTCTTTTTTTCTAAATTTAATGGCAAGGCATCAAACTGTTATTATTATGTTTATAGTAGGGTTATGACACTGTCATAAAATCTCGAGCAATGGACTCCATATAAGATCTTAATGAGGTAAATGAGAGAGTGGACTTCCAAATAACAAAAATTTAAGTCATCTTTCCATTGTTTCATTCTGCATAAATACATCTAAGAGCTTAGTAAAAAACACAAGTAAATAGTATGTCACAATGTAGAAATAATCCGCAAATATGAATTAAGTTACTCTAAATATTAATAAAATTTTATATTTCAAATAAAAAATAGGTGTGAGATACTATATATATATACAGAGTGTAAATTAATTATACCGCACAAATTTAATTGCTTAGAGAGGGGTATTGTACAAGTAATTTCAAATAGGCAACCAATGTTCTATGGGGGGAAATTGGCTAATTATAGGGAATCAAAGTATCATCATCATGAACAAATTCGTTTTTAGGCCATGTGGCCTGTACGGTAAACCTAGCGAAGATGGTCTTGATCTTTCCACCGATGTTTTGGTCTTCCTTGGTCCCTATGTCCAGTTGGGGTATATTGGAATGCCAATTTTGGAAGTCTATTTCTTGCCATTCTCCTCAGATGATTTTTCCATTCTTGTTGGTATCTTTGTATATCTGCATTTAAACTTGTTACTCCAAGTTTTCCTCTGATAATAGTGTTCCTTTGGTGATCCAGTCTATTAACTCCTAACAATGATCGTAAGAAGCGCATTTGGCTTACTTGAAATTTATGAGAGTTTCTTTTATTTAAAATCCAAATTTCACTTCCGTATTTTAGAGCAGCTTTTGATGTGATGTTATGTAATCTTAGTTTTGTCTCTGTGCTCATCTGTTTACCAAAATGTCTTCGTATTACCCCATTCATTTTATTATATTTTTGTAATTTTGAATCAATGTCACAGTAATCGAAAATTAGTAAAGATAAATCAATAGGAGAGCAAAGTAGGAGAGAAAATTATACTAGATTAACTTCAGATCTTGGTAATAATTCCGAGATCCTGATTGCTAATAACTCATCAACAACGTTTATGAATATTGGGTTATCAAAATCCTTAAAATTTCGAACTTAGCACATGATTGCACGCCACTGCACTGGTTAAAGTAGCATCGGTACAATGAGAGCCTTAACTCAGAGTGAAACACGCAGAATCTGTGTAGTTAACCTGTGGCTTAATGGTTAAAGCGACGGATTTATGTTCGAATACTGATGGTTCAAATCATGGCAAGCCACTTTTTTCTTCTTGTTCTTTTTTCTTGCGTGTGTACTGTGATATATTGACACTGAAATTTGTTCAGTATAGGCATGCGTAAAATACCTATTCCCATGTTGGTTATTACATTAACATCTGATTTCAAGTTACTTCAGTATCAGTTGCATGACATGAAAGCATCATGGAACAAATGTACAGTTATGCTGAACTTTCAACACTTTTATAATTCATATTGAAGCACCGTTGAGGTTACGTAATTATAAAATCGGTACCTGGTAAGTCAGTGGTCCTCAACTAAATTATTAAACTTCATTAAGTAGTTCCAATATGAGACCTTTTAGAAACAATGTTTTTGAAAGACCTCCATATTGGAAATACTTAAAACATTGTTTTTAAAAGGTCTCATATTGGAACTACTTAATGAAGTTGAATAATTTAGTTGAGGACGACTGACTTACAAAATACCAATTTTATATTTAAGATCTTATGCTGAATTTCCCGAAATGCATGTGATTTATGGTGCAGCACAAGGTAATGGCGCAAGAGCTGCTGTCATGTATGCGGAACGGTATCCGAATGGACGACATCCTCTCCGATCAACCTTAGAGCCTATTGATAGGCCTTTGCGAGAGCATGGGACTTTGAAGATAAAGAGAGTAGATGCCGGTGAAAGACGTACGTGCCGCACTGCAGAGTTCGAAGTAAATGTTCTTCATAGGGTGGAAGATGATCCTTCTAATAGTACTCGTGCTGTTCCACGTGCAATGGGCATGAACCATCAAAGGGTATGGGAAGCCCTGCACGAAGACCAGCTCTATCCCTTTCATCTGCAAACATACAAGCATAACAGCAGTGTACGTCGCTCAACGAGTACAATTTTTTAATTGGGCTTTGTTGCTGCCATCGCACTTCTTTTCCTAGGTTATTATTAATTGGTGAGGCAATATTTAATACGGATGGGGTGGTTTTGAACTGAAAGAACAATATTGTGTGGGATTATGAAAATCCTCATGCCATCTTCGAGAGGGGTCATCAGCAGAGATTTTCGGTGAACATATGAGTAGGCGTAATTTCTGACACATCATTGGTCCCTACCTTCTTCCCCAGATATTATTTGTGTAATTTATAAGACTTTTTAGAGATTGCTAGAATAAGTTCCTCTTCACATCAGGCTCCTCCCCATTTCTGCCGGAATGTGCGGAATCATTGGATGAAATGTATCTTGGCCGTTGGATATAGGAGGTAGTACATCTGTAGTGTGGCCACCTCACTCTCCAGATCTCTGGCCCCTTGACTCTTTTTGTGGGGACACCTGAAAACATTAGTCTATGCGACCCTTGTTGATAGAGATGAACTGTTAGTTGCACGCATAATCACAGCATGTGATTTAATCTGCGAGACACCTGTATCTTGAACGGGGTATGAGAATCCTTTAATAGCCGATTTCGTCTGTGTTGTGAGAATGGAGGTGGCCAATTTGAACATTTTCTTCTAATGAGTCTGCAGGTGCTTTACTTTTTTTCTGGTTTACTCAAATGTATTTATTTTTATTTCGCAATAACGTTATGAATGTCATGTGTACATACACTAACCTTCATGTTATTACTCTTGTGATAACTGCACTATCATCATCTAACTACATAAGTACTACACAGAACAATTACACATTTTATTGCGAAACCTATGCTACTCTACAATATGTGTATTACTATTACAACCTTTCAAACAATTGTCTGTACAATACGTACGTCGCTAGTTTCGTGACTCATGTACTTCGCCGACATTCCAATACCGTATTCTGTAAAGTAATGAATAAATGATTAAACAAGAAGTAAATCCACATACGTAACTAATTTACAGTACGTACATAATAGATGAAGAAATAAAAAAAATGTACACATACTGTAGGTAGTCTCGAACATGATGCATCAATCTTACATTTGCGTCGGTAGTCAGGACGCTATAATCACTGAGCTAAAGGCGCATATTTGTTGCAAGTTACATTCTCTGTGTCATATTATTTTCATTTTAATTTGAAATAATCAGTGACGTGCCAATCATTTTACAAATTGAATCATAACTTGGACATTTTTATTCATAAACCATTACCGGTAGTTCATTATCTCAAAATGCTTATAGCCTATAATACCCATCTATACGTATTTATTGTATCTTTAACTGTTTATAATTAGTATAGTGTATATCTATATTTGTCGAATATTTATTTGTATTTGTGCTGATTGAGTGGAAGAGAGGGCCTTATGGCCTTAACTCTGCCAGAATAAATAAAGTATTATTATTATTATTATTATTATTATTATTATATAAATTTGTGCGTTATAATTCATTTACACCCTGTATATATTCGATTTATATGTCAACATTTTTTAAAATTGAAAGTATTAAACCAATTCTTGCAAGTCATATATTTACCTTTAAAAACCACAAAGAAAGAATATGAAATCAAAATGTTAATTTGTTCACTTTGTCAACTATAATAATCCCAATTAAATGAGGAAGCTTCATTTATCATTTCATATTTATGTATATATAATAATTGAACGTGAATGATTTTAATAAATATTATGTATGCTAATGAAATAGGAAGCGTTTTACTAATTTATTTTAAATTTCCAGCCATACGTAACTTGGGCCCCAAAAATTCCAACTCATCACTAAATCTAACTGTAAATAGTTTTTTCTTAAATTGTAAGAATTTATATCTTACGATCTAGGCAGCAAACTTCATAACATGAAAATTAATAAAAACACTAAAACGGCAACAAAAACTTAATCACAAACATGAATAATAAGTAAATGAAACCATAGAAATTATAGAAGAACATCCAAAGAAAAAAAAAATCATCATAAATATGTTGGGCAATTTAATAACATAATTAAAACTAATTTAAAACAAAACTACTTTATGTTCAACGACGAATTCTACACTAAAGAATATGGAATTCTGATAGGTAGTCCGACTTCAGGAATACTTTCAGAAATATTCCTGCATCATTTAGAAACTAAACATTTCGAAAATAATCATAGAACAATTCAACATCAAATTAATCACAAGACATGTCGATGACCTACTAATAATATACGGAAATGATAATTATATGGAAAAACAATATTAACAGAATTGAATAACATACACAAGAATATAAATTTCACAGAAGAACTAGAAAACAATAATTCCATTGACTGTATAGATCTTACAATCACCAAAAGTGCAATTAACAACAATTTAGACATTAGTATATACAGAAAACACACCATATATGCAAGATATTAGATACCCTTTCCAAGTGAAAATGAGAACCTTCATCAACCTCATTAATATAATGCTCAAATTACCATTAAGTAAAACAATTATAATTAGAGAGAGGAATTATATGAAGAAAATTATGCTAAAATATGAAATCATAATAACAAAATATGAAAAATATGAAAATTAGGACACAAAAATATTATGAAGCTACTATTTTTTAACTTTTTACGTATATTTATATACACAAGCCCTGTATAAATTATGGGTATACATAGCAGCACACAAATGAGACAAGAATACCTTTTTTGTAGCTAAAGAAATCAAGAGTTTCACTGTATTTCCATTTTAATTAATTTTTCATTACTTCTGACTCAATATAAAATATCATTTAATGTAATAAATTTGGGAATTTTTAACATTATGAGGTTTTATTGATTCTTATCAATAAAATATCATGTTCATGATTTAAAGCAATTTTAATGGCTCACTTGAAGTATATTGTGTGAGGAATCACACTAACAAGCCGGAAGGTCGTGGGTTTGAGTATGAATGGGGTCAGGTTTTTAGCTGGACCAAACCTTCTGGCGGGATCATAGCCCTAGAGTCTACTCAGCTCTTAATTTAAATGAGTACCAGACGCATGTTCTGGGGCAAAGGGGCCGTCACGCAGGACTAAGAACCCAGTGGACATCCATTGGAGATTGTCTAGAAATGTGGAAGTCTCAACATCCATCTACCCCAAGGGCCTCCCAAGCCTGTAGTTTGACATTTTATTTCAATAAATTAATACTGGGTTTATATAAAACGCGATCAATTAATGTATCTAATGATATTTAATTACAAAATACACAAACATAAATAAAAAACAAAACATAGTAACTGTAGTAACTTGCTTCCATCGAATATACGACTGACAAAATTTAGTGTGGTCGATATGATTATTCTAGAAATTATTGTGCAGTTTGGATGACTTCTATTTACCTTGCATAAAGATAATGAATTCCAGTATATATAAATGTCACAATAACATGAAATTGGATGAATCAAAACACACGTAGACCAAGTCATAACTAACTAACTCACTGGCACGATCAAACCCGTAGGTTCATGGCCGCACGGACATAAGCTCTCGATACATCCCTATCCTGAGTCAATGTTTTCTAATCATCCCCTCTATAATCTAATTCCCTCAAATCATGATTAATGTTATTCTCCGACTTCATTCTTGGTCTACCAACTGGGTATTTTCCCTCTGGTTTTCCTACAAGAAGCTTCCATGCATGTCTTTCATTCCCCCATTTGTGCCACATGTCCTGCCCATCTCAGTAGACCAAGTACTGAATGTCATATTTGGAGAAACAAGATGTTAAAATAAATGAATCCACAAATAATTCTAGGGAGTATTTCAACTCTCTCTTTGCAATTACAATTTTTTTTAATCCTATAGGCCTATATTACACATATAAACATAGTGAAATGTAGTTAGAATTATTTTAACATTAGTTTTTCCATGAAATTTGCCCGAGCACAGTATGGTTTACTTGTGCTTTGAATAATCAAATTATCAATTCTGTTCGTTATACACAGTTAGGAGCTTATTATATATTTTTAATGCCTGTCTGTCAGAATTATTTTTTACGATCAAAAAGTATGCTCCACACGAGCAATCATGTACTGCAATATATACGATAGTTTGATGTAAGTGAGAATAATATTGGCTTTACCTACAAGAACTTTACTAATTTCATAAACTCTGGAGCAAGACCTTATTTCACAGCACAACTTCAAATGTTTGCAGCAGCAGTCTTCCCTACATTTAAATACTGTAATCCATTCATAGAATAAGGACTGTCCTTAGGTAGCGAAAAGGAATAGGTTTCTACCTGAGAGAAAGAGTAGGTGGTTATTACTTTAACATTGTTGTTCTACTTATTCATGTTCTTGTCACAGATTAGCAAATCCCTGTTCTTGTTATGTAGTTTCGGACAAAAGCCTCCACTTGGTCATTGCAATGTCTCCTTTTTTCAATTATTTTCTTTTATCAAATCTATTTATCTTGCTTCAGATGTGATACTTAGGAATTTTCGCCTGTCTACCATATTACATTGTCAAAAAATTTCAAACAACTACAGTCACATTATCAAGAATTTTCGAACAGCTAATTAGTGTAGACAATTTTTATTTCTAGTGAAATTAAAGTTTAAAAATATGATAGGAATATTAAATTTTTTAACTGAAATATGAACCTTTTGCCAAAAATATTGCAAAGATTATACATCATGAAAAATATGACGGTCTTATTTCATTTCTACATACTACATAAAATGTAAAGATACTTTGTCTCATCGCTCTTTGACTAACTAGTCTTATTTCCAATTTTACACATGACCACTTTCATAAAATATCCTCATACGCTCTAAATATAATACAAGAATTGAAATAGGGGGAACTTCTAGGATACTTTGACTCCCAAGAGTACTCGTCCCTTTTATTTTTAGGAATACTTTAATGGGTTATAAAAAGTATTACTACAATTATGCATCGTTGCATACTTATTAATCATATCATCTAGCAATCATTTTCACATTAAATAAAAAAAATTTCTCAAACATCTAAATTTGCAAATAATTTTATTTTTCCTTGTGTGTGCAAAGGTAGCACAAGTATCCATCAAACATTAGGGATACATGACCATACCATTTGGGATACTTGACCCATGTCTAATAAATTATTTTCAAATAATGGTAAAACCAATATGACATTACAGTATGGTATTTAACTATGTCAAAGTTTGTAATATTTTTAAGTTGAAATGGCATTTATCTATACAACATGTCAGCTTACCAATAAACATTAACAATTTGGTATGTCTATATAAACAATTAAGACTACTTAATGACATGAAAATTCAAACACTGAAGTACTTTCATAAAATTGCTAGCTTGTGTGATTTTTTGTTATAAATTCAAGAGACTCCACGTCAATAAATTTAATTTTGCTTTGTGTTATCACTCGGGAACACGCCATGATCATATTCTGTCGTCAGTTGTGAATCTTGACAACCTGTATATTATCTGTAAACATTTCAGCACAAACGTCACTAACTTGGCCCCCAAAAATCTCACTACAATAACATTTCACTATCACCCCAATCATTTCATTTAGACTTCTGAACTATAGCTTTAATGAACTTTGTGTCTCAATCGTTTCATTTCTAATTTCAAATCACTCTTAACAGGTTTCAGCAAATTTTTCCCCATATTCCGAACTTAGTTTCAGAAGACCTACCAAATTACCATTTTCCTCTTTTTTTCTCCTCTCCCTTTATGAAAATAAAATTTTTTTATGGACTTTTTCTTTTCTTCAACTTTTCTCTTCCCGTCTTATATTTGTGCCTGCCATCTTTTTTATTATTCTTCACCTCACTATCACGTGTTGTCCCATTTATATAAAAGCGGTGCCGGACAACGCGACAATGCTTAACATGCATATCTCATATATAGTGGCGGTAGGCTTGCTTCTTTTGTATTTCATAGTTTATATATAACAAATATGAACGATTGCTGGGGACACAAAAGTGAGCTACTGGATAACCATCATAGTGAGGCGATCATATATATCCACAAAGTATATCTCATTATCGATCATTTTGCTGTTTTTGTTGGCAATATGTAAATTTTAGGGCAACCAAGTAACTAATACTTTAGTTGATACGCTCTTTATCACATATTTCTTTGGCGGGTGGACTTCCTGGGTTTTGGCAATTCTTCTTTACGTTGTGTGGAGATGTGGTATCTGGAATCTAAAACTCTGGACAATGTTCGTCATTTATTTACATATTCTCAAATATGGGTCAAGTATTCCTGTCAAACCATTGGTCATTAATCCCTGCACTGAGTTCATAAACATAATCCAATATTTCACTGTATCTACTATAAAACACGTAGGTGGCATTGTGTGTAAATAAAGCCAGATACATTACTATAACAAGAAATAATACTAAGTTTCTTACCTCGAAGTAAACAAATGTAGACTGATAAAAATTCAATCACTCAAAATTTACTTATGACAGTACAAAACACATTTTTTCCCTTCCTTCATTAATCTCAGTAAACAATGTAATTTATTTCTAAGGAAATGAGAGAGGGTACTAAGGGCTTACAGTGGTAGAAACACTATGTATCCAAAATACTCCTACTATGAGAAAGGGGCCTTGGGTGAAGTATCCTAAGTTCCTCCTACATAAAATCATTGGCAATTGAAATTAACAAATTAATAAAAATCAAAAAAGGAAATGTGAATTAATGAACACAACTAAAATGAAGAAAGAAACAAATGAAAACAAACTAAAATGGGTAACCCTTACATATACAGGAAACAAAACAATAAAATGGCCAAAACAATAAAAAATACATGACAATAATGTAAAAATAGCATACAAAACTAATAAAAAATTAAACATGGTACCAAATAAAATAGACGACCACAACAGACACAACAACCAAATGCAAAGTTATGAAACATTTTATATAGGATGTTCAACCAGAAGTTTTAACATAAGATATAATGAGCATTTCAATGACTTTATGAACAATGGAGGCAAATCAAGTTTCACTATGTATCTTACTAACACATATCATCACCTTTCAACAATATATAGAAAAAATTATAACCGGAAGATAAACATGTTAGAGGATATAGAAATAAAGAAGGAAGCAAGAAACAAAAACCTGTTGAATGAGAACATACCCTACCAGATCAACCCATTATACAACATACTCATTAAACACAATCATGTACCCAGCAGAACAACTTTGAAAATGGAACTAGTTCTGATAGATCTAGCTGATTATTTTGAACAAATTTAATTCACTGAAGATGACTGCCATCGCAGGTACAACATTTATCGTTTTAAATATTTAACACTAAACTCAATGGTGTTAATGTTTTTTTTAAATAATAATGATAATAGGATAAAAAACATTATATATATATATATATACTCTTTATCATTTATATTAATGATTTAGAACTGATACTGATAAACTTCTCTGAAATAAAACATGCTATATATCCTAAAGATATAGTAATATGAACGAACATGAAAAATCAATGCAAAAAAAATTAACTATAAGAATTTGCAGAATCAAATGCAAACAGTAATTCAGCAGTTAGATTCTTGGTCAACATCATATAATATGATAATTAATACAATTAAGACTGTATACCAATTCTTTTCTTTACAACTTTCTTAACATAAAATCCATCCAAAAAAAAAAGTATCGGCTATTGCAAGAGCAAGAGAAATCTACATATCTAGGAATCACACTAGATAAAAAGCATTTACTGCACATTTAAATTATATAAACAAAAATTAAGAAGGAAAAATAATATTCTAAAATATTTGGCTGGTGTTAAATGGGGAGGCACAATTGATTTTCTGATTAAAACATACAAAGCTACATAAAACCAAATCTTTTATATGGAGCTGAAGTACTCTCATCTATAAATGATACATCGAAACATAAATATGAAATAATCCAATCAAGATCCCTTAGGATAATTACAGGAGCTGTTAAGACAACCCTAGTTGTTGTTATGCTGTGTACAAATGAGAGTTTGTCAATGAAAGCAGATTAAGAAATAAAATCACAAATTTTATATAAAAAATTAAACTGCAGAAAATTAACTTTTCAGCAACAGCTGGCTTTAAATTGATTCCCACAACTACAGACAGAGGAGATTTAAACATTTATAGCTTCAATTATCACATTATTTCCAAGTTCTGACATCTCAACTAAATATTACGGAATTTTGATGAAATTACATTTAAAGAATTGTGCACAAAACACAAAGAAAAGGAATATGTATAATGAATTACAATCGGCATGTATAGTTGTGAAGTTATTATTATTGGAATTTTACTATATTTTTTTTGGATGAGTTTACAGACTCTATAGTTTAGGTAGTCCTGTTTTGTAATATGCTGACATATCTTGTTTCATAAGCAAGTATCTGTTTGCCTGTGACATAAGGTTGCAAAAAGGAAATAACTCAGATCTGAAGCATTTATGATTGCCTATGGACGAAAAATGCATCTGTTTATTTTGATACGACCAACTTGCAGGTTAAACACTTCTTGATTCAACTATAAGTTCTTAGATATTATGACAACTTATTATTGTATTTGAAATCAGGTGTTGCTATTGCACTTGTTTTTGTAAAATAAAGCCTGTATGTATGTATGTATGTAGGCCTATGTATGTATATATGTATGTATGTATATACCTATATATATATATATATATATATATACACAGGGTATAAATTAATTACACCGCGCAAATTTAACTACATATAGAGGGGTAGTATATAAGCATTTTGAGATAATGAACTAATGGTATACGAATAAAAATGTCCAAGTTATGATTCAATTTGTAAAATGGTTGGCACGCCACTGATTATTTAAAATTAGAATGGAAATAATATGATACAGAGACTGTAGCTTGCAACAAGTATCCACCTTTAGCTCAGAGGTTATAGCAGTCTCACTACCGACGCAAATGCAAAGATTGATGCATCACGTTCGAAACTACCTACAGTATGTCTACACTTTATTTTTCTTTCTTCCTTTATTACATACGCACTGTAAATTAGTTTTGTACGTAGATTTACTTCTGGTTTAATTCCTTATTCATTATTTTACAGAATGCGGTATTGGAATGTCGGCGCTGTACATGGGTTACAAAACTATCTACTTACTAATTGTACAGACAATTGTTTGAAACGTTGTAATAATAATACACATACTGTAGAGTACAATAGGTTTCACAAAATAAAATGTGTAATTGTACTGTACAGTACTTACATACTTAGATAATAATTGTGCAGTGATCACAAGAGTAATAACATGAAGATGTACAGTGTATGTACACATGACATACGTAATGTTATTGGGAAATAAAAAGCAATACATTTGAGTAAACCAGAAAAATAGTAAAGCATCTGCAGACTTATTAGAAGAAATTGTTTAAATTGGCCACCTCCATTCTCACAACATAGACGACATCGGCGACTAAAGGATTCTAGTACTCCGTTCAAGATACCAGGTGTCTCGCGGATTACATCATATGCTGCGACTACGCGTGCAACTAACAGTTCACCTTTATCAACAAAGGGTCGCATACACCAATGTTTTCAGATGTCCCCACAAAAATAATCAAGTGGACAGAGATCTGGAGAGCGAGGTGGCCACACTACAGATGAACAACCTCTTCCTATATCCAACGGCCAGGATACACTTCATCCAAATGATTAGACACATTCCGGCAGAAATGGGGAGCAGCCTGATGTGAAGAGGATCTTCTTCTAGCAATCTAGGTAGGAGGTGCTCTAAAAATGTCTTATAAATTATACAATTTAATTTCGGGGGAAGAAGGTAGAGACCAATGATGTGGTCAGATATTACGCCTACCCATACGTTCACCGAAAATCTCTGCTGGTGACCCCTCTCGAAGATAGCATGAGGATTTTTTATAATCCCACACAATACTGTTCTTTGAGTTCACATCCACCCCATCCGTATTAAATGTTGCCTCATCAATGAATAACGCCGAGGAAAAGAAGTGCGGTGGCTGCAACAAAGCCCAATTACAAAATTGTACCCGTTGACCGAAGTCCACGACGTAAGGTTTGTACTTTTTGCAGAAGAAAGTGATAGAGCTGGTCTTCGTGCAGGACTTCCCAAACACTTTAATGGTTCGTGCCCATTACACATGGAACAGAACGAGTACTATTAGAAGGATAATCTTCTACCCTATGAAGAAAATTTTCTTCGAACTCTGCAGTGCGGCGCGTACATCTTTCACCGGCGTCTACTCGATTTACCTTCAACGTCCAATGCTCCCGCAAACGCCTATCAACAGACTCTAAGATTGTTCGGTGAGGATGGCGTCTATTCGGATACAGCTCCGCTGACATGGTAGCAGCTCTTGCCATTACTCCAAGTTAAAATAATACTGTATGAATGTAGCACCAAATCTTATAACGCGAAACTTAGTATAAACACGAAGGAAAATATAATAAAATAAATTATTAATTAAATTATTAAGATCAACTAATATTTGAAGAAGTATTTAATTATGCCCCTCGTTGTGGCGACAATTTGAAGAAGTATTTAGTCAGTTCTTCATTATTTTCCACGTTGTCGGCGCAATTTTGAAGGATTATTGTCCAAACTTCATTATTTTCCACGTTGTGGGCGCAATTTTGAAGGATTATTGTCCAAATTATTTTGGACAATAATCCTTCAAAATTGCGCCCACAACGTGGGAAAATAATGAAGAACTGACTAAATACTTCTTCAAATCAGAATTACTGGTTCTGGTTGGGTTTGATTTTCCGGTAGAGCTGGATTCTTTTCTCAAGGTCGAAATTGGTACACAGGATAGGAAAACACTTTAACAATCACTAATAACTGAACTAATAATAAATTTATTCATTTTGTAGGTTCCCAGCAGATTAAGTAAATTTAAGTGGGATTATTCTTCACTGTCAATTAAAATTAAATTATTTTCTTTTCTTAAATCAACTGTTCTTCTGGTATTAAATTTTACATTTTTATCAGGAGAGTTGTTATTGCTTCTGTACTTGATGAAAGTTATATCCAGACTCTTGAGTAATTCTGTTATAATATTAAAGAACATTATTACATCACATGATTTTAATTTAAATTCTATTGGTTAATGCTCCATTAAATACCATGTTTAAATTTGATTGGTTAAATCAAAAAGTTAATTGTTTTTAACATCCAATCAGAATTTAGTATACTTTTATTTAAAAATATTAAGTTAAGCAGGTGTTCCTATTACAGTTATAACAGAAAGCTTTATATTTCAGACAACAATGACTTAAGACACAATTTTAAAAGCATTATTTAGAAAGACTTATATAATACAATTTCTTTAATTGTTACTGAGACATTTTTATTCAACAATAAACAAAAATTAATTATTTAGATGTTTTTCTTAATTTAAGTTATATTTAAATATTAAAAGAATTTTAAAATATAAAATTATTAACTTTAACTTTCATATTTAATATGATATTAAAATACTGCTATAAATGCCCCTGATGATTCTTGTTTTGTTTCCACTAGGAAGAACAAAAGAAAAATGATCATTCCCCAAGAAATATTAATGTACTTAATTATTTTTTTTAAGTAACTTATCTGCTTGGGATAGTTATACATTTACATATACATACAATGACATCAATACTTTAAATATATTCATTTTTCCTGAAAGATAAAAAACATTACATTGACAACAATGTCATACATTTTTCATTACAGAACACAATATATCAAAATAAGATTACAAATATTGTTACAACAATCAACATTTTTTCCAATCTTACATACAATCTTCAAATTATTATAATTGCATCTTGTTAAAAGTATAATTCTAACAAAAAAAATCTTATCATCTCCTTTCTTTGACACACTATTCTGCTTCAACATATGTTCGTTATATTCATTTCACATGTTCTATTTTCATAATATAACATTCTGTTTTTTTTTTCAATAGAAAATATCAACTTGTCTTTTAAATTATATATTTCAATTTTTTTTTTAGATCTCACGCTACATATTTCAGATTTTAGTTTTAAATTACATATTTCAACTTCTTTTTCATTGGATCTCACGCTACATATATCAATTTCTTAATTAGGGGTACAAATTTTAGAGTCAAGTCGTCTGCTTGTTTTCTAATGCTCAGCGGAATCGGTCTGCTTTTGATCTTAATCGGTTCATGTTCTATGACCTTGAATGAGTATTCAAAACAATTGCACAATCCAGGCTTCTTTGAGAATGAATTTTTATTTTTCATCAAAACATCGTATAGTCTATATTTCTGTTGTTCAGAAATTCCATGTGTATTGGCTACCTTATCTCTTATCTGTTGGCAAAAATCGTCTTCCTCGTCATCTACCATGCACATGAGAAGAGGAATTTCACTGTTTTCTATACAGTCAGCACATTCAACATCTACACACTTATAATCATCAATATTATTTAATAAATATTCAACTGTGGAATTATCACACAGGAATTCATTATTATACACATGAATATCTTCATTCATGGTTTCTTGGGTCAAATCCCCATCTTCATTATTTCTATCACATTCTTCTACATTTATGTTTTCAATGAAAATGTGCTCATCTTTTATCAAATTTTCTTGTCTACTAATATTCTGAATCTCCTCAAATTCTCTGGCAAATGGTACGACAATTCTATTATTTGTCTCGTTACTTAAAGACACATTATAATTCTCAAAATCAATGATAGCTCTATACTGATCTAACATGTCACATCCAATTAACATATCACATGATAAGTAAGGTGATATTAAACAAATAACTTTAAATTTAGTCGAACAGATATTTACTTCTAATAAACATTGAAGTCTAATAGGTAACTTCTTCTTTCCAATAGCTAGGGTGCAATATACCCCACAAATTCTTACTGTATTGATCTTATTTCCTCTAGAAATTAAGGTATTGTAAAATTTCTGATCAATTATTGTGTTAGAACATCCACTGTCTGCAATACCAATAATCTCCAATCCGCAAATATTTAATTTTAACTTAGGTGGACAACCAATAATATTCATTTCTCTAATATCCGGTCTATCTAATTCTTCATTCTCCTTGGAAATGTTTATATTATTAATTATTATAATCCTTTATTACCATTATCATTATTAATGCTAACCATATCTGTTGGTTTAAATTTTGATAAAATATCTACACGATCGAAGCTATTGTTGACCCCTAATTTTAGACAAGTTGAGATACGCAACGGAGTCCCTGACGTATCTAATTGGCATTTAAATTCTGAGGTATTCTATTCACCTCAGCTTCAACTCTGTTGTTACCATTTGTTAACACAAACTCAGAATTATTAATTGTAATTTATTCTAGTATCATGACGTCTGATACCATTTTCATTTTGAGTGCTTGTATTATTTATACATTCTTGCCTACCAAAATATCCTTCTCTTTGGTTATTGTAAGAGTATCTATTAGAATAACTATTACGTCTACGTTTCCTTCTATGGGGTGATGTCCAATTTCTATCATTACCTTCCCCAGAACTTTCTACATTCATAAAGTTAATTTCTCTCCTATCATTTCTATTCTGAAAATTTCCAGAATTATTTACCGTTCTGTCATTATAAGGTCTATTCCTATAATTATTTCCATTTGACATTCCTCTATTTGCTTGGGTGTTCCTATTCCTATTATAATTATCATGAAATTGTTTTTTCACATCTTTATTATGATCATCATAATTTTTCTTTTCATTATTCTCTGCCCCTACCCCAAGAAAATTTTTGTTGGAATTTTCTTGTCCATTCCAATTAGCTCCCTTATTTCTGATCTCAACTTCTCTCTTATTTTCTAATAAGGATAACAACTCTAACATGTCTGAAATATTTTGAGGTCTAGCAATAATCAAGTGATACGTATTTAATTTCATCTGGGTAATGATGGGATATTAAAGACAATAAAGATTTTTCATCAATAGGTGGTTGGAGAAGTGCAGCTATCCTTGCTTTTTCTAGAAAATACCCAAGGTAACTATGATCTATTTTAGGGTTATATTTACCACTGGTAATCTCTAACCTGGCTTTATTTTGTCTTTCATGACCCCAATAGTAATTCATAAAAGCACTTTTAAATGTATTATAATCCATTGAGTCATGACATGCTATTTTAAACCAAGATTCCGCCGAATCTTTTAATGACCTTTTCACAAACATCATTTTATAATTATCACTAATACATTTTAATTGAAAATATTCTTCCAACTCAGTAATGAAGTCAAGAGGACTTTGGCTAGAGTGATCTGAAAAACATGGTAAATTTATTTCTGACAATAAATTAGCTGGAATTTTAGAATTTTGCACAAAATTTTGAGATTGACTCTCCATGTTACATTCTTTTGATTTGTCAAACTTATTTTCACTTACACTAGTTGACTCTTTACTCTTATTCACAATTAATTTATATTTATTTTCTAAATCTGTAAATTTTTCAGTCCAATTTCCCATCTTTTCATTAACCACTTCTTCTAGTTTTCCTACTACCTCACTTTTGGAATTATTTATTTCTTTTTCAACCTTGCTTTCTAAATTTTCAATTGTACTTCCTAAATTTTCAACTGTACTTCCTAAATTTTGAACTGTACTTCCTAAATTTATGAAGCTATTTTTACATGCATCATCGATTTGCATGATGGATTTTATTACATCATTTACTCTATCATCTACTTGTTTAATTTCACTGTCATGTTTATCTTTCAAATCTAGTATATTTTGTTCTACCCTGATTTGATTTAGATTACATTCAATTTTTAATTGTTCAAATCTTTCTTCTACTCTAACACCAAATATTTCAAATTTATCATTTGGATTTCTTCCCTAAGTTCCAAATTATTTCTTTCAATTCTTCCATTTTCTGATTAATTTTAGAATTATCACTTTTAATTCTTCATTATTACTATCCATTTTTTGATTAAGTTTAGAATTATCACTTTTTAATTCGTCCATTTTCTGATTAAAATTTGAATTTAGCTCCACAAACATGTTTTTCATCATTGTCAAAATATCACTATCCGTATTAACAGATTCACTTGTCGGCATATTACTGTCACTATTTACATTATTTCCCTCTGTATTCGTTGCCATTTCGATATTTCTATATAAAATTTTCCTATTTCTTAAAATCACATAAATGCACTTTAACTATTTCACTATTAAAATTTATATTTACTTACATTCGTCGCTGTGTACTAACTCCGATCTCGTGTATAGGCACCTGTTTTGATTTTCCCACGATGTTTCTGGTTCCTTGATGTATTAGATTCTTGAAGTTCCAGAATGTGCGATGCATCTAGTTGAATGATGGTGATTCAGGTTGTATGATGATTCGGCCCGCGTTGGAAGCGTCATTTTGAAGAAGTATTTAATTATGCCCCTCGTTGTGGCGACAATTTTGAAGGATTATTTGATTAGTTCTTCATTATTTTCCACGTTGTGGGCGCAATTTTGAAGAAGTATTATTGTCCAAAAATAATAAATAAGAATTACTGGTTCTGGTTGGGTTTGATTTTCCGGTAGAGCTGGATTCTTTTCTCAAGGTCGAAATTGGTACACAGGATAGGAAAACACTTTAACAATCACTAATAACTGAACTAGTAATAAATTTATTCATTTTGTAGGTTCCCAGCAGATTAAGTAAATTTAAGTGGGATTATTCTTCACTGTCAATTAAAATTAAATTATTTTCTTTTCTTAAATCAACTGTTCTTCTGGTATTAAATTTTACATTTTTATCAGGAGAGTTGTTATTGCTTCTGTACTTGATGAAAGTTATATGCAGACTCTTGAGTAATTCTGTTATAATATTAAAGAACATTATTACATCACGTGATTTTAATTTAAATTCTATTGGTTAATGCTCCATTAAATACCATGTTTAAATTTGATTGGTTAAATCAAAAAGCTAATTGTTTTTAACATCCAATCAGAATTTAGTATATTTTTATTTAAAAATATTAAGTTAAGCAGGTGTTCCTGTTGTGAATACATAGTTCTTTATATAGATTTTTTATTGTTTTATAGATTATTTTAATTATTCTTTCAAAGTCTTGATTGAAGCTGACTGTATTGAGATAGAGTATAGTTCAGATCAAAGTCTTGATTGAAGCTAACTGTATTGAGATAGAGTATAGTTCAGATCAAAGTCTTGATTGAAGCTAACTGTAAACATCCCTACATTTAGTTCCATTGGAATGTAGTAGTACAGTTTTAGGGTGACCTCAGGTCATTTTTGAAGTATATAACACTTGAGAAGTGATGGGCTCGGGTCTGTCTGTGTGTGTACTGCTGGAGGGTAAGTCACCGACCATTTTTCTTAATAATGTAGTCAATTTCTTTTAGATTTGTATTCAATTACCTTAACTATTCTGATAGAAGTCTACACATGTAGACTGTTTTAATACGATATTTTCAACAAGGGATATTTTAATTATGTAGATTCGGTTAGAGTTAAAAATTCCACAACTCCTTCCTTTCTCAATCCCCGAGAGAGTACTGTAGTTTAATATAGGCTTAGAATAGAATTAGGGATAGAGATATTTAGGATTTCTAATTATTTAAACTTTAGTAAATAAAATAGTTTAAGATAAGACTCCTTTTGTATTATTTCAATGCATGTAAACTGTACATCCTCATACTAACGCTCGGCTAGGAAACCGCTACCAGTTTTTCCAAGTCCCGAAGGTCCTTTAAGCCTAATAAATCCAGTTGAATCCATAACATTGGTGAGCGGCGGTGGCATATCGTATAAATAATTTTTTTTATTATTTTTTTTATGATAGGGAAACGGACCCTTGCAAGCTTTCTGGACCGTTTGGAATACAATAAAAATTAAAAGTTTGTGATACGTACATTTTTAGGTTAAAATCAGCAGTGTAAGATTTATGTAGAACATAGGAGATTTATTATTTAATAGAGATGAAATAAATAAAAAGATATTAATTCTGGATTGGGATTTAGATTAATCAGACCTTGGAAGAGAGAGGGAAGTTGTGGAAAAAAGAGAATATTGTTTTTTCAACGTAGTTATAATTTTGAGCAACTATTTTTTTTTTCTTGTAAATCTGTGCATGGTAGAGTAAGAGAGTATACTATTTATTTTGTGTAGGAAATATGTCTGTTAGGACTGAATAGGATAAAAATATAAAACCATTATACATTGGCAAAAACTCATGGCTGAAACGTGGCCTGAAACGGGATATGTCGACGTATGCGAACCGAACTCGTGGCTTGTGGAAGGGGATGACACGCCATCATACTAACATGAATATTTTTGCCGATGGTGATTGTAACCAATAATAATAGTAATAAAATAATTTCTCTGCAATAATAATTGCGAATAAAATAGCATGAACTAATTACCTTCGTGGAAAATTACTTCCATATAATACTGAAGTACAAATGGTTTAAATGTCTCGGGTTATTAATTACCTCAGGGCAACTCAAGCGATACCAACATATGAACGAAATGTTGAATTAAATGAGAAATTTTAGTAACGTTATATAGGAATTATTTTTAGATCTTTCCTGCGAACAGATCGTTTCTGCTTTCTGCATGCGTTGGAATATATATAAATATGGAGATTAAATAAATAAACGGACTGTGGTCACTCCTATGTTGGCAATACTAAATGTCAAGTCGAAATCATACCGACGTTGTTTAAATTAGTGGAAAATGACAGGTCATATATATATATATATATATATATATATTTATGTAGCATATAAGAAATAATTTACGGGGTAACTACAGGGCATTGTTAAGAAAATATTTAGAGAAAGGAGTCCCGGGTTCGAACTCTGGTGACTAGCGTTACAAGATGGCGGCTGGAGTGAAGGCTAGGTTTATGAAAGGTCAAAAAAAAAAAAAAAAAAAGTAAAATGAGTTTTCACATACGGTGACTACCAGTTGTTTTTTTTTAGATTTCTTGTCCGAGAACGGTAAGCCCGGAGTGTTCAAAATTAGCTATAATACAAGTATATTCCTAGCAGGAATGTTAAGATATGTCCGAGGAATATTTAGTTTGAAATATGTCCCCGTATGCGAGGCTATCTAACGGGATTTTGATAAAGATTCTGAAAATTTCCAACTTGAATGAGGGAGTTACACATTCAAATAATTCGATCGGCATTATACATCATCAGATCAAATATCCAAAATCATAAAGAGTATCAACATTTTTTTTTTCTTAAAACAGATTGATCCGGCAACACGTGTAATGTGTTGGCTAGGATGTCGTCACTAGAAGTCTTGGATTCGAACTCAGGAAAAATGTATTCAGTATTTGGTTAATCTCTCCAGAATAGCGCAAGATGTAAATGGTTTGAAATTTTTTCGAGGTTATTGGAACTTGAACTAATAAATTATTTTACCTTTTTTACAAGTCAGGAACATTTAGCATTTGTCGGGAGTAAATTGGAAATTTTTCCGCAACTCGTATAACTAATTTATCGAAGGAAAATATGGAAGTAGGGAACTTAGATTCTTTTACAGATTAAATAACAAAATTATTTAAAATAAAATAAAAGTGGCTCACGGAACTCAGTTTCCTTTACAAAAATAAATAATTAACTTAGATAAAATCTTGGTTTCAACGGAGTTTACTTAAAGTTTAATAGACCTAAATTATACTTGGATGGGACACCCGTAACGGAAATCAGATTACATCTCGTAACGGTGTATTGAAAATAGATTCTGAAAACCTTCCACAACTGTTACAAGATATGTCCGCTGATGGTTCGATCTAGGACACAGATTTGTCGCATGACGTCCTTATAAATTAGAAACAGAAGAAGATAATAGAGGGATGCAGAATTTTAATCTATCTTATCGAATCGGTCGATGAACGTTAATAACCATAAGCGGCAAATTTATGGATACAGGTAGTTGATGAATTATAATGTTTTAAATGATGTTGATTCATAAAATAGTTAGTACTGCTGAGGGAACCCTGATGCTGACCATTCGTATAATTCTCTGTCCGAGTAAACGACCTTGCCGCATTAGACTAAGCATTTAGTTAAATAATAATAGAACATTATGTTTGGCAAAATAAACATACACTGATAGGGAGTTTCTAGGAATTACAAACATTATATAACTTAACGTGCCTATAAAATTTTATTTTAAAACATTAGGAAACATAAATAGTCTTTTATATAAGTGTGGCGATAATTACGTCTAATTTAAATCTCACTTCAAAAAAAAAATAATAATAATATCCACAAAAATAAATGAATAAATACAGGGTATTGTCTATTAATCCTAACCCCAAGTGATATGATACTGCATAACCAGGGATATTTTTTTGAGTTTCTGTTGTGAATTATAATTCTTATGTTTTATCTACCTTATAATTTTTTTTTGAAATTCAACCGACTTTATACATTACTTAGGACTTTTGAGTAATTAATTGAAACCCATATGGTGAATGGTGACTTGCAGTTTCCCCAGAGAGATTTTATGCAGTGAAGAGTTTGGATTAAGTCAAGGGTGTCTAGTTGTTTTAGGATTATCTTTTACTGCGACTACATATTTAAAACAATATAATTTCGATAGGTGGCAGCATTTTTTGTAAGATTGTGAACTGTTCCGATAAACTTTATAATATTATTGGATTCTTTAATTTCATAGTGAAGTGAGCAATCTAGTCGTAGATCTTTTAGACCTTTTATTGTAGCAAGCGAAGTTGATAATTGAAACGTGGGGAAACATGCCGGCGCTGTAGGACCCTAGAACCCTGGAAATAATTTCTTGTCATTCAAGTGCAATTTTTGAATATTGAGTAGTGAAGCAGACTTAGTGGTTTAACCTAATCCGTAAACGCTCGATCATCATAAATAAAAAACTTACATTACATATATTCCAGATGAAGGAAATATTTGAGGAATGAGAACATGTGGGAAGTTAGAACTCAATCAACGGATGATTTAATAATAATAAATAGCCAATAAACAATGATATCATTAAAATAATAAATAATAACCTTACTAAAATAAGCTAATAATCTGTGAATTTAAACTAACTAATTATAAAATAAAAACATGGGCAAGTAACTGAATTAACGGGAAATGGTAATGAAACTACTGAGGAAGCGAGTAGATAATCATAATCGCTGCAATCAATTAAACCCAAAGATTATGAGAACCGCAAATAAATATGGACTAACTACGAGTAATCTCAACAAACTAAATTAAATAATATTAATAAGTAATTAATAATAAAGCAGTTTGGCAGGTATAAAGGAGCATCAGATTACGAAGACAGGTCATGAGGTAAAGAGGATGACCGAGACTCAGTGAGTAATCAACGGGCAATCTGAGCTATAAAAGTAAAACATGATAACTAATCGACCTAATAATGAAAGAAATGATAATAAAAATAGTAATAATCATAATAATAATAAGAATAATAATAAAAACCATAATAGCTATATTAAAAAAAAAAAATAAACAGTGATAAAAAACAAACAAAACATCAGTAATAACAGTAAAAGTTAACTATCATACTGCATGAATTAATAATAAAAATAATAATAACAACCCATAGGAAAATTAATAAACAATAATAATAATAATAATAATAATAATAATAATATTAATAATATTAATAATAAATGAAAACAACTTGTTTTATTATATTACAGTACACTTAGTAAAGGAGACATGATTTAAAAATACATTCTATGATTCTATTTATTCATGTTTGCTTCAATAAACAGATCATCGTATTGTCCAAAATGTTGCCCTTGATGGAGTAAGCACAAATTGCATCTGCGCAGAAATGATGCTCGCACTCCTTCTAAGATTCGTGGAGTATTTCTGATTTCGTCACAGGAAACCAAACTTCTCGCCAGTAAGTCTTCAACTCAGTCGACTGGAGTCTGATACACGAGGCTCTTCAGAAGATATCTGGAGGAGTGAGATCAGTGAACGTGGAGGCCACGCTATAAGACCGCCTTGATCAACCCAACGTCCAGGAAGACATTATCCAGATGGTTACTTACATTCCTGTCAAAGTGAGAAGGAGCACTGTCGTGATGAATCCATATCTGACGTCGGATATCAGGATGGACTTCTTCCAGGAATGCATGAAGCACGTGTATCAAAAACTGCTTGTACACATGACCGTGGAGGCAGTAGCGGTTCCAGGTTGAGGAACCAGCTATAACGGCTGGGGGACTCGACATGCTAACCACATGTCACCCCTACACTGGCTGTTGATCATCTACCTCTGTGATTGACACATGTGGATGTGAGGGGCCAGCAGCCGGCTGGTAAAAGGGCAACCGCTGAAAAGTGGAAAGACCCTCAATCGGAGTTGTTCATGGTTTCATACATTCTGTTCAATTCAACCAGAGTCCCTATCATATGAGAGCTAGGTATGATCCTCAACAGTAAAATGATGGTAAATATCTTAAATATCTTCAGATAAAAGTAAAGCACTATACATTGAAATAAATGTCGAGTTTTTGTTATGTCCCTTGCAATTATAAAAAAATATTATAGAGTTCTTTGCTATTACGAAATGAAGGCTTCCTTAGGGCTTAAAGGACCTTTTGGGACATTGATGTTTGGTAGCATGAGGTTCTAGTATGTGGATGTATTATTTATAAAGGTATACGTGTTTTCGAACATAAATAAGTGCATTCTTAACTTAACTATTTTATTTCTAGCACAAAATGATTACAATAACCTTGAGTAATTCTAACCCTTAATAACTAATCTATGCTTATTAGGGAAACCTACATTCTAACTCTCCTGAGTTTCGAGAGAGGGAGATATGGGGTTATGAATCTACCCTAATTTACATTCTAATAATTATCTAGTAAAGCTTACATGTTGAAATATGGTTATTCACTCGGAACTTAATATTACAAATCAAAATACTTCATGTCATTTCTAATTGTCCTAGGCAACTTTTATTAAGAGAAATTGTATGTTGACTTACCCATCAGCTCACTGCTTCAACAGACACGAGTCCCCTTTTTTGCAAGGTTTATATACTAAGCTACTGCATCTACAGCTATAACTAACTGTACTAACATTCCTATAGTCTAAATGCAGAGATTTTACAGTTATCCTTGTAATACTTTGTTCCTGCCATAAGTCAAAATTCTATCATGAAATATATGTCTAAATGCTTTATATTTCACCAGCTGTTTTTATATGAAATAATTAAAATAATCTATGAAATAATTAAAACAAACTATGTAAAATAATCTACGAAATAATTAAAATAATCTATGTATTCATAACATTCCCCCCTCTCAAACCCAAGAACGGGTCTCTTAAGACCCTTTTTTGGGCTGCTGAAGTTGTTCTTAACTACGCACAAAGCTTTCTAGATGATTTGGTTTTTGTTACGTTTGATACTACAGTTTAGCTCCATCCCCTGTTCCTAAAGATGACAACCCTTTCCAAAATACTATTAATAATCAGGAAATTCAACTAGAACACTTTCAAAATAGTCATAGAAATTATTGTGTTCAAGTTAATCCATTTTCTGCTCACAATTAACCGCAGTTCCCTTTCTCTATATGGGCCACAGACGTTTTCATATTTTAAATCAATACCTCATTTATCTGGTTTTCAAATTATCATAGACATCTGGAAAATGGAATAGCTTGTCACTCCAAATCTGAAACAAGAAAACATACATAAAACACCAATTATCTATTCTTATTCTTTTTTCCACTTGTACATAAGTTCCAATGTCTTCTTGCTGTTTTCCCTCATACGTTTTACTTTTTCACACTGCAATTCTGAAAAAAAAAATTAAAATCTTTAATTAGAGCTTATCACTTTTTTTCATAACACTAAGCTTTTACACTAGGCCTGCCCACTGCCCACAGAGAAAACCTGAAGCACTGTGTTCTTGTTTGTCGTCTCGCCATGTCAGCAGCTCATGTTGATCTCTTAGCGTATCCCTGATTGAATCAAATTTCTGGAAGCACGTTCCGCGATATCTTCCTTCAATCGGGAGAGAGCCATGTCGGGTACTTGGGTCTTTTCTTTGAAGTTCTCGAGACCAGCTACTTCCTTTTAGGAATCATGGATTATCATGAGGATAGGTTTAATGGGATATCAGTGTTTCATTATTTTGGTGGTATCTCCACATTACCCCTACTGTAGGAATTTCTATACGATCCAAGGACCATCAGAGGTTCGGTTTGATATGGTTAAGGTATTTGCTTGGTCTCTCATGTCACACCGTATTGTTGAGAGGACATTTTCCATATAGAATGACTGTATCTCTGTTGTAGTGAAGTTGTACCCGCATAGGTCCTGACTTCCCTCGTTGTTCCGGCATCAGCTGATCTGACCAAGTTTCCTCTCCATCTGAACTGACACATTCTTTACTCGAAGGTTCTAGACTCATGCTTTAAGTTGAACTACGCGTATTGGTGCGTGTATGCTTAAAAATGGATGTAAGAAAATTCTTTGGTAAGTACCTACAGAAGTTGTATCATTGCTATTACGTACGGTGAGAGACTGCTGCTTTAGTACGGTTGAACTAATAATGGCGGCTAGCCATCTTAACTTAACATAAAGGTTGACAATATATACAACGAGGACAGCACACAACATAGAGTACATAATCATGGAGCACATTCTGAACACCTCCCTTCAATTTATAGTTCATAAAATTACATAAATTGTAAAATATAAAACAACATTTTGCTTTACTTCAAATGACTAAATTTGCACAATTACTGATAATTAAACAAACAATCACTAAAATATTTGAACTTGATACTGTTCAAAGGTTTGGTCACCACATCGGCAATCTTCTCATCACTTCTTACAAAGAATATATTCACAAATTTCTTTTCCACAATATATTTTACAAAATTGAACTTAATGTCAATATGCTTGCTTCTCTTTGTATTTTCACTGTTGTAAATCATTTTAATTGCACTTTGATTATCTACATATAGATTTACTTTATTATCACAGTTAGTCACTTGCAAGTCCTTTTACAAGTAAAAGTTCACTCACACACATTGCAGCAGATATATATTCGGCTTCAGCTGATGACAACGCGACGGTTTGCTGTTTCTTCGATGCCCAGGAGATGAGATTTTTGTTGTGGTAAATAATCATTCCACTGACACTCTTCCTGTCTGACTGGTGACCTCCCCAATTTGCGTCTGAATATCCTGTGATGTTATTGTTTCCAGTATTCGTGTATGTTAGTACTTTATCTTTGGTACCTTTAAGATATCAAATTGTTTTTGCAGAATTCCAAGTAGTGGTTATTGATGAATTCATGTATCTACTCAGATAAGATGTAGCATATGATGTATCAGGTCTTGTGATAGTTAGATATGTTAAACAACCAATTCATTCTTTATATGGGTTTTCATTAATTATTTTCCTCATTTTTCTGGTATAATGAAATTATTTTATATTGGAGTACTCATCTGTTTGCAATCAACCATATTAAATTGTAGAAGGATATTTTCAAAAAATTGTTTTTGAGAAATTTTTAATACATCATTTTGTTGTCTGTTTACTTCTATTCCCAAAAAATTGTAATTTTACCCAAGTCTTTTTCATTAAATTCTTTCTGTAGAAAAGTAGTAACATCATCTATTTTTTTTCCTTTCTTCCTATTATCATCAACAAATAATAACAACCACACATTATCTTCCTTATATAAACATATATCGTAATCAGATCTCTCTAGGTTTATTTCCTTACAGAATATGTTGAATCTCTTATTCCAGCATTTAGGAGATTCTTTCAATTCATATAATGCTTTGTTCATCTTTAATACATTACAACTTTTATCTTCTAATTCTATGCCTTTAGGTACTTTTATATACACATCATTTTCAAGGTTACCATTTACAAATGCCGTTAGTATACCTAATTGTTTTATGTTATAATCATTCTCTATCGCTTCTGATAAGCTCATTCTAATGCTGGTCATTTTTGCAACTGGTGAGTACACAAAATCATCTATTTTCAGTCGGAATCCCCTTGCTACAAGTCTAGCTTTATTTGTTCCGTCAGATTTAGTTTTAAATACCCACTTGGTGTCAATAGCTTTTTGTTCCTCAGGTAAATGACTTTCTGACCATGTACCTTGATCATTAAGTGTCTTTATTTCTTTTTTTATTGTTATCTTCCACTCTTCGTCTTCTACTGCATTATTCATTGTTTATAGGATAATCTTTGCTTGTTATTGGAAAATAGCATGAGTATGCATAACTAGTTTCCAATTCATAATCTTTTAAATATATGTAGTGTTTTTACAGTTTTTCCAATTATTGTATGAGTTTGGTTTTCTGCATCAACAATTTCATCTAATTTTTCTTCATCATGTAACTTTTCTTCTTTATGTGAATTTTCTTCAATTAAAAGTTATAAGAGTTTCCTTCTTCTCATTTTTAGAACTTTCGTTCAATAATTTTATAATTTTTTCTTTTTATTTTATAGCTACCTTCTGATAAGCTTGAACTGTAATTTTTTCTCTTCCTGTCAATATATGTATATATATGTTCATACATACAATATATACATACATACATACATATATACAGGGTGGCCCACTTAAAAGTGTTCACCTCCGATAGTATGTTGAAGTTTTCCTATATACAAAAAACAACAGTTACAATTAAAATAACATTGAGGGGATATCTAATATACATAATAATTTTTTTGAAACTGAAATAATTTTCAAAATATGACGGTCAACTTTAGTATTTTCAAATGGGCGTCACTTATGTTTTTGTGTTGCAAATGTTGTGTTAGCTGTACCTTTATTTATATACAGAATTGTAATGTTTACACATCTTTCTGTGCCTAAAGTTTTATTTTTCTTCTCCACTCGTCTCTCTCCATCCAATTCATGTCCTCCAGTCCCCTTGCTCTCATTCCAGTTCTTATTTCCTGCATCCACGAGTTTCGAGGTCTTCCTCTCCTCCTTCTTCCAGGTGGACACCATTCCAATGTTTTCCTGGGTAATCTTTCTTCTTGCATTCGTCGTACGTGCCCATACCAATTTAATTGCTTATACCGTATATAATCTACTATTGAATAACCAATATTCATTTTTTTCTCTTATGAGAGTATTTCTTATTTTGTCTAATTTTGAACATCTTGCTGCTCTCCTCAAGAAATCCATTTCCATCGACATAAGTTTTTGTTCAAGTTTCCAAACTTCAGCTCCATATGTGACAGTACTTCTCACTATTGAATTATATATTTGTAACTTATTTTCCTGGTTATATGTCTGTTCCATAAGACTCCATTCATCATTGCTGTTATTGCTCTACCTTTATTTATTCTGTTCTTAATATCACTTTCTTGTTTATCCTCTTTATCTAATTTTACTCCCAGATACTCAAATTCTTCACATCCTCTAATATACCCCCTTTCATCTTCTAATATCAAATCTTCGGTTTCGGCTCCACATCCCATATAAAATGTTTTTTCTAAATTTATTTTCAAACCCCAGTTATCGTATTCGTCCAATAATTTTCTGAACATAAACTCCATGTCTTCATATTCTTGAGCAATTATTATCTGGTCATCCGCAAATAACAGTGTATATATTGTATCTGTTGATCCATCTCCAATTGGTACTCCCATTCCTGAACATTTTTGCTCCAGTTTGACAGTGCTTTATGTATAAATATCTTAAATAATGTTGGTGATATGCTACAACCTTGACGAAGGCCTTTTGTTACTTAATTTCTTCTGATATATATTTTCCAATTTTAATTTTAGATACTGCATTTTTATACAAAATTTTTATTGCATTAATAATTGTATCATTTATGGCCATATCTTCTAATGCTTCCCACAACTTTTGTAAAGGTACAGTGTCATATGCCTTTTCTAAATCCACAAATGTGAAATGAACTTGTTGGTTGTTATTATTCGTCTTTTCAATCAATTGTTTTACCACAAATATGTGATCAATTGTAGATCTCTCAGACCTAAAGCCTGCTTGTACTTCATTCTCCTTATGTTTATAATTTTCTTCCAAATAGTATTTGATTATTTTTCCATATATACGGCTAAAAACATTCATTACGGTGATTCCTCTATAATTATTGCACTCATCCTTTCTTCCTTTCTTATGAATGACTGATATCAACCCAATTTTCCATTTTACTGGTACATCTTCTCCGTTTAGGCATCTCTCAAAAAGGCTCCTTAACAATTCAAATAATTTCCTTGTACCATATTTAATTAATTCTGGCTGTACTCCTTCTTCCCCACAAGCCGTTCCATTTTTTAAACTTCCAATTGCTATCTCTACTGTCTCAATATCTAAATGTATACTCGTTCTGTTTTGATCATCAGTTTCCTCTGCAATTCCACTTAAAAATTCCAAACGATCTTCACTCAATAGCTTGCTAAAATATAATTTCCATTCATTTAAAGAAATTCCCTGAATATCGATTTTATTATGTCCTGGCTTTCTAAATTTTTCAAAGTTCTCCATGCCTCGGAACACCTTTTTCCTCCAATATAAGTCTGAATTATTTGACAGGTTCTTTCCCAATATTTATTCTTTTCTTTTGTCACCTTCTTTCTTACCTTTGCTTGTGCTTTTTTATACTCCATTTTGTCCGTCAAATTTTTTGTACTTAACCATTTAAGATATTTACTTTTTTTATCATCTACATCATTCTTAATCTCCTTGTTCCAAAAATAAGTTTTTTCTTATTCTCCATTTCCTTTTCTCCCAAACCCTCCATAGCAGCCATATGTATATTTTCGACAATATACTGATATTATTTTTCAGGAGTATCAGATGTATTTTCAATTAACTTTTCGTCCAGCCTCTATCTGTGGAATAAAGTCAACCAGACTGTCAGGAATGCAAAACTAAGATATGCCCATACTATTATTACACAATCTATGTCCAACTCAGCTGACATGTGGAAAAATTTAAAATCAATAGGCCTCTGTCAAAATAAACTACAGGTAGAAACAGCTGACCTACCACTAGATGAGTTGAATGACCACTTTACCCGCCTCCCTACTGACAACAACTCACAACACAAACAACAGACAATAGATGAACTAATGTCATTCCCAACCTACCCGAGACAAATTCTTTTTTTCCTATATCTCACCTGATGACGCCAAAAGAGGAGTATTACGTATTAAATCTAAAGCACAAGGAATAGACAATATAACAATAACTCTCCTGCAAAAAATAATAGACATTATTCTCCCAAGAATAACCCACATTTTTAATGCCTCTATAATGACCGGGACTTATCCCAGACTCTGGAAAATGGCTCTAGTTCGTCCTACACCGAAATCAAACACTCCCACAACACTCGATGATTATTGACCAATTAGTATTCTTCCCTGTTTATCTAAAGCACTGGAACACATAATACACTCACAGTTAACAGACTACCTAATCACACACGCCTTACTTGATGAACATCAGACTGGTTTTAGAACAGGACATCACACAAGTACTGCACTACTTGACATTGTAGAGGACATAAGAGACTCAATGGACAAAAGCAAACTCACCGCAATAGTCCTACTCGACTACAGCAAAGCCTTTGACACAATAGATATAGACTTAATGCTAGCGAGACTAAAGACACTACATCTGTCGGAAAACTGCCTTGATTGGTTTGCATTTTACCTCACTAATCGTCAGCAATCAGTTTCTGTTAATAATCGCATTTCTTCCTGGCGCTTGGTGAGGAAAGGGGTACCTCAAGGCGGTGTCCTCGCTCCTCTTCTCTTCTCGATTTATATTAATGACGTGACCAAAAAACTACAAAACTGCAAGCATCATCTTTACGCCGACGACCTACAGATTTACACACACTTTAGGCCTGACGAAATTAATGAATATATTGACAAAGTAAACAATGACCTCAGGCATATATCTTTATGGTCCAGACAATATGGGCTGAAACTAAATGTAAACAAAACGCAAGCAATAATTATCGGACATCCAAGGCTATTACACCTCATAAACAATGACAATATGCCGGCTGTCATATTAGATAATGAACAAATTCCTTTATACCGACGTCGTTAAAAACTTGGGATTTTACTTAGATTCTAATTTAAATTGGCATGTGCAAGTAAAACAAAACATCTAAAAGGATCTTCTCCATAATCCATTCCCTAAAGCGACTTAAACATTTTCTTCCTCACAACTCTTAAAAGAATTTTAATCCAAACTTTAGTGATGCCGCATTTTGACTACTGTGACGTTCTACTAACTGACATAAGTGACGGATTGTCGGACAAACTGCAGCGTGTCCATAATATGTGTATCAGATTCATATTTAATGTTCGAAAATACGATCACATTTCTCCATTATTCCACGAATTGTCATGGCTACATCTAAAAGAGAGAAGAAAAATCGCACTGTCTAATTCTCCTATTTAAGATCCTACATACCTCGATTCCCAATTATTTATCATCCCGTTTCCAGTATCTATCCTCAAACCATAACTTAAACACAAGATCACAACATAGTCTCTTACTTAATATACCGCAACATAGGACATCACATCACTCCATGTCATATACCATTTCCACTTCTCGCATCTGGAATTCCCTACCACAAGAAATAAGGGGCTGCCGGACATTGGCATCTTTTAAAAGAAATCTAAATTTATATTTGCTCTAAACTCGACTTCATTATTATCCAGTGTAAGATATTATATATATATATATATATATATATATATTAATTGGTGTTTCCCGTATAATGTATCATATTTATATTTATTATTATTATTATTATTATTATCGTATCATTATTGTTATTACCCTATAAAATGTTGTTTGTACATGACATTTACATTGCTACATATATTGTATCTTTAACTGTTTATAATTAGTATAGTGTATATCTATATTTGTCGAATATTTATTTGTATTTGTGCTGGTTGAGTGGAAGAGAGGGCCTTATGGCCTTAACTGTGCCAGAATAAATAAAGTATTATTATTATTATTATTATTATTATTATTATTATTATTATTATTATTATTATTATTATTGCGGTAAAGGTATAAAATACTATCGTCCTCTAACAACTGAGTATTATATAGAGGTGTGTGCGTAATTTCTGATGTCTCCAATTTCTCTTTCGTATCGTTACTCTTATTAAAATATGGAAAAAATATTTTTTCCATTTACCAAATAATGATCACTGCCACAGGTTGGGCCTCTATACACTCTAACATATTGTATTTTCAAATCCGTATTTTGTCCAACAATTATATAATCTATTATTGATCTCTGCTGTAAAGTATCTTGATATCTTGTGTATTTATGAATGTCTTTGTGTTGATAAAATCCGTTTGTAGGTTTTAACGAGTACTGCCCACATATTTCCTTAAGTCTTTCGCCGTTATCATTAATTTTCTCCTCTCCAAAAGGACCGACCACTTCACTTCCAATTCGGTTGCCAGTTCTACCATTAAAATCTCCCATCATAATAATTTCTCTTGAGTTCCCAATTTCGCTTATTACGATATTCAAGTTTCCATAGAGTACCTACTCACAATTATTTTAATGACATTTGTTATGTTAGTGGGATGTGTAAACATAATCAATATCTGATGCACCCTTCCTTATGTCTAGGTCATAATGTTGCTATTATACTTCGAACACTCATTCCACATTACTCATCTAATAAAAAATACTAATTTGCTGATCTGAATGATACTGGTGTGTCATGTTTGAAGAAGGAAGAAAACATAGTTACAATTTGGCATCAATAATGTGACAATAATATTGTATTTACTGTGCAGTGCAGTACAGTACAAGTGGTGACGTAAAGTAGTGTACAATAAAAAATAAACATAATTACTCTAAACAAAAACCAGAATATGCTGTACAACAGTACTAACTTGAGTGTCAGTCATATTTCAAAAAGCAGAATCTTTCTATTTCATGTTCTAAGTGATGACCATTTGCATTACGATATATGTGTCTGCGTCCACTACTGATCGGAACAGAAAATTCTGTCAGTGTTTCTGGTGTTATTCCAGCACGTGCAGTGGTAATATGGCATTTCATGTTTTCCATTGATGTTGGAGCATGCTGGAACATCAGATTTTTCACATTTCCCCCAGAGAAATAATCTAAAAGTGTTAGGTAAGGCAATCATGCTGGAAATGCCAGGACAGGACTACCTCGTCCTATCCATCGATTTGGTAATTGTTTGTTTAGTGCTTTTCTTGCCACTATAGCATTATGAGCAGGACATCTCATGGTGATACAACATGATGTGACGAACATTCAGCGGTAAATCTTACATCAGTACATGCGAAGTGTTTTTCTAGAACTACCTGTACTTTTGCCCATTTCAACGAAATATGAGCCAATGATGTGATATCCTACAATACTATATCAGATGTTTACGATCCTCTGAGGTTGGTATTGTACCTGACGAAATCAATGTGGGGTTTCTACTGCCTAGAAATGCATGTTGTGTACATTGACATTCCCATGATTTGTAATACTGTCTACTCATAATATCATGTCCTTGATATAGAACCCACTGGCTGTATTTCAGACGATTTTGTAAGTCACTGCCATCAAACGCTTGATGTTGTGGAATGGATGGAATTTATGCTGATGAAGAATATACAACACTTTGTCGACTGATTCCAATACCTCTTTCCATTTTTTGCAGAGCTAGTTTTTGGGCAAATTTTCCAAATTTTAGAATTGTAAAATTCATTATTATTATTATTATTATTATTATTATTATTATTATTATTATTATTATTATTATTATTATTATTATTATTACTATTATTATTATTGTCGTCGGTCGTTCTAGTCGGTGTTAGTCGTTTTTCGTCATCGTTGTCCTTGTCACTGTTATTATTTTTTTCACCTTCTTTGGAGTACGTTGGTTCAATCACTTCTCTGTGTAATGTTCTTTCCTTAGTGCCCAGAATTTTTCATTCTTTCTGATCTTCTTTTCCTCTCTTCTTCTGAGATAATAGGTTTGGATTTTTGTTTAGATTTTTCTTGGTTCCTTATATTTTCATTTTGAATAATCAATTTAGCTGCCCAATCCATTAGTGAATTTTTAGTAATATTTAATTCCATTAGGTCTTTTTTCAATTTCTTTAAACCATTTGGGTTTTGTTTTGCGATTATTATTATTATTATTATTATTATTATTATTATTATTATTATTATTATTATTGTTATTATGCAACCACTTTTTAACAATTCTGTAGCTACCATTGTTTTAAACGCTGGTCTGAATGCTTACATTACTGCTGTAGGCAATATGTTCTTGAGTTTGTAACTGTCAGTTTTTCCTTCCAACAAAGCTTTCTGCACCATGAATCTGCATTTGTAGGAAAAAAAAATTGTACTGGTTTCTCATCAGATGACCCATGCAACAAGTTTACCCACATTCATTTCCTCGTATCATCTATTGAGGTACAACTGCTTTGGTTCAAGTAATCCTGCTGCTCTATTTACATGTTGTCTTCACTAACATTTCACACTATTTTAAACATTTTACAATGATACTTATAACTCTTTTTTTTGCAATTATTAAATATTTATGTATATTCGCAAATTGTCGC
This sequence comes from Diploptera punctata, assembly GCA_030220185.1. Lineage (NCBI taxonomy): Eukaryota > Metazoa > Arthropoda > Insecta > Blattodea > Blaberidae > Diploptera > Diploptera punctata. The sequence continues at coordinate 1,084,189 of JASPKZ010003863.1, read as the reverse complement.
ATTTATCTCTTGTGTTCATGCTTCAACACTTACAGAAACTTTTGCTAAATGGTAGAGATATCTGTGAAATCAAAATGACCAATATTCAGAAATATATTTTAAGAAATTTATGTTCATTCACTTCATTTTGTTAGATTTTGATGGGACAAGTTAGTGTACTTCAGATTAGTTTATACTTCATTCAATAATATGCATGTAATTTATTGTTTTAGATTAAGAAGAGGGAATTTGAAGTACCATCCATTTCTTATAAACATGTTTGGGAATTTATTGCAAAAGTTGGTCACACTGATCTCACTCATGCTGCCATCTAGCAAAAAATTCTTCAAGCATACATGGAGGTGCACTCTATGATTGTATAGAATAAAAAAAAATTCATTCGCCAAAGCATTGGCTGCTGGTGGATGAAAAAATAGGCGAAGTGATGACATATTTAATATTAATAATAATAATAATAATAATAATAATCATAATTACATATGTATTTTTTATTATTATTCCTATTATCATTAATATAACTGATTATTGTTACTGTAATTATTACAAAAAAATCAAAGCAATTTAAATTAAATTATCTAAAACTCACCATATTTCATGTATTGTTTTTATGAAGATCTCTTATAAACTGTCCTGTATTCTTGTTTCTAAAGCTTTCATCAGCATAGAAAAGTGACAGTTTATTTCTTAGGCGGGGAATATTGTTGAAAATTTGTGGGTAACATTGCTGCAAATTTACATGTGAATTAAATGAAAATTTCAAATTTTATTGAGTCAGCAAGAGTTAGAAATTTTAATTTCTCATAATCAGAGAATCTTAACTGCATTTCCATAAAGATGTGGTCTATTATCTCATAAAGTATGCAGTAGTTCTGAGGTACATTATCATCTGTCAAATAATTTTTTTCTCTCTTACAAGTTATAGGTGTCAGTGTTTTTACTTTGTTCAAAGAGCTCACAAGAGTGTTGATAATTCCTTTTACCGTTTATCAGAGCACGTGTGCTTTATATTTTGAGATGCAGTAATTAATTTCTACAGACTCTTTGTACAACATGTCAAAAGGTCAGTCAGACTAAAAATGTCATTGAACACTGTCACTAATAAGGGAAATTAAAATTCACTGGACTCATTTAGGAATCCCTTTCATAACCTAATAGTATTTTCATCACATGTTCTGTCATTCATTAGAAGTTAAAATGTGGTTTTTAAATTGTTCCATTGACTTATAATTACATGCAGAAGCTTGGAGTTTGAGGCCCAATGAGTTTCACCTAGAGTAGGTATTCTGCATGAAACAGTTTCAAGGGAATGTGTTTGTTTTGCAAAATGGTGAAAGAAAGATGGAGTACAACTGACACTCACGAAGAATATTCGGCACCATGATATTTTCTTACAGCTCTGTTGTAGAACTGAAGTCAGGCGATGGGCCATATAGAGTACAAATTGAGCCTGAGTTGCCTTATGTTTAATTATATTTTGTAGTCCACTTAAATGCCCCGACATAATAGCTGACCATTGTACAATTAATTTCTGCTCATAGTGAAAATCTTTCAATACACTATGCAACAAATTAAACAAGTTTTCAGTAGATCTATCCTCGCTTACATCATAAAATCCTAGAAATCTTTCAAGGAGTTCACCATTATGTACAGATGTAGCAATAATTGAGCACTGAGATATTGTACATATGTCTGTGCCATCATCAACCTGAATTGAAAAAATGTTGCTCTATTAAGTTCCCGTTATGCAATCTATCATTTCATTCTGAACACTTTTTGAATCGCCACTAAATATACCTTTACTTTTTTTATTAGTGGCTTTGAATTTCTAAAGGTTTTTAAGAAATTAATAGTTTCAACAGTTCTTTAAAATTCACACTATTTACAAATGAAATTTTCTCACCGTCCTCTAAATGGAAGTTCCTGTACACTTAAATACAGTACAGCCCTAATGACTAGCCTCAAGATTTGTCGATTCAAAGAAACACATTTATTAAATAGAAGAGTACATAGTCTTGCATTTTCCCATAGAGCATCTGTGAGTGTATTACTATTCTTTTTTTTTTTTTTTTTTTAAGTTTTCTGCTGCAATTGACACTTCAAATGCTCCTCAGAATCTTTGTGCTTATTTAAAGCATGCGTCTCATTTTGAAAGTCACAATACCCTTGTTTATTCCAGACACCAAATTTATTTCTAAACAAAACACACGGCCAACAAAAGAGTTTTTGTAATATGCACTACTACATAACCTTGAGCATTGCTCAAACCAAAAATTTTTTAAATGAAGATTGTATGACTTCCCAGTTATCTTCACTTCCCTTTTTACATTGAGTTCAATTAAATCCATAGCCTTCCACAGTTTAAAAGATCCCTCTTGTCATTGTTCCATCTAATAAATGGGCATATAGATATTTTTCACCCCCACAAAAAAGGCTACACATGCTACAAAACTGGTCACCATTAAGTCACACTAAAGCAAAATCTGAAATGCAGATACTAAGGTGCCAAATGAAGACAACATACTAAACCAAAACACCTTATTGTTCAACACATCCAATTAAGTGCTGATGTGTTTCGCTAAAACGTATACCATATCTTCACTCCCAGTGAGAATTTTAAAAGTTTGGTGATTAATAAAGAAAATTCTACCTAAATGAATATACCTCATCGTGTGAATTCCTAAAATAAGTAATGGTCTAGATTTGCTAATATCAATTAATGTTTCAGTTGCCATAGCAACCGTGAAAAGGCTTTTTTTTTTCCGAAGTTGTTAAGTGTCAAAGATATAACCTATTAAATTTTAGTTCAGTTCACTGTGGTAGAAATGCTCTAGCAGACACAATATGAACTATCAGCAGCCATTGTTCTCAAGAAGCTGACATAAAACAGACATTCTTTTGTCAGAGGAAGTTAATAAATAAATAATAAAATGAAATAATTATACTGTTATATAATTAGAATATAGGCGAAGTGGCACTTCATTCACTTCACCTGAAAAGCCGCTATTGCATCAAAGTAATCTTAACTTTTTCCATTGCTATTTATTGAACTCTATGGAGAACAGGTTACAGTTGGAACAAAATAATGTCTAGGCCACATTCAAAACCTTTTGGTATTATCATCACATTATATTTAACATATCCAAGTTATTTAATACACAAGTGATCTTCTTGGTGATCAAATATTAAAATATATATACAGTCAATATGCCCATTTCACCAATTAATGTTTAAAAAGTCAACAAGTTTCCACAGCCAAGCTGTCATTCTCAAGACCAGATATTATTATCAATTTTGTCTTCAGTCAATATCTGGTCTTGAGAATGACAGCTTGGCTGTGTAAACTTGTTGACCGTTTTAACATTAATTGGTGAAATGGGCATATTGACTGTATATATATTTTAATATCCAAGTTATGTTTATTTACGCTATGATAGATGCTATTTTTCATACTCTTCACCTCCATATTAATTGAATTTTTGTGTGATTAATACCATACACATTTTCATGTATTACCCTTGATTTCTGATACTCTATTCTATATTATGTTTTCCCTCTTCACTGTTCACACCCTTTACAAATCATCAACAAACTTTGTCACATTTTTATATATGATCTGTATACCCTGTGTAGAGAACTATGACTTCTAGTTATGACTTTATAATAATAATAATAATAATAATAATAATAATAATAATAATAATAATAATAATAATAATAATAATAATAATAATAATAATAATACTTTATTTATTCTGGCAGAGTTAAGGCCATAAGGCCCTCTCTTCCACTCAACCAGCACAAATACAAATAAATATTCGACAAATATAGATATACACTATACTAATTATAAACAGTTAAAAATACAATAAATGTAGCAATGTAAATGTCATGTACAAACAACATTTTATAGGGTAATAACAATAATGATACGATAATAATAAATAATAATAATAATAATAATAATAATAATAATAATAATAATAATAATAATAATATAATATGATACATTATACGGGAAACACCAATTAATATATATATCTTACACTGGATAATAATGAAGTCGAGTTTAGAGCAAATATAAATTTAGATTTCTTTTAAAAGATGCCAATGTCCGGCAGCCCCTTATTTCTTGTGGTAGGGAATTCCAGTTGCGAGAAGTGGAGATGGTATATGACACGGAGTGATGTGATGTCCTATGTTGCGGTATATTAAGTAAGAGACTATGTTGTGATCTTGTGTTTAAGTTATGGTTTGAGGATAGATACTGGAAACGGGATGATAAATAATTGGGAATCGAGGTATGTAGGATCTTAAATAGGAGAATTAGACAGTGCGATTTTCTTCTCTCTTTTAGATGTAGCCATGGCAATTCGTGGAATAATGAAGAAATGTGATCGTATTTTCGAACATTAAATATGAATCTGATACACATATTATAGACACGCTGCAGTTTGTCCGACAATCCATCACTTATGTCAGTTAGTAGAACGTCACTGTAGTCAAAATGCGGCATCACTAAAGTTTGGATTAAAATTCTTTTAAGATTTGTAGGAGGAAAGTGTTTAAGTCGCTTTAGGGAATGCATTATGGAGAAGATCCTTTTAGATGTTTGTTTTACTTGCACATGCCAATTTAAATTAGAATCTAAGTAAAATCCCAAGTTTTTAACGACGTCGGTATAAGGAATTTGTTCATTATCTAATATGACAGCCGGCATATTGCCATTGTTTATGAGGTGTAATAGCCTTGGATGTCCGATAATTATTGCTTGCGTTTTGTTTACATTTAGTTTCAGCCCATATTGTCTGGACCATAAAGATATATGCCTGAGGCCAGTGTTTACTTTGTCAATATATTCATTAATTTCGTCAGGCCTAAAGTGTGTGTAAATCTGTAGGTCGTCGGCGTAAAGATGATGCTTGCAGTTTTGTAGTTTCTTGGTCACGTCATTAATATAAATCGAGAAGAGAAGAGGAGCGAGGACGCCGCCTTGAGGTACCCCTTTCCTCACCAAGCGCCAGGAAGAAATGCGATTATTAACAGAAACTGATTGCTGACGATTAGTGAGGTAAAATGCAAACCAATCAAGGCAGTTTTCCGACAGATGTAGTGTCTTTAGTCTCGCTAGCATTAAGTCTATATCTACTGTGTCAAAGGCTTTGCTGTAGTCGAGTAGGACTATTGCGGTGAGTTTGCTTTTGTCCATTGAGTCTCTTATGTCCTCTACAATGTCAAGTAGTGCAGTACTTGTGTGATGTCCTGTTCTAAAACCAGACTGATGTTCATCAAGTAAGGCGTGTGTGATTAGGTAGTCTGTTAACTGTGAGTGTATTATGTGTTCCAGTGCTTTAGATAAACAGGGAAGAATACTAATTGGTCTATAATCATCGAGTGTTGTGGGAGTGTTTGATTTCGGTGTAGGACGAACTAGAGCCATTTTCCAGAGTCTGGGATAAGTCCCGGTCATTATAGAGGCATTAAAAATGTGGGTTATTCTTGGGAGAATAATGTCTATTATTTTTTGCAGGAGAGTTATTGTTATATTGTCTATTCCTTGTGCTTTAGATTTAATACGTAATACTGCTCTTTTGGCGTCATCAGGTGAGATATAGGAAAAAAAGAATTTGTCTCGGGTAGGTCCCACGAGTCCTTGAATCTATTTTCTCTCTGCTTTATTTGCAGATTGGGCAGATATTTCAGTACTTGCTGCTACAATCATGCCATATCATGAGAAGAAAAGAGCGCTCAAGTTGAGCATTGGTTTTGAGATTAGTTTTTGCTGTAATCTGTTATCAATTTTGTTACATTTGTACATGTCATTATATGGTGTTTTCTACATCTTTCTCCGCATAGCAGGCATTTACAATCTTCTGTTGACTCATGGAATTTCTTGTTTGCACAAATTTTATGGTAAAAACCTTGTATTGCGAATCTTGTTATGACGTGTCTCTGGGTCTTACACTCTCTGGTCCAACTATCATGTAGCATGGCTAGTGTGGTGTAGAACTCTTGGTCTATCACTCTCTTCTTGTGTTCCCTGATGTTATTTAGTTCCTGATAGGATACTGTAGATGGTAACCAGTGTTATAATATGATGTCCTCTATAAAATAGATCTCTTTCGTGATCTCGTAAACCATGCATGATGATGCTGTTTCTCCAACTCCTAATATCCGTTCCATGTACATAGTCTTAACCTTTTCTAGTCTTATCATTTCGCGAATTTTAAGTTTCTCGCATATGATCTCTATTCCATACATAATGACTGGTGCTATTGCTGTTTAAAATAGTGTCATCACTGTGTTTGTTGATAGATTGGTTATGTTCGGACTATTGTGTGAAAATAGATGACTGCAACTGCTCTTTCCAGAATGTGAGAGTTGAAAGATGTTGCTGTACTCTGTAGTGTAAGTATTTGTACTTCCCTTCTATCTGAATTGGTTAATTGAAAAAGGTTATTCTGTCTTTGATCATTATTTTCCTTCCCTTCCGCAATGTCTTTTGGACGCTTGTTTCTTTGTTTATAGTTAGGTCGTTTTCCTTTGCCCAATCCTCTATTTTTTTATTCTCTTCTGTATGTTCTCTTTTATTGCGGAACCTATCACCATGTCATCTGCATATAAAATCATGTCTGTATTTGAATCATCCCCTATAATTCTTGTCACTTCTCCTGTGTCGACGTTGAATAGTGTCAGGCTCATAGGGTCACCTTGCAGGACTCTCTTTGTCTGTATAATTTTTTTCTGAGATTTCTACATTGTTATTTATTTGGATTGTATTCCATTTCACGCAGACCTCAATTGTTCTCACTAGTGGATCACCCTCCCTAGTTATTCCCTTCAATTTCTTGATTAGTTTTTTCTCTATTTACTGAGACAAATGCTTTCTTAACATCCACGAAGACTGTATAATATTTTCCTCATGGATGTCTTAGTGCGTATTGTCTTCTTGTATCTTGTAAGCCCATGTTTTCCCTTAACAGAGATTTAGGCGCTCTCCCCCTACAGGGAAGACTTTGAACCATATTAATTTTGTTACACTTGTTTTCGTACAGATGACATTTGAGTGGTCCATGGTCAGCGTTCTGCCTCATACTGACATCTAGGAAACCAAGGTAGTACTAGGACGGGAAAATTCGGTAAATATTGCTTAGAGGCCTTTTCATTCAGGCTTAAGGATCTTTTACGAGCCTGAAAATCTTCAGACTCGGGACCCACGGCTTAAAGTCCCTCCCGGACGACTTACTCCTTGGATTTTTCCATCCTAAAAAATCCATCGACCCGGCCAGGTTTGAACCCGCGACTCTCGGGACCAGAGGCAAGGAGCATAACCACTAGTCCACCGCGGCCGATAGTGCGTATTTTATCTGGTCCATTAAGAATTCCACTGTTTGCAGCATGTTCCTGCCCTTTATAAAGCCAAATTGGCATTCTGGGATGTTTCCCTTGACGGCCTTTAGTAGTCTGTTGTTTAGTAACTTTGTGAATATTTTGAAGGACATGTTTTCTAGTGCTATTCCACTGAAAGAATCTCTTTGTATAGGATTTTTATCGTTGCTAATTTCCATCGTTTCGGGATTATTCCTGTCTGGAGGCATTTAATCATGCCATATGTAAGCATATATGTTGAATTTTTTCTACTGGTGGAAAAAGCTCATAAGGCCATACTTTACCTTCTGTTGCTGCCAATCCTTGATCTATCCATTTCATGGCTTATATATAGTGTCTGTTTGTAGAGCAAAGATTTTTTTTTTACCTGTCTTATGACTTTATGACGGATGCCAAAAGAATGTATCCATTAATATACATTACACACTATTTTAATTGAAAATTTGTTTTAAAAATTTTTGAGAAATTATCTGTTGTGATGTAAATTCCATTTCAAAATTGTGAATATTTGTAAAGTACTGGAGTTTTCAGATGAAAATGTTGTAATCAAAGAAAAAAAAATGGATATAAATATAGAATGAGAGGCCATCAAAGAAGGTCAGAATTGAAATAAGTGGATTATTGAAAAGAAAAGGCAAAATAGGAAATGGTTTGATGAGGAATATGCTTACATGGTAAAGAAAATAAAAGTTAACAAAAATTAATTAAATTCACAATGGTTTATTAACATCAGGTGGGAAACTAGTAAATTGTTAATAGTGAAAGGAGGAACACTTCAGAGGGACAAGTTACAGAGCCAAATATATTATAGGTTGAAATTACAATAGAACTCAGCAGTACTTAACAAATAAGGGAAGCCATAAAATTAGGAGAGGATATCTAAACAAATGGAGAAAATACATGGGTAGTTTAGTATGATTTAGGAACCAAGGGATTCTTCTAAATTAGTGGAAAAAATTGATTATCATACCTTCTTCTTCTTCTTCACGGTTTAGGTTTATTTACTAGCCTGTTCCGGCTCCAAATTGCTACTCTTCCCATCTTTTCTTTGGTTTTTCCCAAACTTCTTCTTCCTTGTGGTGAATAGCTGTATGCCGGTTTTGGTATTCTATTCTCAGTCATCCTTGCCAAGTTTTCTTTCCAGTTTGTTCTGTATTTCTCTATTGTTGTGTTTAATTCCTCTACTTTTAGTTGTTGTCTTATTTATGTGTTATGTTTTTTGTCTTTTCTTTGATATCCTGCTATTGGTCTGAGGAATCTCATTTCAGCAGCTTGTATTCTGGGAGATTGTTGTGTTGACACTGTCCATGTTTTGGATCCATAAGTAATTATAGGCACTGCCATTGTCTTGTATAATTTCATTATAGAGTCTTTCCTGGCTTTATTTTTCATAGTTCGTTTTAGTGTTCCTGTTATATAATTAAACTTATTTAGTTTGTTATTTATATCTGTTTCTGCTGTGTATGATATTTTGCAACCTATCACTTGTTCTACTGGTCTATTTTCTAATATTACATTAGTCAAAACTGGATGAGCACCCTTGAAAGCCATTGTTTTTTATTTGTGTGAGGATATTTCCATGTTGTATTTTTTTGATATCTCATTTAGTTTATATAGCATTCTTTGTAGTTCGTTTTCTGTTTTTGCTATTAAAATCTGGTCATCTGCAAAGGCTACTGTTTTTATTACTATATTTCCTAAGTTAATTCCCCCAGTCATCATTTGCTTCCATGATCTTATCATGTCGTCGAAATAAATGTTAAAAAGAATGGTTGATAATGAACTACCTTGTCTAACTCCTCCTGTTATATGCATTGGTTCCCTTTGATTTATTTTTATTTTTGTTTTCTCATGCATTTTCTTAATTACAGCTATCAAGTATATTGGAATTCCTTTTTCACCTAATATGTTCCATAATTTTTGTCTAACATTTCATCAACGGCCTTCTTATAATCTATAAAGAGGATGTGCGACTCTAAGTTGAATTCTCTTCACTTCTCTATTATTTGTTTTAAAGTGAATATGTTGTCTGTGCAACTTCTTCCTTTCCTAAAATCTGTCTGCTCTTCTGATATTATTGTGGCTACTATAGTTGTTAATCTTTGATTCATCATTTTTGCGTAAATTTTGTATGTTGCACATAGTAAGCTTATGCCTCTATTGTTTTCTGGCTTTGTTTTATCGCCTTTTTTTAAATATTGAGATTATTTTTCCAATTTTCCATTCTTCTGGTATGGTATTTTGTTTCCAGCACTTGTTATAGTATTTTAATAATCTTTCTTGAAAATTCTTTGGGACATTTTTTATCAATTCTATGTTTATATTGTCTATCCCGCATGCTTTATTATTTTTACATTTCTTTAATATTTCTATCATTTCTTGCATCTCTAATTCATTTACTTCTGTATATTATTCGTTTGTTTCTACGAGTGTTATTTCTTCTTTATTTTGTTTGTCCGTCCAGAGTTCTTTATAATAATTTTCTAATTCTATATCTTGTATAGTTAGCATATATGTTTTGTCTTTTACTTCAGAATTAAGGCTTCTTATAAATTTATATACTTTGTCCTGTCTTTCGTGTAAATTGTGTTACATTTCTGATATGTATCTACCGCAAAGTTCTCTATTTAATTTTCTGGTATTTTTTTACTAATGCTCTTGTTCTATTATTTATTCTATTATGTTTTGGTCATTCTTGTTGTTTAAATATTTTAAGTAGGCCTCCTTTTTATCTCTTACCAATTTCTGGATTTCGGGATCACATTTTTTTAGTCCTATATTTCTTCCTCCTACTTTCTTTGTTCCTAATACTTCTTTTGCTGTATGAGTCCTTTTATACTATTCCATTCATCTTCAAGTTCCTTTTTTGGCTCTTCCGCATTTGTATAATCTTCTAGCCTTCTTTTGTATAAATCTTGTGTTGATTCTTCTTCTAACAAATTTATTTTATACATTTTGTGTTTGTTTTCTTCCTTCTTCTTTAATTCTTCATTCTGATTTCTATACCATTTCTTTTGTATATCTATTTTACTAATCAATAGGTAATGTTCACTTTGGATGTCGCTTCCTCTGAAGACTCTTGTGTCTCTATCATACCAAGGATATAAAATTGATCTAAACATATGTTGTCATGTGGAGATGGTAGTGATCATGGTTGTATAAGTGGATTTGGTAACTGTAGTTTTTATGGTGCTGATGCCAGTATTACTGTGCATTATTCAATCAAGACATTGGTAATGGTTAACTTCGAAAAATTATCATAAGTAATGCCACGAGTGATTTCCAAATTATCGATAAATTCACGACTCACGAAGTGAGGAGTGAATTTATCTAGAGAATTGGGAAATCAAGAGTGGCATTTGTTAGGACTATTTAACGAATAATAATAAAGCTGTTTTACTCACAAATCATTATTTAACTACAGTTATTTAAAAATATTTTTATATTTAAAGTAAACGGTGATGTTTGAAAACTAATGAGAAACGATAAGTAGCCTACGCTTCTACTGCTTCTTTTGTTTATCACTGCAACCAGATCATACTATTTATTGCCAAAGGAACGCAATATTGTAAGAATGCTCTCTAGTGGAGAAAAAATGAAACACATCAATCTGTATATTAATTCATTTTTGATGTCGTATACATTTAAGAAAGTGCAAACAGTGGTTTCTTTTTTTGGTGGTATAATCAATTGCTACAAATGTTGACATGTAAGCACTATTATATACAATCTGGTAGCCGTATTTGTTATAGGCTCAGTCACTGCAAAATAACGGTCAGACCTGTTCAGAATATTAAAAAGGAGGAGCTTTGCTTAATATATGATAATCCTAACGTTGATAATTATTTCGTGAAAACACGTCTCTGATTGGTTGTAATACAGAAATCATTGAAACGTGATTGGTCATTGACTCCCATTTGGGGCATGAGTTAAATAGTCATTATAAACTCAGGTCAAAAATCATATCTAGATATAAATGGTAAATAATGTTGTTCATTATCATTTTATTTATCTTTTGAGATTTCTTTAAATGACCTAAAGTCATGACATTCTCGGCAGGCTCTCATACTCATATTCTTTCAGACCTAAAAATTTCAATCTTGGCTGCATAAGCATAATATTCATAAGAAGTTGTTATATCCATCCATAGTAATTCTGCCCAACTGCAGGTCTTTCACTGCAATCATAGCATTTTCATGCTATGCTTGCAGTTTTACTAGGGAATTGTAGGTGTGGTAGCTTCCCGTTGTTTTCCACACCGATGAAGGATGATGATGATGAGATGATGATGATGGCCATACGATTTCGGGGACCGTTTGGGCCTTAAAGTTTTCCTGGCATTTGTCTTACAGGTGAGGAAAAACCCCGAGAAAAACCTCACCCAGAAAAACTGTCCCGACCGGGGATTGGACCCGGGTCCGCTGCGTGACAAGGCAGCACGCTACCTCGAGACCACAGCGGTGGACATGTTATATAACTTATCTGATATGCAGTGGCGTGTATTCAATAGCATTGCTTACCCAGGACTAAAAAATAAAAATAATGAGAAACATCGTAGAAATAATCAGTATTGATTAACATAAAATTTCAATGCAATTAAAAAATAATATTGGTGACCTGGTCATTATTTGCGTAGTCGATTTGTTCCATCCAGCTCCCCAGCTATAAACCACTCTTGCTCTACACGATAAGCTAGAAGTTGCTCGGATGTGATCGTGTGTCGTCGTAAGTTTTCGTTGAGTTATCTGTGGTCCTGCAATATCAAATGTGCGGGACTTGGCAAGTAGTGGAAACTTATTTTAAATCATAATTATTACATTTTTAATTAAGCTTGTGGTCCTACAATTCTCAATAGTAATTGTCGTGTCTATATTTAAGTATTAGTATGTTAAGATAATAGTATTGTGGTAAAATATATTAACATCATTTTAATAATGGAATGTACATATGCGTTATGGCTGGAAGATAAGCACTTCAGCTTCTTGCGTACTGCAGTGTAGAAAGGAAGCTCACATCAGTCGGGGCAAGACAGTGGACAAAGCGCATGTAACTGTGTAATATGTGCTATCCTAAATGTAACTTCGCCTGGAGCGCATTCGAAGATGAGGAACGAGTAATACAAAGTCGTAGACTTACTCCTGAATTAATTTTCACAACTAAGGCGTTTCAAGTCGCAAATTTACAATAGCAACGAGTGATTAAAAGGGTGTCCTCGTGCACAAAAACTGTATTGTTGGACATGTTTTCTGTTTAATAACGAAACATCTCTATGGAACAGTATGGGTTATAGCGACATGGGAAAGATACATACAGCCATTAAATAGCATAGTCTATCTAAACATCATTTGACCTCCATTATAAATGAAAAATCTTCGGTAAGTCGAGAATTGAACATATGTTGAACAATCAGAAAAAAATCAGGATTTGCAACTCAATGTTGTAAGAAAAAAATAGTCATAGCAAAACGGTTCATCGATGTATTTTGTTTGTTTGTATTTTTTTTTGTCAGAGTAGAGATATGACGCGACTCTATCAATAAATACAATTACGTTGAACTCGTGAAATTACTTGGTGAATATGGCGAGAAACTAAAGCACCATTTAGAACATTCTACGACATTTACAAGAATGTCAAATTTAATCCAGAATGATCTAATCCGTCCATACCAAACGTACTAATGGACAGATCAAAGAGGGAGATCAATGCATTGCATTGTTCTAGATGAGGCAACAGACATAAGTAATTTCTTTCAGCTGTCTCCTGTGTTTCGATACGTCATCGACGGTGGCCAATACATGAACGATTTTTAGGATCCATTAACCCTTCAGAGCGGATGGATTTAAATGGCCGGGAATACTCTGATGTGGGAGGAAGTTCACCGGTATTTTAAACTCAGCCGTTCAGTGCCAGTATTCCAATAACGCATTTAAATTGATATATCTTCAGTAATTTAAATGTTTTTTCCAATTCCTTTATGGTGAACCCTTAATATAATATTTAATTAATTAAATTTGTTACGGTTCTCACATAATATCTCTGCATTTTTTGCAGACTTATTTATGTGTGTTGTGCCACAGTTGAAATAGGTCCTTTTTGTAAATTTCTCACATAAGTGACACAGTGTATTGCACTAGGGATTCTTTGAAGAATTCAGAGAACCGGCTTTACCTAACAACAAAACGAAATATTTACACAAAGAGAAGGGTCTTGAAAAAAATGAACTTCAAAAATTGGTGTGATAAATCTTCAAAATGTAAACCAGCTGTTTGACACTCGGGCAACAATAAGTGTATTTTTTCCCCTTGTGTTTACTTTGTTCATGTTTATTACAAACACATTGCTTCTATGCGCTGACCTTCTTTCTTGTAGGGGGGGCAGCCTTCTCCAAATGTATCTTTCTAACACTTTTGAAACATTATTTTAGGTCCTGTGCCTTCAAAAAATGGTCTTTCTACACATCAGACCTGTTGTACTAAAAGACCTTCATCAACCCTAAATTTCAGTGTCTTTCTTCTGATTTCCAAACTGAAACCAGTTGATGAAATATGACTATAATAGTTTCACACCGGAGGTGTGGACTTAAAAGATTAACATGCTACAAGCCGGAAGATCGAGGGTTTGAGTCCCGGTGGATCAGGATTTTTAAACTGAATCAAACCTTCAGGCGGCACTGTGAACCCGGGGTTGACTCAGCCTCTAACTGAAATGAGTACCCAGATGCTTGTTATGGGCCGTCAGACAGAAATAAGTACTCGGCTTACATCAAGTACCGATACTTTAGAAAAGTGGGAGCCTTAACCTCCTAATATCCCAAGAACCTTCTAAGGTCTGTAGTGGACCACTTTCCTTTTCGATACTGACTGAATTGTAGACTAACTACCTTTCCATAATGTAAGGATATCGTCATTTGAAATATATATATATATATATATATATATATATATATATATCTGAAATTTACTGTTGTAGTCCTGTACGTAGCGTAAATCGGAAATAACTTTGTTGGGCCTTTATTTATACTGAATTTTGCGACATTATTATTAAAAATGAAGAGATTTGAAAATAGATTCAATTTGATAGACAAGCTAATCTACAAAAAAAGGCGAATTTAGTTTTATAAGAAATCCTTTATCAAGTTATAAATTTAAGAAAAATGTCAGAGGCCGCAAGAATAAATGCAAATATAAAATTATTTTAAATTGTTACTCAGGGCCGTAATCAGTTAATATATGCACTAATAGAAACTTTGAAGTCTCTACATAAAATTTGTATACACGGTAAATAGTTAATGTAAACACAAAGGTCATAATTACAGTTTAAAGCAGTGCGTGTAACTAGCGTACATGTCACGTCGTTCCGCATTGGGTGAAGAATTCAACTTGCGTACACGTCACGTCGCTCCACGCTGACGGGTTAACGTTTCTGATAATAGAAAAGTCGATGCATTATACAAGATAGTGGTTCAACTGATTGATGATTTCGGATGTGAGAAGGAACTTATTGCACAAAGTTATGATGGAGCATCTGTCATGGGAAGTCAGTTGAATGGACTGTAATCGAAAGTGAAAACTCTTTTCCAAATGCAATTTTCGTTTATTTAGCATTATTGTAATCCGTGACCATCATTAAAGAATACGTTTTATTCCTTACTTTGAATGGACTAGCTGCATTCTCTTCAAATCAACAAAAGAACAGGGTTTTTGATGAAGAAACAAATAAACGGTTGGCAAGAGTGTCTTCGACGCGGTTATATAACAGTTCTAGTTTGGCTGGAACAGTACATGAGTATCGGGATGTGCTAATTTCTGTCTTTGAAAAAATTACGAATCCAGACGAGAATACTGGGATCAGGAAGCCTATATTGCTGCACATGGAGTTTTAACACACTGCAAGATTTGATTTCAATTTTATATTGAATACGTTTGCTAATATTTTCCTTGTAACTGACAGTCTATTTGAATACTGCAAGCAAAATTTCACGATATTGATTACTGCATAAATAGATTAAGAGAATAATAAAATCGTAGAAAATAAACGGGAAGAATTTGAATAAAAAAATGAACTTCAGGTCAAACTTTTGACACCAAAACAAATACAGACAAATGTATGTACAAATTTTTGACGCTATACTGTGTCAAATAAATTATAGATTCAGTAATTTAGACTGATTATTATATTTAGAACATTTGAACGTGAAAAAATTCGACGAGTAAATTCTCTGTTTTTCGATAATTCCATTTATTCACTAAAATACAACTATGTAATATATATAAGACAATTAAACTTTTAGACGAAATTAAATTGAAAAGGGAGTAAGTGTCAAAATCCAAAAGAAACTCATTTCCTCTCCACGACTTTCGAAAATACTATATTTCAGTAAAAAAAAAGTTTCTGGCATTTACTCCCAAATTGCTTACCCTAAAAAAATATGGTGAGAATTGAAATATTTCAATGAAACTGTATAAGAACGTATAGAAGAATAATTGTAAAAAAGCATTTAAAAAAGTAAAGGCAGATTACAGATGCCTGCAATTTTTTTTTCTGTGGCACAGGGTTTTATAGATCTCTAAACATAATTTTGGTGTGCTAAATTCAAATATGTTAACAAATTTTTCATATAACGTAAGGTTTTTTTTGCCATGTTGAAATTAAATATTTATTATATTTTGCATTATATGTAATACCTATAATCCTTTGCTGTAAAATCTACAGAGGCTTGATGCAGTATCAATTGTGCAATTAAAACAGTTTAAAATAAATAAAAAAAGTACTAATATACCTCAAGACTTCTATTTCCTCCTCCTCTAAGCAAGAAATGTTGTGAGTCGATTGGCATTTGTGCTCCTGCTCAGGATTTTCTCTTACCAAACACCAATGATAGTATTCAATCTTGGAGACATCCTATCGACCCTTGTACCTCGTTTCCATCTCTTTTATGTCTTGATGGATTCTCTCACCTTGTTCTTCACTTAGTACTCCTAAATTATCTGAGAAATGTTGAAGATATATGTGTCATGGGGGATAGTGTGGAGTAGCTAATATTGGTACTCGTTGATTTTTAAGTTCTGAGAAGGTGTTTTTTTAAGTAGTAACAGTCTATTTAATATAATCTATATTAATTGTGCATAATGGATCCTAACAAAATGGAGCCATTCGACCAGGACCTAGTGAAATGTGTGAAGCATGTGTTAGAGGAGTCATAGCAGGAGCAAGCCATGTTGAACCGCTGGACGCCCTCTTGAAGGATGCTGTAGTGGAAGATTTAAAAAGTGCCCTGGAGAAAAAAAAAATACTCAGGCGATACAGAAACTTGAGGCCTCCTTCCAAGAACACGATTAAAAAAAATTGAGGAAGTTGAAGAAAAATTGGTTATCAGCAGTGACAAACTAGAACAATATGAGCATCGTCAGTGTTTGCATATTTTTGGTGTGTCAGAGTAGAGGGGACAGGACACTGATGTAAAGCCCTTGAATTGCGAAGAAAATTGGTGTAGACCTCTCTCTAGCTGACATAGCCAGAAGTCACCGTATTGATAGTCTCTCATGTGGTGACAACGCATGACCAGTTATAGTGATATTTGTAAGTTACAGGAAACGAAGCGAAGTGTTTAGAAATAAAAAACAATTAAAGGGCTCTTGGTAACTACTATCAGGTAAGACCTAATGAAGAGATTGTATGGCCTACTTCAAATGTGTGTACAAAAATATAATATGAAGAATTTATGGACATTAGATGGTGTCATACACTTGAAGCAAGGTGAGACCAAACAGCATGTCACTACAGTTTGTGACATTATTTAAGCCCCCAACCGAAAGCTAGCCACACCCATTTCTTTTTTCATTTTCTGTCCTCATTGTTATTATCTTTTTTGATTAATTTACCTAGGCTAATTACTTTTAAATTGATATTTTTATTTTGAACATAAGCACCAGTACTTAGATTGAGCATTTACTACTGTCTTGTTTTAGTAAATATTTTTAGGTCAATAACATTTCAAACACAGATTTAAGTAATGCACCTACAGCCCCTTTTCAGTGTTTGTCAATACCAATGCCTCCTCCTATGTCAAACCCATCTCAATACATCCCCTTCTACATCGGATGTTTTAAAATCATGCTTCTCTTGTAACAGTAATATGCTGAATACAACACAGGTGTAATGCCCATTCACTTCTGTCCCACTTCTCAGAATACCAATCTATATTTTCAACACTAAACCTCCATGCCATTCTAATTTCCAAAACATTTCTGAAAAATACCTGCCTTAATTTCTTGGAAACATAATAAATTACACCTTGATATGGAATGATAAAACATGGAAAAATGGAGATGATATGGTGATTTATATACGTTCTGAAATTCAGCCAAAAATTATTACCCATCATTCACCAAGTGAATATTCATCTGGATCCGAATACTATTTTATAGAAATTAGAGCAAAAAATGCATAAATGTTTATTAGGAGTGGTTTATAAGCTCCCTAATTTCAGTCATTTACATGACATTGAAACAGTTCTCCATAATCTGATACCGTTTTATGAACATATAATTGTACTAGGAGACATCAATACTAATCTACTAGCGATAAATTCCTACAACACGATACAACAACAGACAATGTTTTGAATCTTGCATTATGACAATACTGCCTTCAGAACCAACCCAACATACAAACTACTCTGACACACTGTTAGACTTAATTATAACAAATAACCCTCATAAAGTTAAACCTAGTGGATAAATAGAAGTGTCAGGTATCTCTGCACACGACATAATATGCATTGAATATTCACTCTTTTTGTATTAAATGTAGACCTAGACTAGTGATATACAGAGACTTGAAAAATATTCATAACGCTCAATTAATTGATGACGCTGGCACAACATATGAATACTTAGGTCTGTAGACAAGCAAGTTGAAAATTAATGATATGATTTTACAATTATACGACAAAGACGCACCTATCATGACTAGATGTATAAACGGACCTCATGCACCCTGGAAATCTGATGTTATGACAGCTTACAGATTTACACACACTTTAGGCCTAATGCAATTAACGAATACATTGACAAAGTGAACACTGACCTCAGACATACATCTTTATGGTCCAGACATTTAGGGCAAAAACTAAATGTAAATAAAATGCAAGCAATAATTATTGGACATCCAAGATTATTAAGCTCCATAAACAATAGCAATGTGCTGGCTATCATGTTAGATAATGAACAAATTCCATATGCCAACATTGTTAAAACTTGGGCTTTTATCTAGAATATATTCTAAACTGGAATATCCAATAATGCTAATAAAGAAATCTATCTAATTAAAGAATGGCTAGACTCAAATTTACTTTCTTTAATATCTCAAAACTACATTAATTCCTTTTTCTTTAACATCACGTGGTATATATGAATTTCAAGCAAACCCCAGTCTTTTATTACAATACACTATTGTAATAGCACATATTGCACATGTCCATCCTTCAGAATATCAACAGAAGTGAAATATCTAGGTATGATAAATATGTTTCCTTGCTGTGCAACAAATTACGTAAAACTATCCACAAATTTATCATCTTTCGATCATATTTACCAATGTATGTATTGCAAACTGTTTACTTAGCTCTGGTGCAATCTTTAATCCAATACGGAATATTAGGTTGGGGAGGAAGTGCAAATTCTATCCTTTCTCCCTTAACATTATTACAAAAACGATTCATAAAAATCTGCTTGCAAAAACTTTTAGATTACCCTACAAATTTGATTTATTTAGAATTCAACGTGCCAAATATTAAACAAATTTTCAAGCATAGATTGCTTACTTATTTTCATAAATATAAAAACGAATTTAAAGAGCACAAAGTTTTTACAACACCAGACAAAATACTACTTCTTTGCTACATGTTCCAAAATTTTATACAACTGTTGGGTCTAAACATAGTAGATATCTAGGACCCAAATTATATAATGAATTAATTAGACCCAATTCAGAACTATGTAAACTAAACGTAGCTAGTTTTGAAAAAGCAATTAAATTATTTACTTTTAATTAATCAATTAATTAATTAACTCAATTAAAATTAATCATTTGAATATGTTACTTACTTACTCACTGGCACTATCGAACCCGTAGGTTCATGGCCGCACGGACATAAGCTCTCCATACATCCCTATCCTGAGCTAATGCTTTCCAATCATTACCTGTATAATCTACTTCCCTCAAATCATAGTTAATGTTGTTCTCCCACCTCATTCTTGGTCTACCAACTGGGCGTTTTCCTTCTGGCTTTCCTACAAGAAGTTTCCATGCACGTCTTTCATTCCCCATACGCGCAACATGTCCTGCCCATCGCAGTCTACGGACTTAACTGTTCTTATTATATCTGGCTTCCTATAAAGACCATGTAGTTCATTGTTATGTAGTCTTCTCCATTCACCTGTCTGTTCATCTCTCTTTGGTCCAAAAATTTTCCTAAGAACTTTATTCTCAAATACTCGTAATCTCCTTTCCTCCCTTAAAGTAAGAGTCCATGTTTCGCACCCATATAATATAACTGGTAGAATAATAGTTTTATATATTTTCAGCTTAACATTTTTTGAAAGGAGTTGGGACATCAAAAGTCTCTGCAATGCATAATAGCATGCATTTCCAGAATTGAGCCTATGTTTAATTTCTTTGTGCATCTCATTCCTATTTGTGATTATTGTTCCTAGGTATTTGAATTCAGCCAATTCCTCAAAATTTCCCTCATTTGTCATTAGCTGTCCATTTCCATTATATAATGTATTTCTACGTGTGACCATATATTTAGTTTTACTGATATTTACTTCCAGTCCTAATTTCTTAGTGTTACTCAATAGTGTGTGCGTGTTGGCCTTTAGTATCTCCTCGCTATCGGCCAGTAGTACTACATCAGCATAAACTAACAGCTTATTAATACCATTCAGTTGTAAGCCTTCCTCATTCTCTAAAGATTTAATGGCATGCTCTAGTACAAAATTAAATAGTAGAGGAGATAGTGCATCTCCTTGCTTCAACCCATTCTGGATTTCAAAAGTGTCTGAAAACTGTTTGCCTACACGCACCCTACGCGTTGAGCCATTTTGACATATTCGTATAAGTCGAACTAACTTTTTAGGAATTCCGAACTCCAGCAGGATACTATATAACTTCTCCCTCTTAATTGAATCATATGCTTTTTTGAAGTCTACATACAGTTGATGTACAGTACCATTATATTCCCATTTCTTTTCTAAAATCTGTCTTATACTAAAAATCTGATCTGTTGTACACCTGTTTCTTCTAAATGGATATTGATGATCTCCTAGAATGTCATCAATATAGGGAGTAAGTCTGCTTACTAATATATTTGTTAGAATTTTGTACGAAGTTGAAAGTAATGAGATGCCCCTATAGTTGTTGCAATGAGTTTTATCTCCTTTCTTATAAATTGGTACGATAATTGATTCCTTCCATTCATCTGGAAGAGCTTGTTTTTCCCAAATCGTACTAAGCAAACAGCGTATCTTGTCCATCAATTTCTCTCCCCCTGATTTTATCAGTTCTGCTGGGATCTCATCTGAACCTGATGCTTTATACATCTTCAATTTTTCAATTGCCATTTCAACCTCTAATGCACTTGGCTCTGCGACTAGCATTTCTGCTGTCTGTAACTTATCCTCCTCAATGTCCTGTTCTGTATGTACATTTAATAGCTGATTAAAATAACTTTTCCATCTATTTAATATACTCTTGGAATCTGCAATCATATCCCCATTTTCATTCCGAATTATGTTTGTTCTAGCCTGAAACCCTTTCTTCTCTATACTAATTCCCTGATATAATTCTCTAATGTTCCTATTTTTTGCATTCATTTCAAGATCATTAATCTTCTCTCTCAAATATTCCCTCTTCTTACTCTTTAGTAACTTGGTGGTTTCCCGTCTAACACTACCCAATTGCTCTAAATTTACCTCATTTGGCTCGTGTAACCATTTCATTTTTGCTAGCTTTCTTTTCTTTACAATATCGGCACATTCCTCATCAAACCATTTCTTGTTTTGCCTCTTTTTTAAACAACCAATGCTTTCTGATGCTGACAATTTAATAGTATCTCTTATATCCTCCCATTCTTTATTTATATCAGTTTCTTCTTCATTTGCCACATTGTCATCTGAAGATTCCAGTACTTCAAATCTATTAGCAATTTTGATTTGGTATTCTTGCCGCATTTCATCATTTTTCAAGTTTTTTAATTCATATTTTACAGAATCATCTTTAGCGTTTGTTCCTCTCATAAGCGATAGCCGTTGTCTGATTTTCACCCTGACCAGATGATGATCTGAATTGCAGTCTGTCCCTCTAACTGATCTAACATCAATGATGCTACTGTGCCAGCGTTTATGCACTAATACATGATCTATCTGGTTCCGAGTTTCTCCATCTGGGGACGTCCAGGTGTATTTATGAATATCCTTATGCTGAAATGTTGTGCTCTTAACAATGAGATTCTTTGATGTGGCAAATGTGACTAATCTAACCCCGTTGTCGTTACTACCTTCATGAAGACTGAATTTACCTATTGTTGGTTTGAATATATCTTCCCGCCCCACTTTTGCATTAAAATCTCCTAAGACAATTTTCATATGATATCGTGAAAGGCTATCAAATAAGCATTCTAATTCTTCATAGAACTCATCCTTGATCTTGTCATCTTTATCTTCTGTGGGGGCATGTACATTTACAATTATAAAATCATGTCGTTTACCCTTTAGAATTATGTATGATATCTTATCACTAACAAACTTAATATCTCGGATAGCGGATAGGATCCTCCTTCTGACTAAAAAACCCGTTCCAAATGCAGGTCTTTCTGCACCCCCATAGTATAATGCAAAGCTTCCTGATTCCTGACTACCTTCTCCTGGCCACCTAACTTCCTGTAAAGCGACTATATCCAAGGGCGATTTATCCAATTCCCGCGTTAATATCTCTAGTGCCCCGCTATTGTATAAAGTCCTAACATTCCATGTTCCTAGGAACATGTCCCTGTGTTTGAGCCTTTGGCATGGGTTCCCTGAAGTAGTCCCCGCCCGGAGAACCGAATGGGGGACTATTTGACCTCCAGAAAATTTTTACCCCAGTAGAACCCATGTCCGCATTTCTTGACGGTTGTATTTTTACGGTGAAAGATCGTCACTCTTTCGACCAAGGTACTTATTTCGTCTGGCTTATCACCTTCGACCAGTCCGGCATGGGTAACCTTATCGGCAGCAATGCTACCGCCGGCATAGCTCTCAGGATCATTTAACCCTTCAGAGTGGATGGATTTAAATGGCCGGGAATACTCTGATGTGGGAGGAAGTTCACCGTATTTAAACTCAGCCGTTCAGTGCCAGTATGCCAATAACGCATTTAAATTGATATATCTTCAGTAATTTAAATGTTTTTGCAATTCCTTTATGGTGAACCCTTAATATAATATTTAATTAATTAAATTTGTTACGGTTCTCACATAACATCTCTGCATTTTTGCAGACTTATTTATGGTTGTTGTGCCACAGTTTTGAAATAGGTCCTTTTTGTAAATTTCTCACATAAGTGACACAGTGTATTGCACTAGGGATTCTTTGAAGAATCAGAGAACCGGCTTTACCTAACAACAAAACGAAATATTTACACAAAGAGAAGGGTCTTAAAAAAAATGAACTTCAAAAATTGGTGTGATAAATCTTCAAAATGTAAACCAGCTGTTTGACACTCGGGCAACAATAAGTGTATTTTTTTCCCCTTGTGTTTACTTTGTTCATGTTTATTACAAACACATTGCTTCTATGCGCTGACCTTCTTTCTTGTAGGGGGGGGGCAGCCTCTCCAAATGTATCTTTCTAAAACACTTTTGAAACATTATTTTGGTCGTGTGCCTTCAAAAAATGGTCTTTCTACACATCAGACCTGTTGTACTAAAAGACCTTCATCAACCCTAAATTTCAATGCCTTTCTTCTGGTTTCCAAACTGAAACCATTTGATGAAATATGACTTTAATAGTTTCACCGGAGGTGTGGACTTAAAAGATTAACATGTTACAAGCCGGAAGATCGAGGGTTTGAGTCCCGGTGGATCAGGATTTTTAAACTGAATCAAACCTTCAGGCGGCACTGTGAACCCGGGGTTGACTCAGCCTCTAACTGAAATGAGTACCAGATGCTTGTTATGGGCCGTCAGACAGAAATAAGTACTCGGCTTACATCAAGTACCGATACTTTAGAAAAGTGGGAGCCTTAACCTCCTAATATCCCAAGAACCTTCTAAGGTCTGTAGTGGACCACTTTCCTTTTAGATACTGACTGAATTGTAGACTAACTACCTTTCCATAATGTAAGGATATCGTCATTTGAAATATATATATATATATATATATCTGAAATTTACTGTTGTGGTCCTGTACTGTAGCGTAAATCGGAAATAACTTTGTTGGGCCTTTATTTATACTGAATTTTGCGACATTATTATTAAAAATGAAGAGATTTGAAAATAGATTCAATTTGATAGACAAGCTAATCTACAAAAAAAGGCGAATTTAGTTTTATAAGAAATCCTTTATCAAGTTATAAATTTAAGAAAAATGTCAGAGGCCGCAAGAATAAATGCAAATATAAAATTATTTTAAATTGTTACTCAGGGCCGTAATCAGTTAATATATGCACTAATAGAAACTTTGAAGTCTCTACATAAATTTGTATACACGGTAAATAGTTAATGTAAACACAAAGGTCATAATTACAGTTTAAAGCAGTGCGTGTAACTAGCGTACATGTCACGTCGTTCCGCATTGGGTGAAGAATTCAACTTGCGTACACGTCACGTCGCTCCACGCTGACGGGTTAGCACACAAGCCACTCCACCACGACAAGGTAAAGATACCATGGAGGGCATTTGAATATGTTAAAATAATAAATATGAAGCATCTATTTTTGCTTATATTATTATACGTAAATCAATATATTACTAGTTACTTTCTTCTGTATTGGTTTTAATCCATCACATTATATGATTTATAATGTTTTATGCATATCATTCTCCATTGAACTGATTCTTATGTTAGAATAAGTCTTATTCCTAATACATTATTATTTTTTATTTGTATGTGTCACAATTTGTGTAAAAATGAAGCTGTGAACAGCACCAGAGCACGAGCAATTGCTCATTTGGGTGTCAGTACTGTATATAACATTTACTTTTTAAAAAATGTGTTGTTATTATTATTATCAATAAAGAGCTTCTCCATAATGCATGCCTAAAGAGTCTCAAGAATTTCTTCCTACAGTTTTTAAAGGAATATTAATCCAAACATTAGTGAAGCTGCATTTTGACTATTGCGACATTCCATTAACTGACATTAATGACGTATTATTGGAAAAACTGCAGCGTGTTCATAATATGTGTATCAGGATCATAATTAATATCAGGAAACATGATCACATTTCTCCATTTTTCCACAAATTGTCATGGCTTCATCTTAAGGATAGAATAAAATTACACTGTCTCCATCCATAGTAATTCTGCCCGAAGGCAGGTCATTCACTGCAATTATAGCATTTTCATGCTATTTGCAGCTTTACTAGGGAATTGTAGGTGTGGTAGCTTCCGGTGAAGGTTTTCACACCAGTGAAGGATGGTGATGATGGCCATATGATTTTAGGGGACCGTTTGGGTCTTAAAGTTTTCCTGACATTTGTCTTACAGGCGAGGAAAAACCCCGATAAAAACCTCACCCATAAAAACTGCCCCGACCGGGATCGAAGCCCGGGCCCGCTGTGTGACAAGGCAGCACGCTACCTCGAGACCACAGCGTTGGACCTTACACTGTCTAGTTCTTTTATTTAAAGTTCCTACATACCTTAACTCCTAATTATTTAGCCTTTCATTTACAGCAGGGCCGCCCAAACTTTTTAATGGGCCGGACCAATAACTGATTGTGCAATTAATCGCGGGCCGGAAGATAAATATCGTTACTATTATTGTTGCTACTGCTGCTTCTATTATTATTATTATCATCATCATTATCTTCATCATCATCGTCATAACACTGGATGCTAGTTCTTCTACACGCCTACTTATAGTGTTTCTTGATAGCGACACTGAGTTGAATAAATCAATTTTATCGGGACACAACTTCTTGGCAACAGCAATCAGACAGTTTTCACAAATTCGCCATCAGAAAACGGTTTTCCGTTCTCAGCAATCAGTTTCGAAACTTCATAACTCACTCGCTTCGGTAACATTTCTTTGTCTTACACCACCACTCTGAATTAATAACTGTTGTTGTGGCGTAACTTTTGAACGGAGCTCGTTCGCTTTCTCAGTACGCTCATCTCCATTAAATTTATGAAAATGGCTATGCTTTGTTTGGTAATGTCTTTTAATGTTATATTCTTTCACAACTGCAATAACATCGTTACAAATAACACATAACACTTTGTTTCCATGCTCCTTCACAAGGTACTTGCTGGTCCAGGATTCGTTAAACTTCCTACACACTCGGAATCAACTTTGTGTTTATTTAAAGCATTTTCTCACATTAACACTATTTTTACAACTATTCCGTGCACAGGTTACTGTTTGATTGACAATGCAACAAGCGAAACAATTAATGTTCAAAGTTTGCAGTGGGAGAGGAAACGGTAAATAAGGGATGAATCATCTCTACTACTTTGTCAAGAGAAGGGGTGACACCTAAACCAGTATCCCTGCCTAAACTCCACATTCCAGAGAGATGAATTTCACACAGGGATATTACATTTTAAAATCTAAATTCAAAATATAAAATTAATTTGTTCATTTCAGTGCATACGCGGGCCATACGAAAAGCCATGGCGGGCCGGATGTGGCCCGCGGGCCGTAGTTTGGACGGCTGTGATTAACAGTACCTATCCTGCAAACATAATATAAATACATGATCACAACATAACCTCTTACTTAATATACTGCAACATAGGACATCCCAGCACTCCTCATCATATACTATCTCCACTTCTCACAACTGGAATTCCATACCAGAGGAAATAAGGGAATGCCGATTGTTAGCGTCTTTTAAAATAAATCTAAATTTATAATCCATGTTCCAAAATGATGGACGGGCTTTTAAATAGTTGGTACAGCTTTACAAACGAAGTTGTATGCATGATTATGTGCTATAATAAAATAAAAAAACTGTGGAAGTTTCATATCCTGTATGCTGTAATTTGTTTCTTGTCATTATTACATCCCAGCTTTATATATGTGAAAATGCAAATTGTGAGCAGTGCACCGGGCTTTCCAGTGGCAAGGTGAATAAACATAATGTGCGTATATGTGTGGGTTGGCGAATCCACATGCAATAATCCAACATGAAAGAGATTTCCAAAAGTCCATGTTTTCTTTGCTATGTCCAAACAACAAATCTAAGGTCCGTTCTTTTTCAGTGAAAAACAGTGTCCGGCATCTTGTATGTTGATATGCTGCAGATTTATCTTTTTCCACAGCTACATGAGTATTCACCTGAAGACTTCATTTGGCAATGAGACGGTGCTCCATCTCATTTTCTTAATGATGTGCGACAGTGGTTGAACGATAATATTCCCCAATGATTGATAGGATGCGACGGTCAGGATGGCCTCCACGGTCTCCCGATCTCACACCTTGTGATTTCGTCCTGTGGAGTATGTGACGGACCATGTGTACGTACCACCACTTCCATTGATCTTCCTGACTTGAGAAGGATCCATTACTCCAAATATGCTGACCAAGGTTTGGAAGGAATTCGACTATGGGCTTCATGTGTGCCATGTAACGAAAGGTGCTCACATCGAACACTTATAAAGTATGAAGATCTTGAAGATTTCCGGACTGTTGGCCGTGGTCTTGAGGCCTTAAGTTCAAGATCTTAATACCAACTGCGGCCATGAAAGCCTAAATCTATATACTTATAAAGTATGTTTTGAAAAGTAGAAGAGTTTTTCATTAATCCCATGTAAGTTCTATTCTAATATATATATAATATATATATATATATATATATATAATGTAAGGGAAATTAAACATCTTTGAAACCTCATCAATAATTTTATAACACGGTGCATTGCTCAACATTAGCCTGATTGTTATCTCATCTAAGGTATACATATTAATTGGCGTTTCTCATTAATTTATATTTCTATTATTTATTATTATTATTATAATTATTATTAAATATGAGATTGAAGGACTCAAATTACATTCCAAGGTCCAGCATCGTTTTTTACAATTTTCTCAAATTAATCATCTTTAACATTACCCAGAAACTTCTTGATGATGTCCTTGTATGATTCCCAAGTTTGCAGTTCCATGTCAGACATGCTGTTTTTAAAAGTAACATCCCTAATAAGTTTGCGAATCTGTGGCTATCAAAAAGTCTTTCTTAATTTTTTCCTCTCGAAAAATTATATCATAATATTTTTTTAGCAATGTATTAGTAACCAGGGAGATGTTTGTTCAAATCTTCAACAAATTACTTCATTAATCCTAGTTTTATGTGCAAAGGAGGTGCAAAATATTTTTTTCGCAATCAACTAATAGGCGATTTATTTCAGTTTTTTGTCCTGGCAACAGTTGTTTCTTTTTCAGCCAATTAGTAACTTTCCAGTGAATTTCCCTGGATGGTTCATAAACTGTTCCTAGGTGACCATTAAAACCAGGGATATAACAGTACACTGCTTCCCCTCCATTATGAATTACTCTTTAAATTCTTCCTCATTATATCTTTACAAATAAAAAGATGTACCAGAAGCTAAAATTTTTCTTCTTTAAATATTGAACCTAAAAGTAGACTTTTCCTTTTGCAAGATCCAAATCTTATACCAAATTGTTTAATTTTGATTAATTGGTAGGATGTAGATTGTTGTCTTTTGATTCGAGAAATATTGAAATCATCTTCTGGGCTGGAGTGGAAGGAATGCTAGTACTAGTCTCCTGTAATGTTGTTGGTAGTATTGGAATTGTAATATCTGGTCCATATGCTACAGTTGGCAGATTTGGATATGTAATGGTCTCCTTGATTTTCTTATTAAACCCAGATATTTTGCAGAAGCAAAAATAACAATCAACGAAATACCAAAATCACCAAATTAGAGTTTAAAAGAGCCAACTAATTAGTCTTGAAAATTATAGCTTTGCTATTCAAACTGGTTGGCTCTTTTAAATTTTAATTTAGTGATTTAAGTCTTTTATTGACTTCTTATAATATAAATAATTATAATGATTTTGTTGTTCTCTTCTGGCCATAGGAACACCAAATAGCAAAGATAAATGGTCCCCGTTTTATCACTGTCTTCAATTTTTGCTGGAAACTGTGTACCGGTAATGTAACCAGGAGAGGGTCATAAGATAAACCTTCCCTCAGTTAAACATAATGACAATCTCGTATGAATAATATCAGTGATTATAGTATAAAATTGTATTATAATTTAGGTGTTTACATATTTTAATACAGCACATATATACCGCATACAAGTGGTGGACTGTGCACTATCATTTTTTGTGTTAACAATACAATTTTGCAAAATCTGTGCATTATATGCAAAAACTTGTAACAGTACCATTATGAGGGTATTTGACTTGACTTATTACTTTCAAATATCTCATGCCACAAAATCTTCACAGCCCTGTATTTTAAAAACATGTGTAATTAAAGGTAATTATTTTAGATTTCACATCAGTTTAAATTCATCTACTCCAAACAAGTCACAAGTAGTGGCTTATGGGAGAATCTTGTGTTAACTGTCAGCAAACTTGGCATGTCAGTACCACAAAAGGAGCATTGCAACATTATTGTCAGAAATAAAAACAGCAAATGATATATATATATATACACCAAAATTAAAAATAGAAACGAAACAAGATATATAGATCACTATATCAAATAAATAATTATTTAAATAAAATAAAGAGATAAAGCAAACATTGAAATAGATTATTACATCAAATGAAGAATTATTTAAACAAAACCTACAAACACATAAACTGGTAAGAAAAAAATGTGATGGAAATAATAATTCACATTAGTAACACAGGATCTCGTAAGGGAAATTTCTAGAATAGGTAATGAAATACGTAACAGGAGAAAATATTTGATCTTCAAGAGGAAACTCATTATGT
This sequence comes from Diploptera punctata, assembly GCA_030220185.1. Lineage (NCBI taxonomy): Eukaryota > Metazoa > Arthropoda > Insecta > Blattodea > Blaberidae > Diploptera > Diploptera punctata. Next base: position 1,054,626 of record JASPKZ010003863.1, on the reverse strand, counting down.
GAAATTAAAACCACAAAAATTGAAATGCCCCTCAGGGGTCCCCATCTAAGGGATATGTGGATGGCGACCACAAGGTGCCCAAGCTGAGCAAAACATTGCTTCCACTTACTTGTGTTTTGCTCCTTACTTTTATCATTTCTGTACATAGCCTCTTGGCTATTTCTTGGTTTTTTGACTCTGATGGTATTAGAGCATTAGAGGTCTCGGAGATCTTTCGCTACCTTTATTTCTCTAAGGAGTAATGTGTTCGCATCCGTGACATACTTTAAGTCACACATGCTCCATGGATAGTGCTAAATGGACAACAAATATGGCATGATGCTTCCTAAAGGAAATAATTCTGGAGATAAAAAGGTCCCTCATTCGGATCTTCAGGCAGGGACCACTTTAGGAGATGAAACACGTACACTACATTAGAATATAGGAGGCATGTCCCAGTCTAAGAAGGTGGAAGTAGACAACCTCATAAAGGATCAAGAAATTGATTGCTTCATAATAAGAGAATCAAGCAAGCCCAGAAACAGAAAAATTATAACTTTCAAAACTACTGCATAAAACACCTATATAAGTCCAGGCAAATAGCTAGTGGAATTATGGTAGGAATTAAATTAGGACTAACAGCAAAGGTGAAAATACTGAAGGAGATGAATGCCTTAGATACATCTGAAATCATTGAAATAAATATTTGGAAAAAACAACATCAATTTCACATATATAGTCCACCTAATAATAAAAACTTGAACTGGGACTTAATAAAAGTAGACAAAAAAAACAATAGTAACTGGAGATTTCAATGCACACTCACCAAGGTGGGGGTACAGTAATACTAATCATGCGGGGCAGATTGTGGAAGAATTTCTAGGCTCAACACCAATGGAACTGCTCTATCATAGAGATGACCCAAAACCTACATACACTATATAGGCGAAATCACCAATCCAGACCTGGTGCTAATCTCAATTGATATACGAGATAACACAAAACGGGCAATTCTAACAGATGTAGGTAGCGGACATAAAGCAATAATAACCCAAACTCTTCTGAAAGAACTCCCTAACACATACTAAACAAAGAAAATCCTGGAATTTCAAAAGAGCAAATTGGAGAAAATTTACCAATAATTTGAAGATTCGGTAGCACATTGGAAGATACAATCAACCCAGCAATTATGTCAAGAGAATTCACAAGAGCACTAATAACAGCTACTAAAAACTCTATTCCTAGAGGAAGGCCAAAGTAGTATAAACCATTCTGGAACCAAAAACTAAACAACCTAATAGTAATATGAGAAGAAGCAAGAAAGAAGGCAGAAGACAGTAAAAATGCACAGGACGTTCAAACCTGGAGATTGCATGCTGTTCAACTCAGAAGAAAAATAAACAAGAGGAAAAAAGAAGCCTTTATAAACTTTGTACAAGAACTGGATTACTGAAATAATAGTACCAATGTACATAATTATATTAACAAGATTAATGACAAATATACACAAAAAGAAATTAACCAAATAACACACAGTGGGAAACAATTGGTAGAAAACTACAAAACAGCAGAGGCCTTCACGACACATTACAAAGAAATTAGTAAACTACAAAAGATGAATAAAGACAAAAACAAAACCTATAGAAAGCTTACTAAGCACTGCCCAGCCAAGAGTAAATACAAACACTTCACAGAAAATTTTAAAATGCCAGAACTAACCCAAGCAATCAACTTGATGAAAAACAAGAAACAACCAGGACCCGATAACATACATGCAGAGTTCACAAAACACATTGGAATAAGGGCAAGACACTTCATGTTATCAATGGTCAATAAGATAGGGCAGGAAACAGGGAAAATACCGGATATGTGGAAGAAAGCAATTATAATACCCATTCTGAAGGCTGGGAAACCCGCAGACAGTATAAACAGTTACAGGCCATTATCCCTTATATCAGTCATAGGAAAAATCATGGAACAGATGGTTATAAGTAGATTAATGTATCATCTTGAAACATTTAAGCTGATATCTGAACGACAATATACCCCATCATCCAATTTATTCAAACTACCAAAGAAACATTTAACAGAGGACAGAGCGTAATTGCAGTCTTCATAGAATTCAGGAATGATTTGACAAAGTGTGGAGAGAAAAACTTTTGAAGAAAATCAAAACCTTAAAAATGGATGATAATATGTACAACTGGATTAAGGACTTCATCACGCAGAGATGGATTAGTACAAGATGGAACAACATAAACACAAAATGGAAACAGACCGAAGCAGGAATACCACAAGGTACAGTGACCAGCCCAACCCTCTTCAACCTGTATATAAATGATCTGCCAACTCTAATTGAAGATGATGATACCAAAATAGCTATGTTTGCTGATGATGTGGTAACATACACAAAAACAGACAACAAACAGATCAATAAAGAAACAATAGAAAGGAAAATAAACAGCCTTATGCAAGCACTAACTACATGGGCTAGCAATAATAACATGCAAGTAAATGCAGATAAAACTGTCTACCAGATATTCTCCTTAAAAGACAAGATTGAAGAATTAGAAATTCTGATGACAAGCCTTTAAAAAGAAATAATACAACATATCTAGGAATAACACTTGATAACAAACTCACAATGAAACACCATATTGAATCAATTACAACAACAAAAGCTCGGAATCGCTCAACAATATGTCAATGAGATGTAAATGGGGAGCAAACATGACCACTCTAAACAACACCTATAAAACATACATCAGCCAATCCCCAAACATGGAGGAGAAATTATACCTCTAAGTAACAACACCAGCAGGAAAACACTGGAACTCTGCCAAAATAGAATGCTAAGGATAACAATCGGTGCAGTCAAGACTACCCCAACCATAGCACTAAGAGTGGCAACAGGGAACAACCCACTTCAGGATGATCATTAACTACAAGCATTAGTACTACATGAGAAACTAAATGCAAACAAACACAAACATCCCTGGTACCAGAGGAAAACAAGTAAAACATCACTGAAAACACAAACAAACATTCAAAGACAAAGTAAATGAAAAAATCCCAGAAAGAACAGAAAGCAAAATATTACCCAGCCCACCACTCATAAACCCATTAGACTATCTGGATATAAAATCAGAACTATCACTTACACAACCTATATCCAAATCGATGGACCTACCATGTAACATGTTACAAATCTCCTTGGAAACCATAGATACCAGATACCCACAAGATGAATGAATTTGCTTACTTGTTAAAGTCAGCTACTAGATGGCAGTGAAGACCGAGTCCTCGCGACATCTAGTAATAATGGAGAATATAATACATATATAAGAAAAATAAGTGTTTGAATAGGATTCGCCTGGTGGTGTAATGGATAACACGCTGTGGTACAGACTCAGAGTTCCGGGTTCGAATCCCGTCCAGGCATTCATTTTTCTTATCATGCCATATTTATATATATATATATATATATATATATATACAGGTTGTCACATATCTCAACGGCAAAATTTCAGGAATGAGTTCCTCATATGGAAAGAATAAAAAAAGTGTATTACAACATGGGTCCGGAAATTGATAATTACAGAGTTATTCAAACATTTATGAATATTTGGTTATTAAGGTTTACAGTAGTTATTCAGTATCTGTTTTTCTATTGATTGTAGGCTGCTGTCAGGAATGAGTTCCTCATATGGAGAGAATAAAAAAAGTGTATTACAACATGAGTCCGGAAATTGATAATTACAGAGTTATTCGAACTTTTATGAATGTTAGGTTATTAAGTTTTACAGTAGTTATTGACAGTCTGTTTTCTGTTGATTGTAGGCTGCTGAGATGTACACAAATGAAGGATATGCCTGTATGCATTTTATCTATGGTTTGGCGGATAGTAATGCTTTAAGGACGCGTCGTTTGTATTATGAACGATACCCAAACGCGGAGATGGCTAGATAGTAAGACTTTCCATCGCCGCTTATGCGAATACGGGAGTTTTGCACGCCCGCCAAGGACCGGGGGACGGCCAACAATTGTAAGGCCTGAAGAGGAGGAGGAGGAGGCTGTTTTCAACATTGTACACGAAAATCTTGGAATAAACAAAATTTGGATCCCAGCACTGCATAACACGACAACGAAGCCTATGACTTCTGCAAACGGCAATACAGTTCAAAACTCGGTGCGCGCAGAAAACCTCCCCTCCACCCGGGTTTTAGCTATAAACAGAGAGACAGTTTCCAACGACCAGCCAGTCTGCAGCGACTGTTGAGGAGTTCGCAGAAAGCACGCAGTATCTCCTGATGATGTCTACCGCAGCAGTAGACGAAACGTCGAGTAAGAAGACAACCAGACCACGGCCTATAAGCCCGGAAGACGAACCAAATATGGATCAAGACGCCGGCCGTGAAAGCCTACAATTATATATAACATCTTCTGGGCTAGACAATTGGTGTTCGTGCATCATGTTCATGTTCGGGAACTGGAAATAGTCGCTCGGGGCTAGGCATAGATTGTAGGCTGAATGAGACCTTAATTTCATCGGCATCTCTTCCAGAAACCTAATTGTTGCATTGGCTGTGTGCAAAGAGGCATTGCTATGGTGGAGCAGAATTCCCCGGAGTCAAGTCTTTGGCCGCTTCTCCTGGATCTTTGAGAAGACATTGGGAAGGCAGACTTCTGTATATCATTTAGTAGTAACTGTCCTTTGATCCTCTAGCACAACTGTAGCCAGATGACCACTTGTTAAGAAGAAAGTGGCCATCATTTTCTCCGCCACACTCCTAGGCCTTTTAATTTTGGTCGGAGGATGCTCACCAGGGAAGACCCATACCAATGATTGGTGCTTTGTTTCACAGTCAAACTGGTAGATCCAAGTTTCGTCACCTGTCACTATGTCTGACACCCGGCGGGTGTTGAATCTTGCCAGCATTTCTCTGCACAATTCGATCCTAGTGTGTTTATGCCCTTCGAAGAAGTGGTGTGGCACCCATCGACAAGACATTTTCCCCCCTCTTAAGTGTTGGTGCAGGATAGTGGAAATACTTGGCGAACTAATCTCTTGGGCCCCATCGATATCCTTATAGGTCAGTCGCTGATCTTCCTTAAACAGAGTCTCCATTGCAGAGACGTTTTCTTGTTGCTGGTCTCCCACTTCTCCCTTCATCTTTAAGGGATGTTCTCTCCCTCTTAAATTCAGGAAATCAGCGGAAAATTGTTGCACGTGAAGGAGCAAGGTCTCCAAATGTTTGTGTCAGTTGCTGAAGTGTTTGTGACTCATTTAAACCGTACTTAAAATCATATAAAATCATAGCAAGAAAATACTCGCTCTCAAGCTCCATAGGACATGTTTGATTTCACCACGCACACACTACTTCATAAGGGTGCTGCTCAGAGACAATTGAAAGGAATCGTTTCTACCTTCTATGGTTTTTGACGTTCGAGGGTTGGGCTTAAAATGGTATATTAGTTTATTGCATTTCTGTCGCCATACTCCCGTGTCTCAAAACTTATCTGGTGATCCTCGTACACGAAAACAAGTTTAGATCCATGAAATTTGAAGTTGTCAGTGAGCTTGATTTGATGTCAAGGTTCATCAAATCAACAAATGATTTCAACTTTGAGCTGGAATATGTACACTGAAATTTCACAGTTGTGATTATGGCTGAAGATAAGAAGGATTCCTCTTAAAAACTGCAGTTTCCATGCTTGAAGAACACAAAGTATAAGGTGAGATATGGCTCATTTAATTAATTTTATTAATTGTAAACATTATGTTATTTCTCATAATTCATTTATGAACAGTGACAAATGTTCAGTTTGAATTCCATTTTCGTTAATATTTTACAAGTTTTAAGTAACCACACAAAATCTTTCAATGCTAGTGTGTGTGTGTGTGTATATATATATATAATTTTTGTGGCCATTCTATATAGTTTTTCAGATCTAGAAAATAGCAATTATGGAGCAATTCCTTCTAGTAATCTTATCCGTTTATGTGAGATTGATTTATTAGTAATTTAATTTCAAATACATAATCAAGTTAAATAGTTTCAATTATAAGTTCTCAACGAAAATGGATGCCAAATTTATGAAAAATATCATTATAAAAAATATAATTATTACACTTTTTTTAATAAACTTCGAGGGATGTACTCAGTTATTAGAACAGCAGCTAAAGGAGATGCCATTGAACCATTAATTTTCAGGAAATAATATTTGTCACATATAGCCCATGATCAAAAAGATGTGCATGTGGTTTAGAATGTTCTAAAGCTACTGGCGTTTCGGTAAACATGGACTGTAAAATTCCAAATCTTAATTATTCTTTGATAACCTGGGCATGCTACACGTAACCATTTAGTATGATCACAAATTAAATTTAATAGTAGTAGTGAAGATAGTTGTGCCATAAAATTATGTTGCTGCTAGGAGGAGAAGAGGGAGTTATGTTTCCATCTCTGTCACTCAGCCTGAGGCATCAAGTGGCAACTGCATTCCCATAAGAGCGGTAATATTTTTTAGACATGAAAACCCCTATAGTGAATTCTTAAAATTGTCATTACTTCTTCGAACTGCACTCTTTTTTTCTTTATTATATACAACTGTCCTCATTAGAGGATTGCCTCAAGCAGCAAAGTGATACAGACAATTAATTTTTGAGATTGATGAAATACATTTTGCAAATACATTAAAAAATTTTCAAATTGTAGGCCTAATTGAAGTATACATACTATAAAGTAGAAATTTTGTAAATATGGTTTCTTAAAATTGAAATTGATCCTCTAATGGCAGCGATGGAAATTTTAGAAAGACACACCCTGTCCAAATCTAAGGAATTCCAAAATTTAGCTAAGAATCCTGGTATAGTATCTCTTGCCCCGATCATCAAACCTGTGACAGTTATACTATTTATCTATATCTATTTGTGCCATAAATTTATATTAACACTTAATATTTTACATGTTTAAGCAAAGAATGAGGTAATGATCGCTCCCGGCATCAGATCAATAATTATCTGAATATTTAATAAGTATTATTCTTGTTATTAAAATAAAGTCATAACCTCATAGATATTATACTTTTCAGTGTTAGTTTAATATCTTGGCTCGTGTTTCAACATATTTACTTTTAAAATTATTAAATAAATTTTAATATGTTGATGAAAATTCTGTATTTTGTTTGTGTTACTGTACAGCTGGCAAAGATGAAAGTGGCCACAATCTTAAAGAGTGAATATGTTGAAGCTCAACTTCAGATCATAGTTAGTTTTAAATAATACATGTGTTTATAGAAGCACAGAACTGAAGTACTTACTGAACTGAGGCGTTTGGAAGTAATCATGCAGTTCCTAACTCCCATGGAACAGTGGTGACACACTTGCTTTATGTTTCAAAGATTCTGAATTTGAGCCTTGTTCAAGTTTTCATGCTTATTTTATTGACCAATTTTAATTAAAAGTGATTTTCACTATGAGCAATTTTCAATATTAGACAAATTATCTCTTGATAAAAAGATAAAACTTTTCAAGAAATTTGAGGCCAACCGGAACCTTTATAGATATTATAATAATTACACATATATTATAGGAACATTCTAATTTTAATTATACATCCTACTACGAATTAATTGTGACCAATTTTAATTACGCAAGAATTCTGTGATCAATCTTAAATGAATGATGAATTATCTTGGATCAATTTTAATTATATAGTAATTTTCTCTCCTTGGTTTTAATAATAACAAATTGTCTCTGTAATCAATGTTAATTATATAATGAATGATTTTTTACAAATTTAAGGATATGTCAAATTATGTGACCAGTCTTAATTAGATGATAAATTATACCCTGATCAATTTTAATTGTATGACTAATTTTTTAACGTATTTTAAATGTGTCAAGTCTTCTCTGATTAAGACTGTCACGGCTATCGTTATGTATTTTAAAATACCTTTTAGGGATTCTTAGCCATGTCTTGCAGTGTTGTCTTCTCAACGTTTCATCAGTTACTGTGAGTGACATCTTCAGGAGATGTTGTTTATTTAAATTCTCATAGTAAACAGGTAACTAACTGTTAACTTGCATCATTTGACTGTACCTATGTATCTGAATAAATAAATTTTAATTGGTTAATATTAGTTTGCAGTTTACTACGAGAATTTAAACAAGCAATATCTCCTGAAGATATCATCCAGAGTAGGTGATGAAACGTCCAAGAAGATAATACTGTAAGATATGACCAAAAATTGAAAACAAAAGTATTTATAACGGATTACCTTGGTGACCAATTTTAAGTATCACTGATTTTGATGAATTTTAATTAAAAGTTTTGTCCCCAAATTTAGTCATGACTTATAACAAGTTTTTCCGAACCCCCATAAATCTACTGCATGGAACCCACCATGACTTCTTCTCTTCCTAAGATAGTCACACTCAAGATTAGAAAGTTATGTAGCTCGAATATCATTGTTGACAATACTCGTCATTTTAAAATATACAAAGTGTTTCAGAATTAAGTATTACAGACTTAGGGGTTGTAGAGAGACATAGTAGAAAAAGTTTTGATAAGGAACTCATGTCCGGAAACTTACCATTTCGATGTAAAATAAGTTTGAAGATCGAACACAATGGACTGATATTGTATCTTGTACTGACAGTCAGTTCTGCTGAGTTAGCGTTTACGTCAGATGGCAGTCAGTCATTGAGCAAAAAGGACGAGATTGTACAAGATGGTCAAATACACATTTGAAGAGTACACTGTTATGTTGATAATTAATGGTGAAGTAGTACGTAATGGTCCAAATGCACAACGCATCTATGATGAACGCTGGTCTGCATCGCCGCACTCCATCACATACCATTTTTGCCAGACTTCAACAACGGCTGTGAGAAACTGGTATCTTGCAAGTTAGTAAGGCTGACTGTGGTACTCCACGAATGCACCGCGCTCTCAACTTTGACGAGCACGTCCTTCAGCACGTAGAAGAGAACCACTCGAGTAGTTGAACCATTGTCGTATGACGTGTTTTACTTGAACTTTATCAACTCCACACATATCACCTTCAGAAGATCATGCATTGGGCTTGACAGATTTTGTGCCACGTGTCATTTTTTTTGCATCCTTTCTACACCAGTGTATCGATAATCCCGAATTTTTCTCGCAGCATTTTTTTTTCAGGGATGAGGCTTTCTTCATTAAGTAGACAGCTTTGAGCTGTCCAAACAGTCAGATTTGAGATGATGCAAATCCTCGTGCCACACAGCCATTTGCATTTCAGGAACGATTCGGTTTTATTGTATGGGCTGGTATCATTGATGGTCATCTGATTGGGCCGTACGTTCTTCCGTACCTCTTAACAGTTCCCAGGTACTGGATCTTGGTGGAGTGGTTACTAGAATATTTACCACTCCACTACGTCAGTACAAGTGGTTTCAACATGATGGTGCACCCATGCACTATTCACTTGCCGTCCGCGAACATCTCGACCAAACATACGGTGAAAGGTGGATGGGTTGAGGTGGTCCTATTCCTTGTCCACCACGGTCGCCACTGCCATATGAAGAACCTTATTTATGAGACATCTGCCAAGTCGGAGGAAGATCCTGAAAGATTTTAGGTGGCAGCAGAAATTATTGAGCACACATCAAGTCTTATGGAGTGTGTGTATGAAAACATGCGTCACAGGTACACTTTGTGCAATGAACAAAAGGGCCGCCACGCGAAACCACACTTGTAGTACTACCCCTAGAAGGCTGTAATACTTATTCTGAAACAAAAGACAAACAATAAAAGAAAAGGAAAACACATTGCGTTACAATCTTCAAACCTATTTTATTTTTTCAAAATTATATGTTACTGGACATGGGTTCCATATCAAACCTTTATCCCTAGATGTCTGTAATACTTATTCTGAAATACCCTGTATAGTCAATTTCATGCCCACTCAATTGTAAGTTGTGATCAAGTTGGAAGTATGTTGAGCTGCAATTTGAATCAGGATTTTTTTCTTACTTTTGCATGGATTTTCTAAACCAAATACCGGGACGATTTTTTGGTTAATGTCACAAAATATATTTTTGCTGAGAAAATAGTACTTAGAATAAAATATGTCTGTGTTTCCTCCTCTATATTTACAGCCATAACATAAATATAAATAATGATTCATGGCATAATATATTCATGAGCCTGATGTTAATTACTAAAACAGTTATAATTGAGAGAGCGGTTATTATATGTGTTCATTCTCTCTATATATCTGAAACGAATTTGCCAAGTTTAAACGCATAACATAATGAATGCAATTCACGACATTACGAGTAAGCTATAACACTACCATGCAATACCCTTACAATGTAACTACAGATATGAGGATATCTCAGACCAATGCCCAACATGTATTCTCTGCATAATAGCGAAAACACTACAATGAACCTTAGCTTAGAAGACAACAGTCACTTTTATTTAGCCAGCTGTATGTGGGACATCAGGTGAAATAGGATATTTAAAAAATTCATAATATATAGTTAATGGTAGAAAAACATTGTACAATGTGATTTCTAGATTGTAAAATCAAAAATATTTAGATTTGTGCTGTGGTATAAGATATTTGTTATTTGTCATGTTGTTACATTTCCAGGTAGCGCAGAGTGAGGGTGGTTTAAGAAAAATCTGTAGGAAATCCTGAGGTTAATGCATCAACATATGGTCCAAATATCAAAATAGAGTAAGGTAAATATAGTGAGAATATAAACTTGATTTCTGGAAAGTGCGTCTCTAGCCAGGATTCAGAATCAAAAGACATAGTTGTTAGATGTAACTTTACTAATGATAAAGATGATTCCTCTCCTCATGTGAGTGAACATTTCAAATGTTCTGTTTGTAATAAGTATATCAGCCGGAAGGATAATCTTAAAAAACATTTAAATGAAAAACCATTCAAATGCGCTGTTTGCGACAAGTCATTTGCTCGTAAGGATTTACTTAGGGATCATATAATTGTTCATTATAGTGAAAAACAAGTTGAATGTTCTTATTGTAATAAGTTATTTTCCAAGAAAAACAATCTTGATAGACATTTACTTTTACATACAAAAGAGAAACCATTCAAATGTTTATCTGTGTTAAGTCATTTACTCAATTATCTCATCTTAAAAGACATTCACCTATTCATAATAATGAGAAACCATTCAAATGTTTCCTTTGTGATAACTCATTTACTCAGAAGACCAGTCTTAATAGACATTTACATGACATAATATACATGTACATAGCAATAAAAAGACACTGAAATATTCTGTCTGCAATAAGTCTTTTGCTCGTAAAGACGCACTTAGGTCCCATTTGGGTGTTCATATTACCAAAAAATAAGTTGAATGTTTTGTGACTTTATTGTAAAGTAAATGGTCCATTTACCTCCCCACTTGGGAACAATGTATACAGTATATGTTGAAAATATGGTATGAAATTTTGTAGCATAATTTTCCCTTCACTACTTTTTAATAAAGGTCTGAACTTACTACTAATACAAATAAAAACACTTTAGTGTAGGTAATACATGAACTGTAGATTTTAAAATGTAATATTTTGCACTGACACACCTACTTTACAAAATATCTTTGAAAGTGTCTTCTAAATATAATGATGAATTATTTAATATAACAATAAAGATGTTGCAATATTTAAAGATGCATTACACTTCATTTACAGCTTATAAAATACAAAAAAATATGTTCCCAGTTGGGAACTTTGGCATTTAGGGATATCAAATTTTTTATGAATGAGTGAATGACCACTTATTAACTCTTTGCAAAATGTTTATCAGGGAAAACCGATCCATTCTGGATACAAGATATGGATTCTGTGTTCCAGTTTTGGATTGCTTTAGAGTATAGAAATTTGAGGGAGAGAGAATGCTTGTGACCGTAGCTCTCCCCTTGGCTCCCGCATGTTCAGGAATTTACTTTATCTAGTGCCTGATCCTTTCCAAGTAGAAACATTGTTGGGCAATTTCTTCACTTCATATGACTTACTGATGAAATTGAAAGAACACAATAGAGCTTTAGGGATTGTATGAGATTGTAGAACCAGAAAATGTCCTTTAACTCCAGTCAATATTCTGAAGAAACAAGAAAGAGGTATATCTGTTTATAGCAGTGTACGTGATATATATATATATATATATATGTGTGTGTGTGTGTGTGTATGTATGTCTGTGTAAGTGGAATGATAACACTGTTGTCACATTGGCATCAAACCACCAAACACATGTGTCCATGGGAAATAAAAAGTGATATTCTTGACCTAGCAAGTTGACGATTGACATTCCTGAACGTAGCATCGTACACAGGCATAATATGGGGATGGGCAGTGTGGATGTTCTTGACTGCCTCCTATCGAGCTGTGAACTTCAGCTTCGAAGTAAGTAGTAGTGGTGGAACTTATTTTGTAATGCTCTGAACATTGCAGTGGTAAGTGCTTGCCAAATTCTTCATGACATACATGGAAACGGAGTTCAGAGTCATCAGGAATTTAGGATAGATGTGACTATAGCCCTAATCCGAACGCAACCAAGACTAAGTACAAAACCAGGACCTAAGGTTCAACTTTCTCATGCAATTATAAAGACTGATGGACATTACCTAATTGAAGCCAAACAAGTCAGACATGTAGAATGCAAAGTGTAATTTTTGCCTTCAATGTTGTGTGTGTATGTGTGTGGATGAAAAATATGTATCCTCACCATTTTTCCCTAAAACCATAAGCGAGTTGCAATGTTCCAAACAATGCTTGGAATGTGCTAAGTTCCTTGTCATAAAAACATTATGTGGTTTAAAATGTTTTATTTCATTATAATATAAAGTGTTAATCATCTGAGAAGAATGGCAAGAAATAGACTTCCAAAATTGGCATTCCAATATACCCCAACTGGACATAGGGACCAAGGAAGACCAAAACATCAGTGGAAAGATCAAGACCATCTTCGCTAGGTTTACCGTACAGGCCACATGGCCTAAAACGAATTTGTTCATGATGATGATGATAAAGTGTTAACATTATAAAATTAGTACCTGAAGTCACAGCGATCCTTAACAATAAAATTTGTTTAAAATTGTGAAGCTGAATGTTTCTGGAAGATATTGACATACTCAAAGAGATTTAGAATGACAAGCTGCGTAATGAGAGCATACCCAACAACTTTAACCCTCTGTATAACATGCTCGTCACAAATAATCAGTAGTACTCCAGCGATTCCAAAAGGGTCTCTCAGAAACATTCAGCTTCACAATTTTAAACATATATTATTGTTAAAGAAAATAAAACCATAATAATTGGAGATTTAAATGGTCATTCAAAATTATGGGGATATAGATTACACATGTTCTACTACTACTCCAGACTTAGGATTAGTATCTTCTGATATAGCAGAGAAAAAAAAAAAAAGAAATTTTACAATCCTTTGGTTCAGATCACAGATCTGTATTATTCAACGTAAATTCCAATAAAAAAATAAACCAAAACACAAATTAAATGTTCTTGAAACTTCGAAAAGGCAAATTGGAAAGGTAACAGAGAAGAATTAGAAGAAGTACTACCAGATGTAATGAAAACAAATTTCAGTTCTACTGATAATGTTAACAATAAAATATATATAACAGTTTACTAAAAATAGCTAAAAAAATTTATATCTAACAGAAAAGTCAAAAAGGGGTGAAATTTCTATTTCTTCATTTTTAAGCTACATACTTGATTATTTGTACTCACTTTTTATGCCATAAAGAAAGTTATACTGAAGTTTCATCCTTCTAGGCTTAAACATTTTTGAGTTATTGAAGATAATCCATTTAAAAATTTGCATTTTAAAATTTTTAATTAGTCCAATAATTTTTGTGTAAATCTTTTGAATCTTTTTCTACAAGACCACTGACTTATTTTGAAGAATACTATGCAATAACTTTCCTGTATCATTATAATAAAGGAACAAAAAATATATATACATCCTCTGCATATGAAAATTAATTATTTTTAAATTGCTACCAATATTTGATTTTTTATTTTTAAAAAAATATTTAATGTTGTTTCAAAATCCATGCATAGAATTGTTAGCAATAGCCTGTGGGACATGCAGTTAAATTTTTGAGCTACTATCATTAAATTTGTCAGTGCTATTATTATTTGAATGCAATGAAAATAAAAGTGTGGAAAAGCCAATTCGAAAGTTTGCATGCAGTTAAATTGAAAATGTATCATGCATTGCCCTTCTACAGTCACTACACTTTAAATCACACAATAATGAAGATAGTAGGCTGCTACCCATCTATATATCTTTTGTACACATATTCATGCCATAATAGGCAATAATATTCTGAAGTTTCATCCTTCTAGGCTTAAAAGTTTTCGAGTTACTGAAGAAAATCCATTTTAAAATATTTAATTAGTCCCATAATTTTTTAGAACATTATGCATTAACTTTTGTATATCATAATAATAAAGGAAGAAAAAATATATACATCCTCTGCATATGAAAATTTATTATTTTTTATTACTATGCATATTTAATTGTTATTAAAAAAATATTAACATTGTTTCAAAATCCATGCATAGAATTCTTAGCCATAGTGTGTGGGAGATGTAGTGAAAATTTTGTTTATTCTATCATTAAATTTGTCAATGCTATATATGCAATGAAAATAAAAGTGTGGAAAAGCCAATTTGAAAGTTTGCATGCAGTTAAATTGAAAATGCAGCATACATGCAATCCTACAGTCACTACACTTCAAATCACACAATGATGCAGATAGGAGGCTGCTGTCCATGAATATATATTTACATTCTTCATTATTTACAGTATAAATATTCTCACAATTATCTTCTAATTGTTTCTGTCTTAAGTTTCTCCCAGTGTCACAGTCCACTTCCTTCAGACATAACCTCGCTAGCTTGCACTATTATTTTGTTCTATATTTTCTACAACACTTGTAGGTATATTTTCGCTATTATTTACATTTACATCAGACGTTTTATATTTGTTCCATCTTTTATTTGCCATATTTTAGAGTTTTTACTTCTAGCCATTTTCACACTATGTACTAAACGTATATACCAGAACTATTTTTACTATGCAATATTACACTAAAATATTTTCACTAAACATTGTACTTACGAAAACTGTATTTGTGTACTAATAAAATAAACTACCGAATACTGTTGAAATTAAAAAGAAAAACTTTACAAAAAAATCGTGTCCCACACATGTATCATCAACGAATCGAAACACCCATGGATTATAGACAATCTAATACAACTAACTTTACACTGCCATCTATCGTCCCCATGTCCTTACTACATTCAGCCGATTACTGTGGCTCTATAGATATAACACGAGCAAAAATTGATTCGAAAAAAACTATTCAAAAAATTAAGATAACAGATTTTAGGGAACAACGCGCACCACGCCCGAACTGAGTGACGTTTAAAGAGCCCTGACTTTTATGGGGCATTCCATACGCAATTTGCAAAAAACGGGGGCACGCCGTAGCGTAGTGGTTAAGGCACTGAGCTACAAGCCGGAGGGTCGAGGGTTCAAGTCCCGTTGGGGGTCAGGATTTTTAAACTGACCCAAACCCTCTGGCGGCACTATGGCCCTGGGGTCGACTCAGCCTCTAACGGAAATGAGTACCAGACGCTTGTTCTGGGGGTAAAGGCGGCCGTCACGCAGGGCTGACAACCCGGCTGACATAAAGTGCCGATTGTCTAGAAAAAGTGGGAGCCTTAACCTCCTACACCCCAAGGGCCTCCGGGTCTGTTGTGGGATCACTTTACTTTACTTACTTTTACTGTATTGGCAAAAAAATTGTGAAAATTGAACTCACATCTTTAAAAGATTACAATTTTTTTACCGTGAAACTTTATGATATACTGAATATCTGTATCGAATTTCAGGCCTTCGTTTGATGTAATTAAAGAGTAATAGAGCTGTCACTTTATCGTACTGTTTTAAATTGTATATTTTATGAAATAAATTTCTAGAAGTATAACTACTCCCTCAACTTGAAAAGATAGTCACATTATAGATGAATTTATGCCATATCGCTTGAAAATTAGTATGTTAATATTTACGTTTTTTCTGAAGGGCCTAAATGCAATTAATATGCAATTAACCTTTCTCACAAAAAATGATATAAATTAAAAAAAAAAAAAAACCATATTATTACCTGATGGCCAGTTAATTGTTTGTAATTGGTATTAAAGCGGTGGGATGAAAGGAAACTGCCAAGCATAATTATTTTCCCTAAAATCTCCTATTGTAAACTGCCCGCAATACATTTCGCGCGAGTAAAGATCGCTCGCTCGTACAAACAATTACGGAGCTACTTGGTAATAGTCCTTTGTGCACTTCCAAATATTATTATTATTATTATTATTATTATTATCATCATTACATTATTTTTATCATTATTACTATTATTACATCGTCATCATCATCATCATCGGGACTAGTGGTTACTCTGCACGCCTCCGATTCCGAGGTTCGCGGGTTCAAATTCGATAGGAATCAATGGAATTTTAACGGCGTAACAATTCTGAATGTAGCTTTCTCCAGAGGGAAGGAAATCTCGTGTCGTAGATTCACGGTACGTAGGAGAACCTCGCGCTTGAAATAAATTGCTATATGATGACCTCACATGTTAGTGAGCGCCATTAAATGTAACAATCTTTATTGAAAAATCCAGTAGGCGGTTAATTTTGTGCTGATGTTGGCTAATGTATAGTTTAATTTAAATTACTAAGCAATTACGAATTCAAGCGGGTAGACCTATTAAAAATTATTTTCTAAAGGGTAGTTTTGTAATGTGTTGTAATATTCTGTATTTGTACACTACACCAACGTCTGATGTTGAATATTGCAAGGAATGTTAAGCTATCGATAATAATTTATAACAATTTTCATGCTGTTACAAGTAATATTTAAGAGGTATAAATATATTTTATTGGCTTGGCATCACTTACTGATCTTGCATCCCCTACTCATGACATATCAAAGATGATATTAAAATACACGATATAAGCTAAACTATTGTTATAGTGTTTAATTTAATGCCTAAACTTCCATTATTCTCCTTTTATAACACAAAATGTATATCTCTACGATTATTCTCTCATTCCAGAAACATTTAAAAAAATGTAAAATTATATAGTAACACATAATATTGTTGATATCTATTATATACTAATATAAACATAATTAAAATTATATTTAACTTTTAACTCACCATTTAGTCTTTGTAGATTTGCAAACTTGTTAGTTAAAAACAATAAATATATTTTTAATTTGACTGTGACACTTAAAATGACGAGGTGCACTAAACAGATGAACTAATTTAAATCAACTGTCTAGTAACTAATCTGAACTTGATAATTGTTGATGGAAAAGCAGATGTTTAAGGAAGACGAGCTGATTCTGCATGTATTTATCGTTTGTTCGGAAGTGGTACGAGTAATAAAATATTTCGTCATAGTTTTCATGGTACAATACAGTACACTGAATAAAAAGTTATTTTAAGATTGAAATTAGTAATTATAACATAATAAAAATCTATACCAGTTTATTCAATTAATGATGTAAGAGTGTTTATTATATAATATTACATTTAAATTGTAATGAAAAAATTGTAACAAAATAAATAATTTGTTTTAAAGGAGGAATGAAAAGAATAAAGTTCTTAGGATATTTTTGGATCAGAAAGAAGTGAACAGACAGGTGAATGGAGAAAACTACATAATAGTGAGCTACATGATATGTATAGGAAGCCAGATATTATAAAAACAGTTAAGTCCCGTAGGCTGCGATGGGCAGGACATGTGGCTCGTATGGGGGGATGAAAGAGGTGCTTGGAAACTTCTGGTAGGAAAACCGGAGGTAAGCGCCCTGTTGGAATACCAAGAATGAGGTGGGAGTATAACGTTATACATGATTTGAGGGAAGTAGATTATACAGGGGATGATTGGAAAACGTTAGCTCGGGATAGGGATATATGGATCGCTTATGTCCGCGCGGCCATGAACCTACAGGTTCGACAGAGCCAGTGAGTTAGTTAGTTAGTTATAAATAATTTGTATAATAATTCACAGAAGTCAGAGGATGATTTACAAAGAGCCACTTACATGTTGAATGAATTAGGACTCTATTATAATCTCAAAAGTCTCAACTTCAAAACTAAAATTATGGCTTTTCAGGGAAAAGTGCCATCAGAGCAAAAATAGTGATCAATAATCAAATAATAGAACAGATTAGAACACTTTAACTATCTTGGTTCAGATATAACATATAGCTGTGATTGGGATATAATAATAAATTAAACCGATATCAAATTATGTGTGGCACCATAAGAAGAACCCTCCGAAAGACTCGAAGAGAAACTCAGCTCAGGTTTTATAAAATTATGGCTGTTCCTGTTCTTTTATATGGTTCTGAATTTTGGGTACTAACAAAAAAAGATATTTCACACATTCAAGCCACTGAAATGAAATTTTTAAGATCTGTAGAAGGATGTACCGCATGGATAGGTTACACAGTGAATCAATAAGAAATGAAATGGAGATATTTTCAATAGTTGATAAACTAGAAGAGCACAACTACCAATGGAATGAACATTAAGACAGAATGGACAATGCAAGATTACCCAAAAAGATCAACACCTACAAACCACATGGAAAAAGATATTTGGGACGGCCAAGGAAACGATGGACTTGAGACCGGAACAGGTCGCATTGACCTAATCCTGGAAAGGAAGAAGAAGAAGAAGAAGAATAAGAAGAATTCACAGTAAACGTAAGTAACAGAGCTCTTTACTTCTCGCTTCAGCAATTAAATTCCATAAACGAACATCTACTGCGTAAGAATTAAAATATCGCCACTTATATAAATTAACGGTACTGTTCCATTAAGCAGAACATATAATAATCTATTAGATTTAATGACAGTTGAAAAAGTAACTGATGAAGCGGGATTGTTTCAATTAAATAAGCGCGCGAGCTTGGTCGTGAAATGAACCAGCTGCGTTGTGGATACGCCAGTTTTTAAAGAAATAACGAAAATAGAATAACAACATTTATATTGTCTGAAGTATTCATCTTATCAAAAAGGTAATTGCTAGAAATTAATCCTTATTACGTGAATAATATCCTGTATTTTTTCGTATTCATTTTTTGATATGTATTGCAGTAAACCACCATAAAATAGAACATTGACACCGAAAATAAAAATATCCTAATTATAAAAATAACACCCTTAAACTACATGATATCACCTATACTTTTGAAACAAATTGTTGATGTTTAGTGTTTCAGTAATATTAGTTAGTAAACTTTTAGTTTATCATATTTATGGTAATTTTAGATAGTCATAACTATGAACCTATAAATGATAAAAATTAAATTTCGATATTAATACGTTTATAAATGTATTAGCTATATTTAGGGATACATAAAATTAAAAAAAAAGAATAAATTGCAAGATTTTTTTATGTCCGATTTGATGTGGATTATCCCATATATGACGTCATTACGGAGACTTACGAGCACCAAAGGACACTGAAATTCCACCAACTTACACTTTAAGTTATATAGTATTTTTTAATATAAAAAACACAAAATGCTAAATTTGACCGAAAATGTCGAAAATTTCACTCATCACCCCCCTTACTTTAGGGTTGCATAATTTTTTGCTGCATATGGATAGTCATTGCAATAATACTGCACATGGAAGTAGGACTGACAATTTTATATATTTAATGGTTCATAATGTGTGCAAGGATCCATCGATACAAGCTTTAGTCGTATTGTCCGCAGCTTTCACAAAGAAGCAGTTCTCTAGAGTCAACTTCCTCATAAAGGAAAAGGCGTTGTTATCTACAATGAATATACACCGGCAAATCAATGGATCCGTGATCATCAGGGATTGTCTTGTTCGGAATGGAGAGAAGCGATTAAAATGCAAGCCAATGTATCGGCGGTGCGTTCTTTGCCGGGCAGGTCTAGGGACGATACCCTCTGTAGACGTTGTCGCAGAGAGCACGAAACCCTTGCACACGTCCTTGGGGCCTTTCCGTTTGGAGTATCACTGAGAAACATTCGGCACCACACTATTCGAAATATGATGGCAGAAGCCTTGCGAGATTTTGGATACACCGTTTATGAGGGAGTTCATGGTGTCGCCACTAATGGGAGTAACAGACGAATAGATATTATTGCATTTAGACCATCTTCTAAAATTGGTAAGATATTAGATCCCACAATTCGTTTTGAGACTAATAGTGGCCAACCTGAGGAAGTTGACTCTGAAAAGATAGCCATATATGAGCCAACAATTGACTATTACAAAGATAAATACCAACTAGATAGTATAACTGCCACAGGATTGATGATCATGGCAAGAGGTACTATACCAGGATTCCTACCCAAATTGTGGAATTCCTTCGATTTGGACAGGGTGTATCTTTCTAAAATTGCCATCGCTTCCATTAGAGGACCAATTTCAATTTTAAGAAACCATTTTTACAAAATTTCTACTTCGTAGTATGTATACTTCAATTAGGCCTACAATTCGAAAATTTTTTAATGTGTTTACAAAATGTATTTCATCAATCTCAAAAATTAATTGTCTGTATCACTTTGTCCTTGAGGCAATCCTCTAATGAGGAAAGTTGTATATAATAATAGGATTTCTTCTAGCAATTAAAGTGGTATATTAGATACTGGCTCTCATGAATCCTTATTACTACCAACTTTGTAGAAAGGATTGGTATTCCTGTAAGTGAAACTGAATTCAAGGCTTCAGGCCTTAACAACACAAGCGCTGCAGATGCGATCAATTCCTGTAGCCTCTAGTAGAGATACCCGGTCAAATGTTGTTAACCCATTAGCTGCCGTTGTCCTTTTTTTAGGACGTTACATTTTTATTGTTTTGGTGAGGAATTGTGCTAGTTTCAAGTTTAATCTATGTGTAATGTTGTTAAATGGTCTTCAATGTTCATGTCTAAATTAACAAACATTGTTTATTTTAATTTAACTGTTCTTGGAATTTGCATAATTTTCATTTCTGCATTTGGCAGAATTTATAAACGTCTGTTAGGCTTGTGACAATAATGACATTTATATTATTGATTTATATGAGTTGGTAAATAATCTGTTGATGTCCTCATAAATGTTGTTTGAATTTTGATTGTTTTTATATGTAAGTGCAGAATTATTACATAATTGTAAGCGTCCCAACATTGGGACATTGGTAGAATGCAGTGGCGTGTATTGAACATTTTTTTAGGGTAAGCAATTTGGGAATAGGTGCCAGTTTCTCTCTCTCTCTCTCTCTCTCTCTCTCTCTCTCTCTCTCTCTCTCTCTCTCTCTCTCTCTCTCTCTCTCTCTCTCTCTCTCTCTCTCTCTCTCTCTCTCTCTCTCTCTCTCTCTCTCTCTACTGAAAGATGCTATGTTCCGTTTCCAATGTCATGAAAATGAAATGAGTTCCTTTTCAATTTTGGCGCTTAATCCCTTTTCAATTTAATTAATCAATTAATTATAAAATATTATCTATAAATACTAATTACCTCATATGTAAATGAAGTTGAATCCTTCTTGGCAAAATCGTCAATTACAAGATCATAAAATGCAAACTCTTGCTTCAACTGTTTCAGAAGTCCTCTTTCAATGGATAGTAGTGCTAAGTTTGTAAGTCTCCCTTGACCTTGAGAATTACGCACGTAGTTTCTAATCCTTTTTAAAGTAGAAAAACTTTGCTCAACTGACGCACTTGTTGCAGGGATTGTCAAAGTTAGTTCTCACAGTTTTACTACTTCACAATATGCCGTTTGTAGATCATTTGATCTAATGAACTTGAGTAGATTACTAACAATCTGTGGCGCATGTCTTCTGAAATAAATGTAACGACAAGCTGTGATCTCAAAGAAGAAAATTCAAGAACATTTCCATAGCTGTTTTTTAACGACTGAAATGCAATTTCCGGAAAACAATCTTTATACATGTCGAAATTTTTTACATTAAAAAGTTCCAAAAATAGTAATGAGTCTAAATTACTGAATCTATAATTCAATTGACCTAGTATAGTGTCAAAAATATGTACGTAAATTTGTCTATACTTTGCATTGGTGTCAAAGGTTTCACCATGTTTTGAACGTTTGGGCAATGGTTCGTTGGAAACTGAAGTTCGTTTCGTTTTTTTCCCCATATTTTTTTGTTCAAACTCTTCGCGTTTGTTTTGTAAGATTCTTTCAATTCCTTCATTTTATTTATGCAGTAACCTATATCATGAATTTTTGTCTGGAATATATCAAATAAACTGCCTGTTAGAGGGAAAATATTAAGAAACGTATTAAGTATAAAATTGAAATCAAAATCTTGCATTGTGATTAAAAATCCACGGCCAGCAATATAGGCTTCTTGATCCCAATTCTCATCTGGATCTGTAATTCTTCTAAAGACAGTAATTAGCTCATTCCGATGCTCATGTACTGTTCCAACCAAACGAGAACCATAATTCCACCGCGTCGAAGACACTCTTGGCAACCGCTTCTTTATTTCTTCATCGAGAACCCGTGTTCTTATGGTTGATTTTGAAAAGAAAGCAGCTAGTCCATTCAAAGTAAGGGAAAAAATGCATTCTTTTATGATGGCCACGGATTGGGATAATACTAAATTCAGTCGATGGGCGAAGCAATGAACGGAAATAGCATTTGGAAATGTGTTTTTCACCTTCGATTGCAGTCCATTCAACTGACTTGCCATGACAGCTGCTCTATCATAACTTTGTGCAATAAGTTTCTTCTCACATCCGAAATTGTGAATCAGTTGAACCACTATCTCGTATAATGCCTCGGCTGTTCTATCATTAGAAACGTTAATGAATCCTAAAAATCGTTCATGTACTTGGCCTCTCTCAGTGACGTACCGAAACACAGGAGACAGCTGAGAAAAATTACTTACGTCTGTTGACACATATAGAACAATGGAAATAAAATTTGATTCATTGATCTCCCTCTTTATTCTGTCCATTAATATGTTTGATATGGATGCAATTAGGTCATTCTGGATTAAATTTGACATTCCTGTAAATGTCGTAGAATGTTCTAAATGGTACTTTAGTGTCTCGTCATATTCACTGAGTAATTTTACGAGTTCAACGTAATTCCCTTTATTGAGAGAGTCCCGAGATTCGTCGTGCCCTCTGAATGCCATCTCTTGCCCTGACAAAAAACAAACTACATCAATGAAGCGTCTCATTATGTCTCTATTTTTTTGTCACAAGATTATTGTGTTGCACATCCCTAATTTTTTTCTGATTGTCTATCGTATGCTCAATTCTCGTCTTACCGAAAGTTTTCTCATTTATAATTGAGTGCGAATGATTTTGAGATAAGCTATTCTTTTTAATGGCTTTGTGTATGTTTCCCATGTCGCAATAACCCGCACTGTTCCAAACATATATTTCATTAATAAATAGAAGACATGACCAACAGTACAATTTTTGCGTACGAGGACACCCTGTTAACCACTCGTTGCTATTGTAAAGCTGCGAATTGAAACGCTTTACACAAGATTTCGTTTTAGTTGCGATATTTAACTCAGGAGTAAGCCTACCACTTTGTATTATACGTTTCTTATCTTCGAATGTGCGCGAGGAAAAGTTACATTTTAGAACATCGCATATTACACAGTCACATGCGCTTTGTCCACTGCCTTGTGCTGACTCACTCTGAGCTTCCATATTTTCAACACTGACTGCTGTACGCAAGGAGCTGAAGTGCTTACCTTACAGATATATCACATACATACATTCCAATATTAAAATATGTTCATACACTTAAACTGTAATAAAACTATCTTAACTATAAAAATACTTCAGTATTGGCACTAAAATTACGACTGAGAAATGTAGGACCACAAGTTTTATTTAAAATCGAATAACTATGACTTAAAATAAGATTTTACTACACATCAAGACCCGCACTTTCAAAAGTGCAGGACCACAGATAACGAAGACTTACGACGGCAAACGATCATATCCAAGCAGCTCCTAGCTCTTCGTGTAGCACAAGAGTGGTTTATAGCTGGGAAGCTGGATGGAACAAATTGACAACGCAAATACGGACCAGATGGCGAAAATTATTTTTAAATTGCATTGAACATTTATGTTAATCAAACTGATTATTCCAGTAATGATTCTCATATTTTAATTTTTTAGTCCTGGGTAAGCAATGCTTACCTTGCGTCCATTGAATACACGCCACTGGCAGAATGTGATAGCAATTATTCTCATGTGATGTTTATTTTATAATACAATACGTTTTTGTTGTTTTCATGACATAATATTGAGCCGTAAATTGCCTTTATATATTTTTATCCTTTCTTGCATCAAACCTTCATTACCGATATAAATAGAGCCAGAAAATTATTTTATATACTTTCTATTTTAGGGTCATAGTATAAATTATCATGACTCGTGGACTTACAATCGAAGAAGCGTTGGCAGAATTGGATAATTGAGAAGTAGATAAGGATAACATGCATGATATAGAATTAGCGATTATTCCGCCTCCTCCAGACGAATTAACAGACGAAGAGGATATTGAAGAAAATACATTGATAGATATGTTGTGCGTGATGTTGCGGGTACTTTAGAACTCATCACTCCAGTGATGAACATGATATACCGACATGTTCAGCATCAAAACGCAGTAGAATTGAAGAAAGATTAATTTGAAGAAAGGTTAATTTTACAAAGTGGAACAAATGTCATCCATGCTATACCTTGACAAACAATCCTGGTAAAAACAATTTTGATAAAATTGTGGAACATTTGGAGAACAAGACAGTGGTCCAAGTATTCGAAGAATTTTTTTCTGAAAAACTGATAAATAATATTCTAGAACATACTATGATCTATGCTAACCAGAAGAATAACTTGAGATTTTCTCTAAACTTGGATGAACTCAAGTCATTCATTGGCATTCTGCTTCTTAATGGATATCATAAACTTCCGCAAGAAGATATGTACTGAGAACAAGCACCTGATGTTGGTGTACCACTGGTTTTCAACTCAATGCCAAGGAATCGGTTTAGAGAAATAAAGAAATTTCTTCACTTGAATGATAACTCTAAAATTGATAAGAATGACAAGATGTATAAACTGCGATTATATTTCGACATACTGAAAAAGGAATTTTCTATATTTGGAGTTCCCCATTCTGAACTATCACTTGAACAAATGATGATTAGATATTATAGAAATCATTGAGCTAAAATGTTTATGAGAGGCAAGCCAATAAAATTTGGCTACAAAATTTTGTGCCTGATCAGCTCCGATGGATTTCTTTACAAGTTTTCACCCTATTGCGGGAGGAGTGAGAACAAAGACGGACCCTTAGGCACAAGAGTAATCAATGAGCTCACAAATATAATTCCAGAATTCGACTGCAGAAATCACAAATTGTTCTTTGACAATTTTTTCACAAGTATTGATACACTTGCATCACTAGCAAAGAAGGAGTTGAAAGCTACAGGAACAGTCAGAGAGACTCGCACTAAATCTTGTCCTCTAATGAAATTCAAAACAATGGAAAAAGAGAAGAAATGTGGGTTTTATGACTACCAGTTTGAAAAGAAATGTAAATTTTAGTGGTGAAATGGAGAGCCAACAAACCAGTGTGCATTGCAACTAATTTCAGTACTATTAAACCTCTTTGCTGTGTTAAAAGATACTCCCAGCAAAAAAAAAAGAAAGAGATAAATATACCAATGCCAAAACTCATCCAAGAATATAGTACGCACATTGGAAGCGTAGATTTATTGGACAAGCAAGTCTCCCTCTACAGAATACGTATAAGATCTAAAAAATGGTGGTGGCCATTGTTCACACAAATGTTGGATGTTTGTGTAGTAAATACTTGGCGTGCATACCAGATAGTACATCCACACGAGAAGATATCACTTCTGAATGTTCGAAGAAGAATAGTTATGTTTTACTTATCTAAGAAAACAGGATCTACACCAAAACGCCAGGGACCTCAAGGCAGTAGACTGTTAGATGGAAAAGTACCCAATGATGTAAGACTTGATCCAGGAAATAATATAATAGTGCCACATGGCACACTAAGAAGATGTGCTTTGTGCAAAAAGAACACCACAAGAGTTTGTAGCAGATGTAATGTTGGTCTCCATGATAGGTGTTTTGTTGCTTTTAACACCTGCTAAAGATGTAAATAATATGAAAATTTAACAATTTTTAGTGTCATAAAAACTAAATACAGTGACTTGTTCTTTAGTTAATTGATTTCAAAGGTTTATATGTTAAATGTGTAGAAATAATTTCATAATTTCTAATAAGAATATTTTAGACAGTGTATTCCACCATCGTCCCAAAAATGGGACGGTCTGTAACTCCTTACGTAATACACTTAATTGTTTGAAATTTGTTTTAATCCTTTAATTTACTGTGCTCAAACTTAAATATTTGAATAATTAAGAGAAAAAATATTTTAAAAGATTTGGCAGATAATGGGTTAATATGACAAGGATTGTTAATGTGAACTTTGCCATCCTCAGGAACATCACTGGTTAGCTACTCAATTAAGAATCAACATTAACTCTTGGAATATACATAATGATAATCTACCTTGCTGATCCCAATTTCTTTAGATCAGATAAGGTCGATTTATTCTTAGGATCTTCTGTTGTGTTTGATTCACTTATGATTAATCCCATTAAGAGGGTAGGTTACCCAACTCTTATGTGAATTAAGTTTGGTACTATTGTGGGAGGAAATTTACTTCCCCATTCTGTCAATAGACAACGGAAATCTTTTTGTTCTTTTTCTAAAACATAGGCAATTGATAGAAATCTGCACAAGCTATGGGAGTTGTCGAGATGAAGGAAATCCTTCAGACACCTAAGGAAACGTTTTGTCAAAGTCATTTCACTGAAAATACGGCTAGAACTAGTGAAACTATTTTTTTATGACGATGTTCAATCATAATACCATTTTTCGTTAAATAACATCATTTGTGTTGTACTTACGGTCTTCGAAGATCTATTTTATATTTTCTTTGTTTTTGTAAGTATATGATCCTAATATGTTTCCTGATAATTGTGTATAATCACAACACTGTGGGAGAATCACAATTTTTTAAAAAGTAACCTGTTGAGTAGCAATCTCCTGGTAGTTTTTTCTATACATGAATGGTCCTCCAATACTACTAAAGCTTGGGTGTATCTTGGAACTCGGTTCAAGACACTTTTAATTTTCCTCAATAGAAGTTTACCAAGATATATCTACTGTCTGTCATTTCTAGTATTTTTAACCCACTAGGCTTATTATCTCCTGTAATTATCATATGTAAAATTCTAATACAAAATTCCCAGTTGATTAAGTCATACAGCAGGAATGAAATGGAATTTTTGAGGATCTTTTGCTCATGAGGAATTAATAGAAAGTTACTTTTGTGAAAAAATTTAAATAGAGTTGAAATACATGTTTTCTTTTTGTGTTACAAGCGTGTTTGTTTATGGTTCCTTTATTTATGTTAAGTTAATCGTTAACAATTTCAAGTTTAAACCATTCGCTTCAGCTTTAAATGCTGAATGCATTTCCCCAGAAACCAGGTTTAAGTTACAGTAAATTATATTGTCTATTTTCAGACATTCAAAACAAACAACAGATAACGGTACTTCAGATATAGAAACGGGTAAAGGCCAAAACACATCTTCTACTATTCATAATTGTGAATAAAAGATAACCAGCCAAGGGATGTACAAAACATTGGAAAATATATAACAGCAGAGTTAAGCGAGTGTACGTCGTTTTCTGAGGCGAATGGCTTATGTATCATTGATTTCTTCTAAGTCTCATGTTGCGCCTAATGAAAAGTAAACTCTTCCAAGACTGGAGCTCTATGAGCTGTCTTGCTTTCTCGACTCATGAATAAGGTGCTGAATGCTCTTAAGATTGATGTAGATCAAGTAGTTTTATGAAAATTTTCTACTGTTGTACGTCATTGGTTAAGCATCCCAGTTTTAAAACTTCATAATTTCATTGCTTACGGTGTTTCTGAGATTCAGGAAACCACTATCGTTAAGTGTCGGTATCATATGCCTACAGATTGCAACAAGGTCTTCTTACATGTATTCTCTAGCCACAGACAAGATGATTAGTTAGGAAAACTGTGTGTTTATATTGCGTAACATGTTTGTCTTCATTTGTCACTTCAATTATTACAAAATATCAAAATAATCCGAGACAAATATGTCACGTACGTCAAAATCAAGAATTCATGCTACTAAAGCTTGGGTGTATCTTGGAACTCGGTTCAAGACACTTTTAATTTTCCTCAGAAGAAGTTTACCAAGATATATCTACTGTCTGTCATTTCTAGTATTTTTAACCCACTAGGCTTATTATCTCCCGTAATTATCATATGTAAAATTCTAATACAGAATCCCCAGTTGATTAAGTCATACAGGAGGAATGAAATGGTAATAGAGTAATACTTTTTACTAAATAGATTGACGTTAAAAAAGTACATAAAATTATATTAAACAAAGGTTGTAGTAAAATAATTAAATCTAATAATGTCCTTTTACGCCTATAATCTGTTGGTTACTGCAATATAAATTAAATGGACCTAACAAATAATAATAGTGATTTGTCTTTAAAGTCTATAAATCTTCTAATATTTATTTTTATATCTCCTCTGATTTATTATTATTTATTATCTTTAGTGAATATTATGAATAAATGCATAAAAAATACATATTTCACTGATCTTACTCTCTCATACCGACGTTGTCTTCCATCATGAGAGCGTTACCCTACCCCGCACCCCGACAGGGCAAAGTCTAGTAGGTGTGGAGGTCTGGCTGATGATTTGTGTCAGAATTTGGCCTGGTGATTTTTTTTTTTTAAGTCTTCATATGACAGCATGCTCCACTACAGTTTTCTGAGTACTACATGCTTTGGTTTAGCAATATTAAAATATCTCTATCATTTTATGTGTGTTGATGTTCCTGACTATGCATTTATAGTGTTCTTTACTAGTTCTAAAGTGTGAAATTATTTTTCTATTTTCGATTCCTTAAAATATAATTTTGAGTTATTGTGATACTAAATTGTTCTATTTCGTTGTGGTTGTTATTTGCATTTCAAACAATGCTCTCTATTAATTATACTTAAGCAAGTTATGGTTCCTCTTATCACTAACAAGTTATAATTAATATTTACAGTTGCTTGATATTGTTCCTATTAGCACTTACTTAACCCTTAAATTGGTGAAACAATACTTTCTAGTGCCCGTAATTCAAGTGTTTCGGACCGCAAAGAAAAATAAAATCATGTAAAAGTAAGTTATTACTGTATTTTTAACGTAATTTGACACAATCTTAGGCAATTTATGATAATTTGTTTTATTTCTACTGTTTAATAAACTATAACAAATAAATTAAATCAATGTTTCTTATAAGATACATTGTAAGTTAAGGGTTAAATTAGTGCATTCTTCATTACTATTCCTAACAAAATATGGTTCCTATTTGCATTTAAACTGACTAATCCTATCAAGTTATAATCTATATTTACACGTTAAGTTAATATTCTATCCATTACTAATCTAAGATGATTATAGCTCCTATTTACACTTAAGTTACGGACTAATTCTAACATTTTATGAGTAATTTACTATTGAAAAATATTTTACTGTCCTTACAAGTTCTAAAAAATTAGGCTATTAGGTTCCTATTTACACTTATAGCACTGACTAATCCTAACAAGTCATGATCAATATTTACACTTCCTTAAAATAATGTTCTTATCCTAACATTTATTAACTAGTTATATCACTTTATGATTTACAGTTCCTTAAACTATACTGTCCAAGTAATGTTCTATTGTAATTTTTTTAAGTCTATGCTATTTGCAAATTGATGAATTGTTTAGTATACTTAAAAGCTAATTTACTCTTATTTATGGGCCACCTTGGCCACCTTTCAGTACCTCTATTTACAAATTTATAAGAGTTTGTCTTTCGTTTTTAAATTCTATACAGTTATATATGACATGGTCCACTGTCTGTTCACCAGCACCGCATGCACACATTGCACTGTCCTTTATCTTGAAGCGATGGAAGTAGGCGTTTATATTCCCGTGTCCGGTCACCAGCGTTGTGAAATTGGGAGATATCTGGATTCTTGTCTGTAGTCTGTCGCTGACTTTCGGGAAGAACGATTTCGTCAAATTCCCATTGGTGGTTGATTGCCATTCCCTTTCCCATTTTTCTTCACTAATGGCTGTCAGGTGTTTCTTCACAGCTGGTGATGTTGCTGCGTATCTTGGGTATATATCAACCGCTACCCGTACTTTAGGAGACTTCCTGGTGCAAGGCTCAAAACTGCCACTTTCATTAATAATAATAACATAATAACACAATTAGCCATATTTTAGGATCACGCTTTTCTAAAATTGTTTCAAGATCTCGGAGAAAATAATTTAGATTTGTCTTCTCCTGGAGCAAACAGTGTAGGGGCGGTCAGCAATCTGCTGTAGTGCTTCTTGGATATCTGAGGTGAGGGTCTGGACCAAGACTTGAGTTTGTATCTGGGTGAATAAATTGGGTAATTCTGGGGAACATGTTTTGAGAGGAAAGGGGGGACTTCCATTTTCCTCTGTATAATTGGTAATAGAGTAGAGCACGGTGCGTATTTTGACAACCCGGTGATTGATGTAGTTTACCCGTTCCATTGAGGTACAGCGAGCGAGATGTTTCTCCTTATGGGCTTGGCAGGCGTCCGTCAGTTTCAAGGGTCTTGGAAGGGAGTAGTTCTCCGTCTTTTTATGCCGAATCCAGATGGAAGTGAAGTCCTTTGCTAGAACATACTTCTAGCACAGCTGATGGGCTTCTTCTCTTTGAAGAACTGGGCGCTCAAACACGATATGATATGGTGGTTGATCCGTGGGACAAATTACCTAGTATTCGCATCGACAGTTATCAACAACTATTTGACTTAACATAGAACAGTATTGAAGTTTATCGATACAGCCATAAACTCAGCTTTCCCCTCCACTTGGATGTACCTATCTGGTTCTACAGGTTGGCAAAGTATGGGCGGTATACAAATTCATTACTCGATCTGATCCTTTTAAGGGGAGCTGCAATATATTTCTGATATCATGCGCTGTGGCGTATCGTAAGCATTCGCAGTGACGGTATCGGTTAAGAGAAACATATTATCTAAGGTAGGGAGACAATCAGTGTCGTGCCTTCGGGCAGACGTGTAGAGATTTGATTCATTATAGTATGTAATTATTATGGTGAAATTAGAGTGGGGGCCAATTTCCTGTCCTCACTATGTTTAATCATTCTTGCTTTTTTCAATACGTCCGACTATATTTATAGTCCTACTAACTCTAATTCTCTTATTTTTCATTTCGAAAGCTAAAGAGACTAAAGTCTGATTTAGATAAATTTGGTTTTCTTCAACATCTTTATAAATGTACCAATGGGATTAAGCATTTTTTAGGGACTGTGTATTGCCTTGAACTTGGCTTTGCACCTGATGTAAATAACACAACTGCTCTTGGGCGTTATGAATTAATTCCTTCCGCCATATTGTAAGTTTTCTATAATATGACTAATTATTTTTTATCTATCGTCTGTTGTTACGCCGAGAAGATAACGTAAATGTAAAGTATTTACATTTGCAGAAACTTAGGTTATAATTTGTTTTCTTTGCTTGAGTTCAGTAGTACATCTGTTTTCGCGGAATCCTTTCGATAGTAGACTAATCAGCTCATCTAGACAAAAGTGCATGTGTTCTGTTATCTACAGAAAGTACGATATGTCAAGCCGGAATGCAAGATCCCAGTAACTACCAGTTACGATCATGTCTTGCTTGTACAAAAACACGAGTTCTCAATCTAGCTTTATTTCGTTTTCCGGCTTATTCATCTGATCTAGTTTCGCAGATCTCCTAGGAACAACCCTGTAATAATAAGTATTTACGTTTAAACGGGCCTATTAAGAGGTCGGTGTCTCAAGTTACGGAAAGAGTGTGTTTGATTGTCGGAGGAATCACTACATAATTCGTCCGGTACGGGCATAGTTGTGATTTTTGAGTGTGGGTCCGGATTCGTATCACTTTCTAGAGGTGCTGCTTCGTCTTCCACCTGTTGGTGGGATCACGAAGGCGATTCCCACACTTCCGGATCCGAGTCGGTTTCCTATGTTTCCTATGGGGTTCGTGGTTCTTGTCTATAGTAGCGTCGATGGGGTAGAGTTTCCAATGCAAATGAGGGCAAATGGCACTGATCCATTCTGTTGACATTAACTATGATATATGCATTCTCACCCACATAATTACATAATTCCAATCAGATATTCTATCTATTATTTTATAAGGTCCTTTAAACTTTGCACTTAGTTTCATAGAAACTAATCCTCCGATTTTCACATTTTGTAAGTAGATCCAATCGCCTACGAAAAATTGTCTCATTACTTTTCCTTTGTCAAAATCTTATTATGTACTTTTCTTCCCTTTTGATTATTGATAACCACGAGCTCGTATGCCTCAGTTAAATTCCTGGCGAGTTTCGTTACAATCATCTACTAGACTGATACTGTCCATAGTGGCTGCTTTTTATCATTCAGTTATAGACTGAGAACAGGGAATGACTGATTATGGAGCAGGGGTAGCTTCTCACTGCCATAAAGGCGTAATAGACATACATATCCCAGTTTAACGGAATGGTTCATAATTTGTTTTAAGCCTTTATTACATTTTTCGATTATTCTCAGACTACTAGGTTAATCCCGAGTAATTTACATACTTGTTGCATGAGATTGGATAAGACCTGTGTTCCTCGGTCTGAATTTGTAACTTTTGGGTAACCATGTCTCGCGAATACCTGTGTCATTAAGACCCGGTCTACCGTTTTCTGCTTCTTGTGATGAAAGTTGAAGAGGCTTTAGCCATCTAGTGAAATCGCTTATGATGGCGAGTAAATATTTTCCCCCCTTTGTATTGTTGGGAAGAGTCCGCATAAATCGATGGGAAGTTAAATAGAATTGACTAGTGATTTCGGGTAATTCTCTTAGTGGAGCCGGGGTTTGAGTTCCCGTGTTTCATTATAGGACATGAGCTACACTGTTTAATGTACTCGTGTATATCCCGTTTTCATGTATACGCAGTAATATCTGCATTTAAGGAAGTTTAGCTTTTTCGCTTCCCCCTGAAGCGCGGCGCTAATCGTGTTATGGTGATCATACATAACTGCTCTTACTAGGGCTTGCTATACTGTAATGAGTATAATGGGCCTCTTTATATAGGATTGCACTAGCATCGAATTCAAAATCCTCATTCCGGTCACTTCTTACACCATCTTTTCCATCTTTTGGTTAAAGGCTGAAAGGATCTAGGTCCTGTAACTCTTTAATAGTACTTCTCGTGTTAATGATTGGTCGGAGTTCGATGTTTGGCTAAGCCCTACATATCTGGACAATAAATTGACATTCACATGGGACTTGTGGACTGTCTGGTTTATGAACTATGTTTAAAAATGTGTGGTTGTTAATTTTATCGCCAACCTGGCTGTGACGTTTGATCATTAAAAGCCATTTTAGGGGTAGATGATTAGTCATGACGGTGAATACATTTACCTAGAGATAGCAATGATGGGCTCCAGTACTACCGCACAAAGCTCTTATTGAGACGTGGAGAAATTTCGTTCTGCTTTGGATAGGATGCTACTCCAGGAGTAAATGGGTCATTCTGCGTCATCTTCACTTTGACTCATGATCGAACAAATTGCGTAATCAGAAGCATCACTAGTCTTAAAATAGAACATTTTCATTTAATTGTGGATGGGAACTTGGGAATCAACAAAAGAGGATTAAATTTGTGGAACGCCAACGTAAGAAAAGGGTTCATTCCATCTCAAATGGTTCTAGTTGTCCGCACGCTCAACTTGTTCAATTTCGCTGAAAACTTGGTGTAGGTATGGAACTTCATTAGAAATGGAAATCTGCAGCAAGGTTGTTTTTAAATCGAGTAATATCAAGTGTTTGGGAAATCAATGGCCTGTTTTGGAATGGGAGGCTCGGCTGTTTATGGTTCCATCTAGAAACCTGTGAAAAACATTACAATTAACTCTTTGTTCTTACAAGGCAAATGCCAGCAGGGTCCTCTAATTTATATGTGATGACACAAATTTTTTATCCTAAAGTCCAAACAACGTAGTACGTCGAAAGAAGTCCACTTTAGGAGTTGCCAGTGTGGATCAAGAGTGTGAACTAGCGGACAAAATCTTGTGCATATCAAATTTTAGTCCATATTCGGGGGGGAAACTATTTCCAAGAGACAAGAAAAACCATATGAGAGACAAATATTTTGTAAATTTGTTAATGGTGGTTGAGACAGTGCACTGTCCAAATATCTTTATTCATAGCCACTTATCTAGGATTATATTAGGTCATAAACATATGCAATTGTTAAAAGTGAGCTATGTTCAAGCTCAAATATCGCGAATTACGTCATCTCAAATGTTATTTTCTTTAGTACCATTAGAAAGAGCACATATTCATCTACTAGAATCGACTTGTTCCATTTTTGAGCACATTCAGTTATGGGATGAAAAGTAAGGTGCCAAGTGTGCAATTGTTAAAAGTGATCTACGTTAAAGCTCAAATAAGGTAAATTACGTCATCTCAAATGTTTTCTTCAGTACCATTAGAAAGAGCACATCTTCATCTACTAATATCAACTTATTTCATTTTTGAGCCCATTCATTTATGAGATGAAAAGTAAGATGCCAAATGTGCAACTGTTAAAAGTGATCTATTTTCAAGTTCAAATAAGGTGAATTACGTCATCTCAAATGTTTTCTTTAGTACCATTAGACAGACCACATTTCCATGTGCTATAATCAACTTATTTCATTTTTGAGCCCATTCAATTATGGGATAAAAAGTAAAAGGAACTTATTGAGAAATTACTTGATGTCCACCACAGTGTCAAATAATGCGACTTACTCAAGTTGCGGTTTAATTTTTCACCTCTACCACTCACAGTGGCAATAACGGAATATTACGTCAGGGAGTTTCTCGCAAGTCCAAACCAAAACTATGTAGCGTGTGGATGGGCAGTACCGCTTTATTTGTTTTCCAGACTGTTGGAATGTATTGTGAAACTTTTTTTTTTTTCCAGTTTTAAATAGTTTACCTTCATGTGTTGTCGGAGACCGACTAGTTTAAATTTCATATTATATAGTGTTTTGAATTCGTGATGTCGGCTAGGAAAGACAGCATGTTCTAAGGAGAATCTATCGATATCGATTCAACTGAAAACATTTCTGATTATGAAACGATTGGCAGTGATGCAAGTTTTTTCATGAGGAATGAAAGGCGTGCATGGAACCTTATGTAGGAAAACCAGGGGGAAAACACCCAGACGATAAATGAGGTGGGAGTATAACATTAACCATGATTTGAAGGAAGTACATTATAAGGTGTTATAGCGCTAGACGAGGGGTGTTTTTGGGAGACAAGAGGTATTTTAAAACAAACCCTTGAAAGAAAAGTTATGTTAAGATAAGATCAACACTAAAGAAAAATACACTGTAGGGTGAGGGGTTGTGAAAGAACATTTCTCAGGTATTTTTATGAGACAAGGGATTTTTTAAAATAACCAACGTTACTAGAGGGGAGCAGAAAGGCGGTCAGTCTGAGTAGAGGTCTGGTCAAAGCCATCGGACAGCGCGGTCGCAACGCGGGGCCAGCACCCTGCTGGGCCCAATTCATAATTATGTAAGTAGAGATTTGTTTTAGAGTATTTTTTAATTCTCTCGGGAATGTCCACAATTAAATTTTAATCACTCTTAATCAAATATTAACCTATTATTAAATGGTGCTTCCAAGTTCTATCTTAAGTAATTTTCAAATGTAACCTATAATATGTTCTTATATATATATATATTAAAGTGTTTGATACACCGTGTCAATGGCTTCTTTTTATGTCGTAAAAAAAGTGTGTAAATTCTTTTAGAAGTCCTGTTCTCACTTCATGCATTCCTATAATTTCCTCGGCACGCTACCTAGTAATTAGTAAAGCCCTTTCGAAATAATAAAGAATAAAATGAAGAAATAAAGCGAGTCATTACATAAGGGAATGATTGGAAAACATTACCTCGGGATACGGATGTATGGAGAGCTACGGTTTCGATAGTGCCAGTAGGTTAGTTAGTTGGATGCAAGCTTTTCTAGTGATGTTTCAAAAGGAGGATCAACTGACGACGCGAGTAATAATATTAGTCAAGTTTGAGGAAGTTGTAGAGCTGGAAGGAAGATCAGATGGCGATGTTAATAGCATAGGTTGGAATATTAATCGATGTTCAGAAGGGTCCAAATTTCAATTTATCGGTTCGCCTGGGGATCAGGTACTTGTAAAGAAACCCAAACGACACTTTAGAAAATTTTGAACAGTATATTTCAAGTCAGCTTGAACATAGCTCACTTTCAACAATTGCATATTTGGCACCTTACTTTTTATTCCATAATTGAATGGACTCAAAAATGAAATAAGTTGAGTTTAGTAGATGAAGATGTGCTCTTTCTAATGGCACTAAAAAAATTGGGATGACGTAATTAATTTTATTTGAACTTGAACATAGCTCACTTTCAACAATTAGATATTTGGCACCTTACTTTTCATCCAATAATTGCATGTGCTCAAAAATGAAATAAGTTGATATAAGTAGATGATGATGTGCTCTTTTCTAATGGTACTAAAGAAAACTACATTTGAGATGATGTAATTCACCCTATTTGAACTTGAACATAGCTCACTTTCAACAATTAGATATTTGGCACCTTACTTTTCATCCAATAATTGCATGTGTGTGCTCAAAAATGAAATAAGTTGATATAAGTAGATGATGATGTGCTCTTTCTAATGGTACTGAAGAAAACATTTGAGATGATGTAATTCACCTTATTTGAACTTGAACATAACTCACTTTCAACAATTAGATATTTGGCACCTTACTTTTTATCCAATAATTGCATGTGCTCAAAAATGAAATAAGTTGATATTAAGTAGATGAAGATGTGCTCTTTCTAATGGTACTGAAGAAAATAACACATGAGATGACGTAATTCACCTTATTTGAACTTGAACATAGATCACTTTTAACAATTACACATTTGGCACCTTACTTTTCATCCCATAATTGAATGGGCTAAGAAATGAATTAAGTTGATTTGAGTAGATCAACATGTGCTCTTTCTAATGGTACTAAATAAAACAACATTTGAGATGACATAATTCACCTTATTTGAACTTGAACATAGCTTACTTTTAACAATTGCATATGTTTATGATCTAGTATAATCCTAGACAAGTGGCTATGAATAATGATATTTGGGCAGTGCACTGTCTCAACCACCATTAAAAATTTACCAAATATTAGTCTCAGTTTGTTTTTTGTTCTTGAGATATTTGGCCCTGAAGATGGACTAAAATTTGATATGACAGATTTTGTTAGGCACTTTGATCCATGCTGGTGACTCCTAAAGTGGACTTCATTTCGTCTGACTAGGTTGTTTGGATTTAGGATAAAAATTTGTGCAAGACATAGAAATGAGAAGTCCATACTTGCATTTGCCTTGTAGTAACAAAGAGATAAAAATTGAATGTTGTTCGGTTACTTGATGGATTTATCAAACAGGCCTCCATATAAAAGGACATAGTTTCCGAACACTTGATATTATGATTTGAAATTTTGCAAAGCTTCATTTTTAGGGTGAATCTGAAGCCACACCAAGTTTCAGGAAAATTGGTGATGGTCAGGGTGGATGGCATTAAAAATTAGACCACTTGAGATGGAATGACCCCAAAACAGTGTTCTGATGTTGAACTACATATTGACTCTCTAGCTGTTTGGCACAAATCATATAAATAATAAAAACAAAAGTGACATTTACTATGATCCCCAGTTGGGGAGCAATTTAAGTACAATGATTACTCCACAGAAATTATACTTTCTTTATTTTTATAATCTAGTTTCCCGACCTAGTTAATCAGACCATAAAAAGTAACAATTTTATAAGAAAAAATGGCAGTTGATGAGTTAAAGTAGGCCAATTTTTTCTGCAATGAAGTTATCAGTACAGTAACAAAATAATATTTTTTCATATCGTATACAGAACGAAAATGTCTCTTATCCATTGTACATTTTCAAAAAAAAAAGTGCAAAAATATTTTTTTTTGCGCGTTGTGCTTTTTGTCGTATTTACAGCAATGGCGACCATGATTGAAAGTTCATCTTTTTACATTTCGAGGTTGGCAACCTAAATAACTATACTGTAATAAAATAACTATGCTGTAATATTACATATTACAAAACGCGTTTGGGAAGTAAAACCGCTGTCCTCTATGTATACTAAATACAATGTATATACTAAAATATCCAAAGGGTCGTGTCAATATACATTATACGGTACGAAAGGAATCACTGCATTTTAAATGAACTGAACTTTATTCGAAACAATATAAAACAATAGGTACGTACTTGCTGCCATTTTATCACTAAAACTGTCTCACGGACTCATGTAGTTTCAACTAATAAACATTGCCAACATTGTTAACGCTAGTCAATTGTTTAAAATGAACGCAAATATTTCCAACAAATATGTTATTATTCTACTATTGTTTATTATTTTGAAATCACCATCGCACAGAAATAATGTACAACGCGCGTTTGTGAAGTGTTTAACAGAATATCGGAACTTAAAAACCTCGCTATCGCTCGGTTTTTAAATATTTTCCTCTATTCTGTAAAAACCATTTTCCAGCCTCGAATCGTAATATACTACAGTATTATCAATTTACGAAAAAATAGGTTTTATTAACACTATACAAATTAACCTTATGCAATATTATTTAATTATTACTGATTTATTAGAAAAAATCATTTTGACAGTTTCTCAAACTTTCATGTCCACGGAGAAGGATTTGTTTTAAAAATGGACGTTTCAGTAGATGAATTTTGGAAATAAATTGAAAATACTTCAGTAGCGGCTTTTCAGGTGAAGTGAGTGAAGTGCCACTTCACCTATATTTTGATTATATAATAGTATAATTATTTTATTATTTATTTGTTTTATTATCCTCCTCTGACAAAAGAATGTCTATTTTACGTCAGCTTCTTAAGAACAGTGGCTACTGATACTTCACATTGTGTCCGGTTGAGCGTATCTACCACAGTGAACTAAACTAATATTTAATGGGATTTATTGTTGACACTTAACAACTATGAGAAACAATTTTTGCCTTCTCGCGGTTGTTATGACAACCGCAACGTCAACATATATTAAAGATAACCAGACCATAGAGAAACTATTTTAGACTTTTAAAATTCTGAGTAGGGTGAAGATGTGGTGTGAGTTTAGTGAAACACGTCAGCGTTTAAATTGGATCTGTGTAGAACAATAAGGGTGTTTTGGTTTAGTTCGTTGTCTTCAATTGGCGCGACAGTATCTACAATTCAGATTTCCATTTAGTTTGACTCAATGGTGTGTATTTTTGTTGCCTCGCGGCATAGAAAGCCAAAGCTCCGGGGTTCAACCCCCAGTCTGAGCATATATTTTCTCTTTAAATATAATTTCTACTTAAATTAAGTTACTTTATTCCTTAAAACACAAATATCGTATCACTTCTCATTACAACAGGCTCGTTCAATGGTACTGCCAAGTCATACAATCTTCATTAAAAAAATTCTTGAGTTGAACAATGCCCATGGTTATGCAGTCGTGTAACTTTACAAAAACTCTTTTGTTGGCCATGTGTATTGGTGTCTGGAATAAACATAGGTTATGATGCACCGGGACTTGAACCCTTAACCACGCGAACTGCTACCAAAGTTTGCTCCGCGTGTTGGTGCTGGATCAAACCATTGTTGTTGATAAATATTTTGAATAGAAAACATAGACTGCTCAAATTAAGATATATTTGCCCGGGCCCATAAAAGGCAAAGATTAATTCAACTTTCCTTAATAAATTATCAAACATGTAATGTGTAGTTAGCTACAAGCTATAATCGTGGAAGCTTTAAGGAAAGAGGAACTCACACACGCTTGAGTAAGCTTTGGAATTTTACCTTCATATCTGACAAAGGCTAGCTACTAAATAAATAAGCCAAAGTACTTAAAATAGACAACCAAAGTTTTAATGCGAGTCAAAAAGATAGTCAGATATAAGGTTGAAAATAAATGAATAAACAATTTATTTGACAAAGAAAATAATGCTATCATTGATCATCTATACAAAAAAAATTAAAAACATACATACATAGTTACATACACACTAATCCAGCCTAGGGTTGGGGTACACGGTCCTTACGGCCCCAGCCTGGCTTAAAGGACTAATAAAGCAAACTAGCTCTTCTGAGCTATATTGACCAGACTCCGACGACAACTGAACAGATGATGATCCGATGTTAGAAAACACAGCTCTTTATGAGAGTTCACAAGGAGAGGGGAGAATTCGCGATAGCACACGGCGCGTACTAGGAATGGAGGAGGTAGGTAGGAGAGAATTTGGCACTGTTCACAAAGATCACACACGAAATGGAGACGCGATGACGTATTGGTTGCGCAGCATGACGTAATCCCTGTATCGAAATCTTGATTTCGGTACAATGAGACTTTCAAAATATGATGCGTGCTTTAAATAAGCATAAAAATTCCGAGGAGCATTTAACCTTTAAACGCCCAGGAGCCCATATGCTGGGTTTTAAAATGTACGTCCAATCTGCCCGCAGACCCAGCGTATGGGTTCTGAGCAGGCTGACTTGTTTGGTTGCTTGAAATTATACTGGATAATACTACTATTCTAACATACCTTTTTTCAGGGTTATCAGATGCTTGGCAACGTGATGTGAAGATAACATTCGTTTATTAAATGTTTGTTTTTGTGTGGTAAGCTGGAAACAATCACCAATTCACAAACAGACATCACACTTTTTACACTTCACTTGCACACGTTTTCTGATTCCCCGCGCCGAACACACGACAAATTAGTCTTTGTAAAGCTACCGGCCAATGTTGACTAAAGTTAACTTCAAGTCACAAAATATCTGTACTCAATATACTATGTCTACCGACCAGGGAATCATCTACAGGGTGTTCTACCAACCTGTTCCGAAAAGTCTGTGACAAGTCTAAGTCGAAAGTCTGTATGTGTTGTTTTGGCCCAATGTTGACTAAAGTTGACTTCAAATCACGAAATGTCTGTACTCAATATACTAGGTCTATCCAGGGAGTCGCTTACAGGGTGTTCTATCAGCCTGTTGCAATACGTCTCTGACAAGTCTAAGTCAGAAGTCACTATATATTGTTTTGGCACCAATTAAGTCAGAAGAAGAAAACTGTATAGAATGGTTAAGTCTAACAAATGAAAAAAAAAATTTGGTTGAGTAAACAAGCTATAACGGCTGGGGGACTCGACATGCTCAGCACATGTCACCCATGCACTGGCTCGATGATCATCTACCTTTGTGATTGACACATATGAGTGCGAGGCCAGAAGCTGGATGGTACGCTCTAAGGGCCTTCTAGGCCTGTCGTACCATGGAATTAACATTATTATTATTTTTAGATTATTAGGCATCCCTTTTCTCTTATGTCTTACTATCCCACAACACGTCATTTCACATTAGAATAATTACGCCAAGAAAAAGGTACATTTCTGATTCTGTCATGTCAGGGGGAAGAGTACATTTTTCTTCGCTGTCAATTCTAGTTTCACGAACCCAAGACCTGACAAACGTCAGGTGTCTCACAGCTATAAGTGTCAGTGGATTGTAGCTTGTCATTGATATCGTTTTGTCATTGTCACAACCCGAGAATGTCTTGTATTTCAGCGGAATGTAGTGATTTTGTACTAGACATATCGTAAACTTCACTCTGAGTCACAAAACTGTGAATGAATAAGGGCTGCGGGTGGAATGTGACCTGTTTTTTTTTTCTTCAAAACTTTCCTGCTTTGGGGGAAAACTGACCGGATGCAACATAATAAACAAAAGAATGAACGAGGGTGAGAATATACCTAAATCTATGTATAGTTTTTCACTTCTAACCTGATTCACAACACTCTAAAATCCCGAAAGTTATTTGCTAACTATCGTGAATTTAAAAATTATCTCTATGATATAAAATATCACTACGGGTTTTTGCCGTGAATACCACTGATTTTACAATAATATTTAACACTTTAAACCTTGTTTCATGTTTGTGACCCCCACTGATTTTAAAATATGAGTTAATGAAATCAGCAAAGTTATAGTCAAAAGCCAAGGAGTTTAAAAGCTAGGTGGACATTTAAACCCGGGCAGCCTGCCGCTACCTGGCCATTTAAACTTGGACGCTTAAAGGTTAAAGTGATATTTGCAGTTGAAAACGTTCGAAAAACATCGTAATACAATCGCAAATGCTCTGAAGGAATATGCAAGACTGTGTACTCTTCGATTTAATGAATGCTTTTCTTTGAATCGACAAATCTGTAGGCTAGTCATTAGGGCTGTACTATATTTAAATATGTCATGTCATTACTTCACCTATTTTTTCATCCACCAGCCGCCACTGAAATAATTGGCAGTTAAAGTCATATGGAAAGTTGAAAGAACCCTTGCATCTTTTTTAAAGAATAAAAATGAATTATGTGAAAACTAGGCCGGGTGGGAGAAGAGTGCCTTTTTATTTACGCACGTTAACAGTACGTAATTGCTATTATTAATATTAATAATATTAATGAAATATTATATTTACCGAATTTTTACTGCGGCAAAATAATTTTCATTTCATTATTTTCTCGAAAATATGAAAATAAAGTGGGATTATTTCGTGTCATGACCACAAAGGTTACAACAGTTCTTACTTCTAACCAGCGATAAACCACCGATTAACACACTTAACCTCAGATACACCACCAATGACAAGCGATAAACCACAAATGACCATGGGATTAATCATGGGGTTTCTACTAACCAATGATAAACCCAAAGATAACCCGATAAACCCATTCCTACAGCATGTCTGTGGACCATATCTGTGGCTTGAACAGATTATGTCCGAATTTGTCTTCTTCTTATTTAACTGCGTAAAATAATAAAAAGGACGTTCCCTGGAATTCACCTAGGTTAGAGTAATTGATTTAGTTTACAGTAAATTATTTAGGTTTGGTTAGCTTTTAGGTTCATTGCATTTTAAAAGTGATTTGTAAAATAAATTACCTCTTCATATCAGTTATTCTATGAAAAATTCAACATGTCTGACGGTTACAACGTAAAATAATATTGCCACTACTTCATTTCATGATATGTTTCAATATTTTGACGACGGTAAATCCCGCAGTTAAATGGTATCATTAATACTTCGTAATACTTTAAATTACATAAGTCGCGTAAGTAAAAAGATGGTCTTGTACAACTCCACATAAATCTGTTTAGAAAGTAGCACTACTTGTTCGGAGTTTTCATTTTCACATCTAAATTAATAGGGATGGTTATTGGACTCTTTACCATTTCTTTACATGATTGAGACAATGTGACCGTTCTCATTAGCTGAAATGTCGTGCGGTTTTAAGTTACGTGGCGACGAGCATGACATTTAAGATTGTGAGGGATGTCCATGGTGTAGATATACTGTGTGAATCGGTTCTCTATGGTGTGAATAGACTGGATGATTAGGTATGCAGTGAAATAGTGTTAATGTATTTTATATTATTTTGGAAATTTTTGTTCTGATTTCAATGGTGTTTTTCTTTAATCAGAGATATACAGTTTAAAACATTCATAGTTAACGGTATTTATATACAGTTGCATTGTTAATTTACATATAATATTATTTCAAGCTCGACAGCTAAAAAGATAGTCACATAGTATTAATTTTTCAGTATTTATCTAAGGTGGAGTTCCTCCCACAGACATTTGAAATCATCCCTCTTGTAGGAGGCCCTAGCCCTTCATGGGACACAGGGCTGGCCCAACAGCATTTCAACTAGCTCTTGATATTTCAATTATATTGTTGTAAACTATAGCTCTTCTTCTGTATTTATTAAGATTATTTAATATATATTATTTCAAGCTCGACAGCTAAAATATAGTCACATTGTATTAATTTTTCAGTATTTATCTAAGGTGGAGTTCCTCCCACAGACATTTGAAATCATCCCTCTTGTAGGAGTCCCTAGCCCTTCATGCGACACAGGGCTGGCCCAACAGCATTTCTACTAGCTCTTGATATTTCAGTTATATTGTTGTAAACTATAGCTCTTCTTCTGTATTTATTAAGATTATTTTTGTGGTCACGCAGCGGGCCCGGGTTCGATCCCCGGTCGGGACAGTTTTTCTGGGTGAGGTTTTTATCGGGGTTTTTCCTCACCTATAAGACAAATGTCAGGAAAAGTTTAAGGCCCAAACGGTCCCCGAAATCATATGGCCATCGCAATCATCAACATCATCCTTATCATTATCATCTTCATCATCCTTCACTGGTGTGGAAAGCAATGGGAAGCTACCACACCTACAATTCTCTAGTAAAGCTGCAAGCATAGCATGAAAC
Source organism: Diploptera punctata (assembly GCA_030220185.1). Classification (NCBI taxonomy): domain Eukaryota; kingdom Metazoa; phylum Arthropoda; class Insecta; order Blattodea; family Blaberidae; genus Diploptera; species Diploptera punctata. Next base: position 1,009,975 of record JASPKZ010003863.1, on the reverse strand, counting down.
TGCTTTGATTGCAGTGAAAGGCCTGCCCTCGGGCAGAATTACTATGGATGGATGGATTTAATATTTTAAACTTTTTCAAACAATTGGAAAAACTGCACTTAAACTAGCGTGAAATATTTTCAAAATCCTACAAAACAGCAGTGTGCGTGCACCAGAGCAGCGATAACTCACAATCGATTATCATCTTCGATTATTCTCTGTCGCTATGAAATTTAAATTACCAATATTTGCAATAAATCCCCAAATCTGTGTTAAAAAATATATTAATAATATTAAAATTACCAAACGTTTATTAAAAATGGGTGTACACTTATGACTCCCTAACGCTGATCCAAAACAGCGATAGAAAAATCATAGACTAAGTAATATACTCTGTGGAGAAAATAGCACTTAGCATCACAATATTGTCTAACAGTGTCATAATATTGTGATTTGCATATTTAAATATATACCTCAAAATTGTCTAATAATGTTATAAAAATTGTTTGAAAAAGTTTAAACTATTACATAATGTTAGTAAATACAAAAGAAGAGCTACAGTTTACAACAATATAACTGAAAAATCAAGCGCTAGTAGAAGTGCAGTTGAGCCAAACAATTTTTATAACATTATTAGACAGTTTTGAAGTACCGGTATTTATTTAAATATGCAAATCACAATATTATGATACTGTTAGACAATATTGTGATGCTAACTGCTATTTTCTACACAGAGTATATTACTTAGTCTATATGATTTTTCTACCGCTGTTTTCGGTTATCGCTGGTTGGATCAGCATTAGGGAGTGATAAGTAAGTGTACACACATTTTTAATAAACTTTTGTAATTCTGATATTATTAATATATATTTTTAACATGGATTTGGGGATTCATTGCAAATATTGGTCATTTAAATTTTTATAGCAACGAATAGTAATCGAGGATGATAATTGATTTATGGTTCAATTGTGGGTTATCGCTGGCTCTATAAATCTGGCACATGTGCATTGCTGTTCTATAGGAGTTTGTAAATATTTCACGCTAGTTTTAGTGCAGTTTTTCCCAGTGGCTTATTCATTCATTCTTTCATCTAAGATACTCCAGAAAATCTATAATGTTATGTTACAAGATTGTGAAAATAAAAGAAAACAGGAAGAAGTTTAGTTTACCTTACCCAAGAATTTTTCTAAGTTCTACAGAATCATAGAGAAAATTTCCGCTGGATGGTGGTTATATGTGAAATTGGTTTGAACAACCTTCACAATAAATTCCCAAAAGTTTATTAGAAATGTACACCAACTTCCCCCTTCCTAACCTAATAAAAAAAATATATGCATATTATTTCATGAAGTGTACACTAAACTGTTACACACTAACTTGTCCCATCGGAACCTGGTAAAATGAAGTAAGTGTACATCCATTTCTTAAAACATATTTTCGAGTGTTGGCTATTCTTATTTCACAGATATCTCTGCCATCTAGCATTTGTACATGTGCACAATTATATCATTTAAGGTAATTGTGATATCTTTCATACGTATATAAATATTCAATTATTGTAAAAAATAAATTTTATAAATGTTGCAAAATGTTTAAAGCAGTATGAAATGTTAGTAAATCTGGAAGAAATACATAGAGCAACAGTATTAGAAGAATATAGTATGGAAAATTAGGGGAATGGTAATCAACTCAAGTTGATAAACATGTAACTCAGTTTTATCATCATTGTCCTCTTACTGTGGGCTCCATTTGGAAGGTCGATTCCAAATATGCCCCTAACTCAGTTGATTACAGGTGAAGGAATTTTTGTACACAAATGATACAAAATTGTTTCTTGAAAATTGATGAACATTTGTAGCCTTTTCTCTTCATTTAGATAATCTCCATCTTTCTAGCACTATAGAATAACTTTTACTATCAGATAGGGGATAATTGAAAACAATAGAGGATGTAACAATATTTTGTCATAGTTAATGGTAAACAAGGAGGGATTACTGGTAATAGGTTGTCCTGTGCCATAGTTGGGCGGTTTATGGGATGGTGCCTTGGTGTAGAGCTACATGACTTGCACTGGGGAGAGAAATTTTCTCATGGAATTTCGGCCAGTATGGACCAGTGCCCATGGAGCATTGTAAGAAATTGGGGTAGCTACAATAAGTAGTGGTTCCATGTTGAGAAAACTATAATGACTGGGGGACCCTACATGCTGACCACGTGTCACCCCTACAGTGGCTGAATGATCTTCCAGCTCTGTGATTAACACATGTAGATGTGAGGCCAGCAGTTGGTTCATGGGTCTAGGCCTGTTGGTGCCATGGAATTTTACCAATAATATGTAAAAATGAAAATAATTGCATGGGAATCTACTTATCCCTATCTTCTTGTCATCATTCAGCTGAAAATAAAAAATAGTTATTTGTAGTTATCTGTAAAAGATATATATATGCTCTCATGGACTTTTGTGAGGAATTTTATCGATATTCAATTCTGTGTACTTTTATTTGGTGTATTTGTTATGGTTAGGCAGCATAAGCCATTTAATCATCCAAATGGCAAATTTTTTAGTGCACCGATGCCCATTTTTTAGTTCTGGTTGTATAGTATGTATGGTAATATGTTATATACATTAATTGTCTCAGAAAAATTCTCTAAATAAAGATAAAAACCACATTCAAATCGGTCAAATAGTTTTTGGGTTCATAAATGATGGACGGACAGACAGACAGACAGACTCACACTCATTTTAATATATAAAGATGAACTGTGATTTTTGCTGATATTTCAATATGGCCAACAGTTAAGCTCAGTGATCTTTTTAGAATAACACACCCTAATATTGTTTTCTCCTTTTTTTTTAAATTATATGGAGTATGTGTTTGGTGCAATCAAATAAAAAACAAAATTGGGAAAAATGTCGGTAGTTGATGGTATATGAGAACATTTTTCTTGGAAAGATGGTTATAATACATTATTGGTTTTAAGCTTTTTAAATTTAGACATTTAAATTTTGGGTAGTTTATAAGAATGCATCAGTACTTTATGGTATTATTTATTTAAAATAGAAATGCCCATTTCTTAAGCCAACGGATAAGAGTAACAAATGTCACATAAAATTAATGTAACAAAAGTGATGAATTATTTATCATTTTTAAATACATTTTAACAGCATCCTTAAATTGGAATATAAACATTGTTTTAGGTATGGTATACTATAGTAACATTAAATAACCAAGCTTATTCTGGGGGGAAAAAAAAAATTGTGAAAGAAAAAAATTCTTACATAGAAAAACATGGATGAATTTAATGTATTCAATGGTGTTATGACATTTTCAGATTTCATAGAATTACAATAACTACCAGTTTACTTGTAACATGATGATCATCTGCCCCAAACTGAAATTGGTTCACAAGAAAGTTACTGTAGTAATGTTTATTTAGTTCTCAGTTCCATTATGAGCATAGGTTTTATATAATTATGGTATTCGGTAATTTACATTTTATAGGATGAAAACGATAGTAAAACTATTACTGATTGTGGTCAGCTGCAGTGGACTAATGGTTATGTTCCTTGTCTCTAATCCCAAGGGTCCTGAGTTCAAACCCAGCTGGGATCGATGTATTTTTTTAGGATGAAAATATACAAGGAGCAAGTTTTCTGGGAGGAACTTTAAGCCCTGGATCCCGACACTGAAGGATTTCAGTCTTATGAAAGAACTTTATGCCTTAATAAAAAGGCCCTAAACAAAATTTATTGACCTTCATTATGTGTGTAATACACTTAATTGCCTACTATATATCTCATTGGGTCAGTATGTTGACCGCATACCATTCGTGATATCTGTAGGGGAATAAGCATAACTATAATTAAATTTGTCTATTAATTCCTAACAAAGGAGGAGACAAAGCCCAACATTGAACTGTTATGCCATTGTAGATAGATAGATACAAATTGTGGGATATTTTGTGCTCTCACCCCAGTAACATCTGAGGAAACAAAACTGTAGGTAATGTTTTTCTTTGTATCAACATAATTCTTATTACATAGCAGAAATGACTTGATATGTATGTATTACATGCCTTAGGTTACAAATTATTTAAATTCATATCAGTTGTCTTCCATTACATCTTTCACTGTATGATTTGCCCTTTTCTTTTTGCAACATCTACGCATATCATTTAGCACTAAGTTCTATATTATTAATCACATGATTTTTTAGAACTTTTTCAGCAATTTATATGGATACTACTTTAGGTTTGTGTTACAGATTTTGTTCAAGCCCTTCAGAATTCTCTTATGCCGATGGAATACAAAATGACATGGAAACAAATGTGCAAACATAGCTCACACATATGAATCAACATTTCAGTAACAAATCGCATATTCTGACTAACCATAATCTTAGCATAATCGATTGTGCTTATATCACATTATTCGGCTATTTCCATCTCCACTTCTCATTTCTTTCTTCCTACCTTTTTGGACCAAAAACTCATATATTCCTTAGTTTGGCCGAGGTTTGATATAATTATGGTATTCTGAAATTTTCATTGTACAGTACATGAAAACAGAAATAAAATCAGAAGTAGATGATGTTATTGGTTGTGCTGTTTCTGAAAGAGGGATATGTCTAGCATTCCACCCACTAACTTCAGAGGAAGTCAAACTTGAAATAGTGTTATTCTTTGTACATTTAGAGTTCTTATTTTATAGCATAAATGACTTGATATGTATGTACAACATGCCTTTTCTTACAAAATATTTCAATTTATTTCAACTGTCTTCAATTACATTTTTGAATATGTGTCATGCTGCTTACTTCATACTTATTCTATTTTTTTTTGCAACATCCAGTCTCGCCATATAGTGCTATGTCTTACATCTTTGTTTTGTGAGCTGTAACTAAATGTAAACGAAACGCAAGCAGTAATTATCGGACATCCAAGACTATTTCACTCCATAAACAATGGCAATATGCCGGCTGTCATATTAGATAACAAACAAATTCCCTATACCGACGTCATTAAAAACTTGGGACTATATTCAGATTCAAATTTAAATTGGCATGTCCAAGTAAAACAAACATCTAAAAAGATCTTCTCCATAATGCATTCCCTGAAGCGTCTCAAAAATATTCTTCCTACAACTCTTAAAAGAATTTTAATTCAAACCTTAGTGATGCAGCATTTTGAATATTGTGACGTTCTACTAACTGACATAAGTGACGGATTGTCAGACAAACTGCAGCGTGTCTATAATATGTGTATCAGATTCATATTTAATGTTTGAAAATACTACCACGTTTCTCCATTTTTCCACGAATTGTCTTGGCTACATCTAAAAGAGAGAAGAAAATCACATTGTCTAATTCTCTTATATAAGATCCTATATACCTTGATTCCCAATTATTTATCATCTCGTTTCCAGTATCTATCCTCAAACCATAACTTAAACACAAGATCACAACATAGTCTCTTGTTTAATATACCGCAACATAGGTCATCACATCACTCCATGTCATATACTATCTTCACTTCTCACAACTGGAATTCCCTACCACAAGAAATAAGGGGCTGCTGGACATTGGCAACTTTTAAAGGAAATCTAAATTTATATTTGCTCTAACCTCGACTTCATCATTACCCAGTGTAACGTATATTAATTGGTGTTTCTCATATAATTTATCGTATTCATACTATTATTATTATTATAATTATGTTGTTGTTTTCAAATGCTGGGCGTTGGCAATGAAGCCATTAGTGTTCTTGCTCTCCAATATTTCTCTATGGTGGATCCAACAGGTAATACTTCACAGGTTTGTAGATGTTCTTCGTTCATTTCTTCGTCTTTGTTGCATAGAGGACAATTTGGATTCGTGTAGATTCCTCATCATCATCATCATAGTACATTCACGAATTTAGGCCATTTGTTGACCTGTTTCGGCCTGAAGAGAAACACCATCCAGAAGTCTTTTGAGTGGACGTCCTGGTCTTCTTCTTCCTGCAGGTTGATAGCTTAACATTTGTTTGGGTATTCTGTGATCTTCCATTCGATGAACATGTTGCATCCATCTTGACTTATAATCAGAAATTTTGTTTTCTAAAGATTCCATGTGTAATTCTTCTAAGATGTCTTCATTTTTTTTGTGATCTAGTAGTGTGTATCCTGCAGTCCTCCGAAGATATCTCATTTCAGCAGATCTAAATCTGTATATACTTCTGCTTCAACGTCCATACTTCGCTACCATACAAAAGAGTTGGAAGAGCCAGTGTTTTATACACTTTCAGTCTTGAATGCTTTTGGACTAACTGTGGCTTGAAGATAGAATTTATTAACCCTAAAATTCTTAAAAATTTAGATATTTTTGCATTTACATCCTTTTCTTCTTCATATGAGATATTGCATCCTAGATATGTAAAATTATTCACCTGCTCCAAAATTTTATTGTCCAGTACAATTTTACTTCTGACAGGATCTACACCTTGAAATGCCATAATTTTTGTCTTTTCTGTAGATATCTTTAATCCATATTCTTCTGTAATTTTGTTAAGTTCATACAGACCTTTCTGTAGATTATCTTCGGAATATGCTATTATTATTTGGTCATCTGCAAACAATAGGGTGTTTAATTTTCTATTTTCCGATATTCTTATTCCAAATTTATATGTTTTGTTCCAGCAACATATTACTTCATTGATATAAATTGCAAAAAGTGTTGGGGATAGGGGGCAGCCTTGTCTCACACCACGATTTATAATTCCTTCTTCAGAAAATCTGTTATTTAATTTAATCTTTATGGTGTTGTCTTTGTAAATATTTTGTATGTTCTGCCGAAGTAAGTAAATTTGGTATATTTCTGTCTTCCAATATATTTAAGAGTTTTGATCTCTTGACTGTGTCGAATGCTTTTTCAAAATCTATGAAAGCAAAATGTGTTTGTAAGTTGAATTCTCTTCTTTTCTCAAGCAATAGTTTAACAGAAAATGCTGAATCAATACAAGATCGTCCTTTCCTAAATCCATTTTGACATTCCATAAGGAATTTTTCACTGAAACTTTTCAATTTTCCATTTAAAATGTCTGCATAAATTTTGTAGCATGTGTTTAACAAACTGATTCCCCTATAGTTGTCCATTTTTCTCTTGTCTGCTTTCTTGAACAGGGGTATATAACAATGCTTGTCTTCCATTCTTGTGGTATATCTGCATTTTTGAATACATTATTAAAGAAGGACAACAGTCTTTCATGGAAACTGTTTGCCTGCATATTTGTACAATTCAGAATTCAAGCCATCTGTGCCAGTTGCCTTCCCATTTTTTAATTTCTTTAAACTATTGTTCAATTCTTCCAATTATATTATGGAATCTGTCTCATTATTATTTCGGAAAATTGTATCTTCATAGTTATTGTCAGTCCAAAGACTTTTATAATAATTGAAAAAATCTTCTTTTGTTACTCCGCAATTAATTTTGGTAGATTCTTTAATATCTTTATTCAAATGTTTTAATATTTTAAAGGCATTAGGTTGCAGCTTATGCAAATCTGATTCTAAATGTGTAACAAAATTTAACCATGTTTTCCTATGTCTCTTTCTTATTTCCCTCTTAACAATAGCTCTACAGCGTTTGAATTCTATTTCATTTTCTACTGTCTTTGTGTTCAAATATTTTTAATAAGCTGCATTTTTTTCTTCAATCAATTGTTTTATTTGATCATCCCAGATTTTTAGAGTTCTATTTCTTCTTTGTTGTATATTTATTTTTCCTAAAGTTTCATTAGCTGCATTTTGAATTATCATTTTAATGTTTTTCCATTCTTCTTCAACATCATTACTTTCTGGAGTTGTAGCCATATATTGCTGAATTCTTCTCGAATATAACCATTTAATGTTGTCATCATAAAATAATTTTATCTTGTACTTTTGTTCTATGCTCTTTTGTTGTTTCTTCTTTTTTAACCATCTTGGTGGAAATCTTATTTTTGCTTCTACTAGGTAGTGATCTGAACCAATATCATATCCTCTGTAGGCTCTGACATCGAGAAACAATTTAAAAATCTTATTATATGCAATGAAATAATCAATTATTGATTTTGAGTCCTGACTATGCCAGGTATACTTATGTATGTTTCTATGATTGTAAAAGGTATTCGTTATTCTCAGTTCATTGTCGATAGCAAAATCAGTTAATCTTGTCCCATTCCTATTGCTGGTTGGTTCGCCAAATGTTCCAATATTATTGTTGACTTGAGCACTGCCCACTCTGGCATTTAAATCTCCTATTATGAGAATGTAATCATTTCTATTAATTTTGCTATAAATTTCTTGTAATATTTTATAAAATTCTTCATTGTCTTCTTCATGGCCTTCCTCTGGTGCATATACACCAAGAACTGTCAAATTACCTCTATTTATTTTCAGTCGAAGCTCTAATATTCTTTCATTCCAGTAAGTGTAGTGTTGAATTTTATTTCTTATGGTTTTATTAATCCAAATCATTACTCCAGCTAGTTACTGCAATATCAATGTTTCTATTTTTAAATATACTGTCTAGTTCCTCTTCTTTTTCATGGATGCTTCGGACATTCCAGGTTGCATATCTTACAATATCATTGTGCCGTTTTCTTTTAACCATATTTCTTTACTGTGGGTCGTCATATTTCAATTCCTTCTGGCTTTTTTCGTGTTGAGACTTGAAAGTAGTTTTGAAGTTCCTTAGGACAGGTTACTAGCCCGACACTAAGTAGTCCAGTGGTAGGGCTGCTACCTTTTAGTCTCTGGACAGACATTAGGATACCGCATTTACTCAGTACCTGATGGAACGGTTATACCGCCGTGACTCGGTCGTCAGAGCCTCGTTTGTGAAAACGGGTTGTACCACGAGAAGGTGAGGATGAGGATTAGGTAGGAGAGGTTATACACACATCACTACCCCTTACAACCCATGTAGATTCCTATTTTATATAAATGTTTGGCCAAATAGTCATGTTCTGTAAGCAGTCTAAATTTTGCTACTGTAGTTTTACATGGAATTTCTGGAATAATATCTGGCTTATTTACTAAAATATTCCATTTTTTGTCTTTGGCTTTGTTACATACGTCTTGGTTTTGTTTGGTTTTATATTTGTTTTTAATTATTCTTTTTATGGATGTGAAAGGTAAGCTTTTAGTAGTATTCTGAATTAGATTGGAGCCTTTTTTGGCAAGAAAATCAGCAGTGCCATATCCAGCAATTCCACAATGTGCAGGTTTCCATTGCAATTGAATTCTTTTCTGTAGTTTTTGAAGTTGTTGAATCATTTTGTAGCACTCTTTAATTTGTAATTATCATCATTATTATATTATTATTGTTATCGTAAGTTTTTTATTGTTATTATCGTATAAAATGCTGTTTGTACATGAAATTTACATTGCTACATTTAATGTATCTTTAACTGTTTATAATTAGTATAGTGTATATCTATATTTGTCAAATATTTATTTGTATTTGTGCTGGTTGAGCAGAAGGCCTTATGGCCTTAACTCTGCCAGAATAAATAAAACATTATTATTATTATTATTATTATTATTATGTGATTTTCTTTAAACATTTTAACATTTTAGCCGTTGATGTTGAGACTGCTTTAGGTTTATGTTATAAAATTTAACTAATGTCCTTGGGATATTTATATGCCGGTGGGATATAAAATGACATGGAAAGTGGATGTTCATACAATTGAGCAAACATTCCAGCATGAAATTTCCTATCCTGACAAACTATTATTTATGACTCTCCTTGCATAATCAATATCAGGTATTTTGGTCTATTTCTATCACCACTTCTAATTTTTTCCCCTATCCTTTGTACTGGTATGTCACCAGAAAGTATATGTATTCCTCTGTTGGTTCAGTCTAGATTTGATATAATCTGTAATTTTCTTTTACAGAGCATGAAAACAGAAATAAAATCAGAAGTAGACATTGAAATTGGTAGTGCTGTTAGTGAATGTGGAATGTTTCCAGGTGTGAAAACAGTAAATTCTAAGGAAACAATACTTGAGGTAATATTTTTGTTTGTTTATTCAGAATTCTGCTATCTTGTCACCAATGACGTATAATATAATGGTCCTCTAGTTATATGCTATTTTGATTCTTTTCAATTAATTTCTATTACATTTTCAGATTATGTCATGCAGACTATATATTTTTTATTGCAACATTTACAGCCATCATTGAGTACTGTATCCATTAGCATTAAGTCATAAGATTTTTGAGCACATTTTGCGTTATTTAACACAGAAACTACTTTAGGTTTATGTTACAAAAAGCACATTCATTTGGATTGTTCATACCTTTCTAACTTGGTGGAATTAAAAGTGATACACCACCAAATGAGCCAATGTAACTTGCAGTGGTGGCTGGTGCTGAAAATCCGCTGTGTGCTGTAAGAATTACCATAAAATTGTGTATAAATAAATTATACTACTCAGTCAAAAGTGAAAAATAAAGTCCACACGAGGATTCTTCTTACTGCAACATTTATCAATCACTCTGGCATCAAACCCTTCTATGTTGGAAAAGCAGGTCATCTTAATTAACCCTCTTAGTGCCGAGTGCCGAACCTGTCGGCTACTTACTGTCGGCTGTTGGCTGCCAGCGATCCGCTGGACTAGCATACTGTAAAATGCCACGCCTTTTTGGCTGAAAATACATGACTCTGAATATTTGCAAATAAATAAACAAGTATAACGAATTATAATTTAAAACTTATGGAATACAGTGCCCATACATAACACAATCGATTAATGAAAATAATGTATTTAATTATTGTAAAGTATTATTAATAAATTGAAACTAAACATGATGTTTGTGCACGGTGAAATATTTTTTAATACTTTTAATTTAAAAAAGTTGTTTTAAAATTGATATTACAACGGTAAAAAAAATACTGTAACCAATTGCATTCATTCTATTACGAAATCAAATAAAACATCGAATCTACATCGAATACGATTTACAAAAAAAAAAGATAGAGGGAGATAGAGAGAGAGAAGGAACAATATCTATGAGCTAATTAACTAATTAAATGTAATATTTTTTCTTATGGTACTCACCTAAACTTTCTGGAAAGAAGACTTGTTGCTCAATAACACAATCTTTATTTTAGTAACTGTTAATTAAACACGAATGTTTTCTTGACATTAAAATTAACACCAACACTAATGAAAAAAGTGTAAACCTAACACTAAATTTAGCCTAACAGAGAAACATATATTACAATGGATTTTGAAACCTTAATAATAAATCTCACATTAATGATAAATAACCTATTTTTTACACTTATGTAATGTTGCACACTTTGTATGCAACCCTTTTTCACACTTAACGCACACAGTTCTGGATCTCTTCCGTTGCTGGGGTGAGTGACATACAACGCACTGTCTTTCTAATTTTCTAGGCAGTAACTTAACACCACATACAGGACTGTTTGTTATATCATTGTTCGTAGTAATTTTATTTTCTTTCCTCTCGAACCATTCTGCACTTAAAGATTCTATTATGGATGAGTAAAAGAGAAGCCTTGTCATTTTCTTTCTGGTATTATTTTCCAAATATAACAAGTAAGCATTTAACATCATTCTAGATATAACATTGAATGCAACTTTTTTCCAAAATTTCACCGTCCTGCGCTCATCTAAATAAAAATACACCATCATATCATTAGCATCAATGCCTCCCATGTAACGATTATAATCTAAAATAATGTCAGGCTTTTTCTTAGGCTCGTTCTTGTTCCTGGCAGTTGAAATTATTTCAGATTCGCTTGCAGTATTATGAGTACTTAAAAGTACCACTTGATTTTTTTGAGACTTTTTTTTGTTTAGATCCTACCAATAATAAAGATCCACTTCGAAAATATTTATTTGACCACAAATTTAAAATGGTTTCTTTAGAATATCTGGGAGTCCCTTTCTATTCCTCCGTATGGTGCCAGTAATGTACGTACGCAAAGAATGTAGAGTGTTTTGCAAGTGGAATCGAAGTAAAAAATTTATCCATATACACATGGTAAACCCTTCATAATATAATTTCCTAGCGAAAGTAACTTCAACACAACAGTGTACGCCAATCCATTTTCCTTTATAGCTTCTTTATCTTCAGTAGATTTTGCTCCTTTGTAAGTATAAAATCCTAAACAATATTTGCTTATTGCGTCACATATCATCCAAAATTTAATTCCCCATTTATGATGATGTTTATTGGGCAGATACTGGAGCAGTTGCGTATGGCATTTCGTTCCAACCAAACTTTCATCGACGGATAGCTGCTGGTGAGGGGTATAATGGTGCCTAAATAACCTATTTGCATGTTCAACAAGTGGCTGGAATTGAGCACAGGGATCATAGGAAGGAGAGCCTGGAGGTGAAAGTTTGCTATTGTCAGTTAGATGAAAAAATTTTAGGAGTAATTGAAACTATTTCTAGAAAACATTTTTCCAAACCAAGGAGTACTGAAATGAGGTGTTGTGTTCCAATATGATACAATTGTAGGTTTTCTTATTAGGCCCATATTTAAAATTACAGCAATGAATGCCCTCATTTCTTCAACACTGGTTCGTTTCCAAGATTTTACTCTTGATCCGGCCGACAATTCTTTTGCATATATAACTTGATCAGCATATCGATTTGTCTCTGTTACCATCAACTGCAGTAACGTAGTTGTGAAAAACAGATTGAAATAAGATACTGGAGGGGAATCAAGAGGAGGCATATGTTTTGGTCCAGGCAATTCATGAATGTGAAAGGAGGCTCAGGATTTAGGTCAGGATCGGTAGGAAATATTTCTCTGAAATTTTCAATATCATTTTCATCGCCATCGTCGTCATCACAGGTAACAATACCATTATCTTCATTTACCTGCATATCAAATTGAACCGAGGAAGCTCCATTAGAAGCGTGTAAACGCCTTTTTTTTCATATGCGGTGATTCGGGGGGTGTGTCTGGTACAGTTCCGTCACTACTTTCTGAGCCCAAATCATCACTGTCACTCGCGGAAAATAATCCATCGGAATCAACTTCACACTGATCAAAATACTCAATTAAATGTTCGTCGTCTACACCAGCTTTAAAAATTTCACTAGAACCGCTTGCCATTGCGACTTGAAAATCCACACTTAACATCTGCAACTAACTGAAGGAGCTTGTTTTTAACTTGTAAAACTACCCTAGTGAAAGCAAACAACACCCTCATAAATCTATTAAAGCAAGGTCCGCCGAAAGATTCCCCTAACATGCAAGTTTGTCATTCCTTTACTACAGGATGCCAAAAAACATTAGTTCAACTATGCACAATTTAGACGGCCGATCAAATCATTTCTGGCCATTTAAATGCTGGAACTTTAAAGCCGGCCGAGACGGCTTTGGCATTTAAACCCCAGCACACGCACTCACGCCTGGCTCTAAGAGGGTTAAAAGAACTGCAAGTGCACTTAGTTGTTCCTGTAGCATGGTCTTCTGAAGGATAGTTTTTATTATTTTAAGGGACACAAGCTTCTTGACAAGTCATGTTGCTGGTTGCTTTCTGCAAATTTATTAAACAATCAAACTATCCTTGAATTCAAATATCATATTAACAGTCCTTGATTTGAAATTCCACTTTGTTTGTGATGTGCAAGGGATCATACAAGCTGTCACTGCGTGTACTACTGAAACTTGCTGTGGTAAACTTGAGATGAAAACAGGGAAAGCTGACAAGTTGAGGAAAAATACACGCTGACTGATTCTGTGATGCAGCATTTTGCATTGTTAGGTTCAGTGAATGTAATGAGCATTAGGATAATTTCGTTTTATTTTTTATTGGACTTCTCGTGCTACATCATTTGTTACATTTGCACCATCATAGGTTTGAGCTATGACTTTGTGTAGTGAATCCTTGAATATTGTATCTAATTCATTAAAAATATATTTATAAATTGCATCCATATTTGTCCCTCTGGATTAAAAAGCTCCAGTATATTTCATATGGAACACCATTCACCATGTAGCAAAAAACTATTGCCGACTGTGTCTGATCGGAAATATCTATGGTCTCATCGGCTATTGTTGCTATAAATTCGGTCGTTTCATTTCTTCTATTATCCAATAAGTTCCCAACATGCAATCTAACAATTGATTTTGAATAGTTTTTGATACCCGCTGAAAAATCTGCTTAGATTCCATGTGTTGTTTCACTGCATTGTCTATACTATAAATTAAATGTGTTAATCCCAAGAAAACTGACGGACTATCAGATATGTCACTCTCATCATGTCCCCTTAACACAAACTCAAAGATACCACAGAACTTGTCTATAAATTAATTTTTCTAGAAACTACATATGTTTTTTTATACTTGTCTATTGTTTTTTTCTGTGTTCGTGATAGGCACAACTTATCTGTGTTGTGATATACACATTACTTAAAACACTAATGAGGGAGTTAGCGCAACTTACGATCACAATTACAAAGTAGTTTTGGTTTGCATATAAGAGTTTTACATGTACATTACAAATATGCACACAGTATTTGCCATTGACAATTACACTGCACTTTGCAATTATGCACATGTTCAGTCACCAAGTTGAAGAAATGAGTTCTTGGCAAAACATTATGAGTATAAACATTTCCATAGAGTATAAAGTGACGGAAAAAGAGTTTCATATCACAGTAGGAGCACTTTATGAATGCCTGCATTAAGCAGTCTTCCAAATCACACTGCCTTTGAACATCAAAAATACGTTTGGGAGATGATTAATAACTTTCTGGTCTGAAGTTATCATATTCAGCTACATTCCAGGAGTACCGAACAAAGTCTGTGAAGACTGGAGAATCGATCTGATAATGTAGAGTACACATCAGCAAAGAAATTGAATCCCTCGACGATGGTGTGAATTGATAATTATTAAGGATACTGTGATCTTCAATCCGCTTCAGCACTGCCTTGAACTGTCAGAAGAGAAGCACATCAAATGGCTGAATGTAAGGTGTGCTTCTAGTAGGGATAGTCTTGATTGTATACATCATTCTTTTAGGTTGGATATTATGAATATGAGTTCTATCACGGTATATCCCGAGCGAATCAACCAGAAGAAGAGACTCCTTCGCTGTATATGGGAAGTAGACCTTTTAAATAATTGAGCTAGTGTTTGTTTCATGATTAGGCCAGACTTCGAGTAAACTTGAATCAGAATTTGCAGTTTCCACATGTGTTGTACTACTTCCTCTCCAAATTGTCCTTTAGGTTCCTGTTATTGGCGGTGGCACTTAGTTTATACTTTTTGTAATCACCACCTCAAACAGATTCTTACCAACCAAAATTTTTTTTGCAATTGGAATTGCACTTGTGCTAACTCCCTCTTAAGAACCATAAGATTATTCACGTGTTCCATATTTTTAGTATATTTTTTATTTAACACGTTAATATTCCCAAAATCTGTCACCAATGGTAGTCCATGCATCATTGTTAGCAAAAAATAAGCATGGGAACAAAAGAGAGCATTTCTAATGTCACATCTACACACCCAATCACGATCATACATCTTTCTGTTGAACTTGTATATAGAAGTCGATTTATTTGATATGACTTTTTGTGTTATATTAATGTTCATTGGAGGCCTAGCTAATTGTTTTGAGTGAATTTTCTCTTCGAATTGTTTTCTGGACATAGATGTTTTTAATAAACTGTCTATGGAATTCTCCATCTCTTATAAGTAGAACATACCTTTTTCAAATAATAATTATAATTTATAGCACTTCCAACCAATTAAATTTCACTTTACTTCTTTCAAACTAGCACTGTGTCATTCAAAACAGAAAACTTACATACACATACTGTATGAATAAAAGTTTGGAAAGGAGAACCGTGTGAAAATGTGATAGTGTTGCCAACTGTGGTTTCTTCAGTTATGCTTAAACATACTCAGAAACAACTAAATATCAATATTAAACATTCTTTTTTTTGTTATTGTATGTCCAATAAATACAATATGCCTATAGTTACAAGTAAGAAGTAAAATTTTACAAGAAAATGAAAACTAAAAAAAAAGAAGAAAGAATAAGAAAAGTGTAATTTATATATATGTATGTAAGTCAACTGCTGTGGTCTCGAGGTAGCGTGCTGCCTTGTCACGCAACGGGCCCGGGTTCGATCCCCGGTCGGGGCTGTTTTTCTGGGTGAGGTTTTTATCGCGGTATTTCCTCACCTGTAAGACAAATGTCAGGAAAACTTTAAGGCCCAAACGGTCCCCGAAATCATATGACCATCATCATCATCATTCTTATTATCATCATCATCCTTCACAAGTATGGAAAGCAATGGGAAGCTACCACACCTACAATTCCCTAGTAAAGCTACAAGCATAGCATGAAAATGCTATGATTGCAGTGAAGGACCTGCCTTTGGGCAGAATTACTATGGATGAATATATATATATATATATATATATATATATATATTCACTGCTCAAAACAATTAGAGGAACACTATGAAATATGCAAATATTTTTTCATTGGATAAAGGTACAAACATGAAATTAATAAAGTACATTATTTGTGGTTATTTATTTATTTATTTATTGCTCATGTCAGTAAAAACAAATGAATAACGCTGACAATTAACTTTTCAAATAATTCCGCTATGTAAGCAATTGAATCTTGTGCTTATTTTTCAAAGTTAAACACTCGTTATATAGAGATATTATCGTGTATGGCCTCCACGACATTCGATGACATTTTGGCAACTTCGTGGCATGCTCCCAATAAGATTCTTAATTTCCTCTTGCGGGATATTCTCCCATTCCTCCTTCAGAGCATCTCCAAGTTGCTGCAGAGTTTGTGGAGCTTGATGTCGGTTCCTGACCTTCCTGTCTAGAAGATCCCACAAGTGTTCAATAGGGTTGAGGTCTGGCCTGACCGCTGGCCACTCCATTACCTCAATTTCATTCCTCCTCAGGAAATCCCCGGTGATAGCCGCAGAATGTGCCCTGGCATTATCCTGCATAAACAGAAATCCAGGGCCTACTCTAATGGCAGCAGGTACTACATGCTCTTCCAGAACGTGCTCGATATACCGGACAGCATTCAGTCGCTGGGGAACAAGTACAAGGTCCGTACGATTGTTGTACATAACTCCGGCCCACACCATTATGGAACCTCCTCCGAATCTATCAATTTCCTGTACAGCCTCTGCAGAAAATCTTTCTCCTGGCCGTCCCCACACCCTCAATCGACCATCACAACGTGTAAGACGGTACCTGGTTTCGTCCGAGAAGAGCACAGACTCCCACTGGTTCAGGTTCCAATCACCATGGTTTTCAGCATACGTACGTCTTGCTGCCTTATGCCCATTTGTTAAGCGTGTTTTTTAACGGGCCCTTTTGGACGAATATTCTCTTTCCTTAATCTGTTCCTTATGTTTTGGTCTGAAACCCAGATTCCGGAAGCCATATGAAGGTCATTCTACAGGTCTTTTGCAGTTTTTGTACGCTGTCGAAGAGCAGAAAGAACAACGTATCTGTCATCCTGGGGGGCTTGTTTTAAATTTACGGCCCTGACCACGTCTTCTACAATACTGACCTGTATCTCTGTGCCTGTTGCGTAACATGGACACCACGGAAGAAGAAACCCCAAGCTCTCTAGCCACTTGTCGCAGAGATTGACCTTGTCGTAAAAGATGTAGAGCTTGATACACTTCAAACTCATTTAAATGCCTCATTTTGTCAGAGACTTCAATAAACAAGGCAATAATCAACATTCGTCACTATAGCAACATCAGGAAGCTTACCAATTAGAAGTGGCCAGTGCCTACCAAAATAAAAAAATTATCTATATTTGTTATTTGACGTAATTTCTCTGCATTTAGGCGATGGATCTTTAAAATTTGTATCCAATGATCAAATTAATAATTCAATTTACATATTGTCCAACTTTCAGCATCACAGCTTTAAAAAACAATTATTCAATTTATGACAAGTGTTCCTCTAATTGTTTTGAGCAGTGTATATATATATATATATATATATATATATATATATATGAATAAGAAAGTTTTCTTATTCATACTTATATCCGCGAAAATCTGCAATATAACATATATATATATATATATATATATATATATATAATAAACCAGTACAATAGTACAAATCACCTACTGCAGGGCTGGCGAATTCACAGCCGGAGATAAGATAAAACAGAGGAAACAAAATTTAGTCTCTGTACGTAGACACAAAAGGAAATTGAGAAATGGAAATTTGGTTTCTGCACATGTGCGACCCGAGTTTCCTTTTGACATGAACCCCATGTTAAAATTCACAGCACAATCTAAAGATATTGGGAAAAAGAAGTAGAGTGTGTGAATAGCCAGGAATAGTAAAGAAACCTGGGCCCATGCCTCCACCCATTGGGATACCTCGGTCAATGACCATACTCCCAAGTCCCAGTTCCTTATCCTCCCCATCTATTCGCGTTCACGTTCACGAGTTCTCGGCTTAAAACAACACCTCAGGGAGAAGGTGTTGGAGTCGCAACTTCAGGGAAATTGCTGAGCTACATAGTACGTCAGGTCGCTCATTCCTGACGACCCCACAGTAGGTCCACGGGCTTCTCAAGCCTAGCCGGGAGGACTGCTGTCGCAGAGCCACCGACCGTTCCCCTGTTCTACATTCAGGGATGCATCCTGCAGCCGTTATGAGACCGGCTAAGGCTTTAATCCTCAAGGCTCGCAGTGTAAGACTTTAGTACATCCAGGTGCTCATTTCCTGATGACCCCACAATTTGTCCACGAGCCCGTAGGCTTAGCCGGGAACCAGCACAGTTGCTCTCCTCTGCACTGGTCCGAGCCGTACCCTGGTGTGTCCCCAGCGACGTGCCCTGTTGCAGTTGTGGACCAGCACGGAGCTCGCAAGCTCCAACAGGTGAGCAATAGTACGACAGGGCGCTCAACTCCTGTCGACCCCACTAATGGTTCACGAGTCCCTAGGACTTAGCCGGGAGGACTGTCTAGGAGATCCACCGACCTTTCCCCCCAGTGCTCCAGCTGGGGACGTGTTTTGTTGCTCTAGTGGGTCCAGCCTCAGCATTAGTACGTCAGGTCGCTCAACTCCTGACGATCTCACAGATTGTCCTTGGGTCACTCGGTCACGGAGTCGACGCTAATCCCACTCCCAAAAGACCGCGCTTCTTCCTTACCGAGCTTATTGACCTGGTGGTAATTCCCAGCATTACGCCCGGTATTGTCTCAACCAGCCCATTCGCAAGACTAGGCCTAGTCGTGCAGCTGCTGTGAGTCCAGCCCACTGATCAGTTTAGGCATCCAAGGGTGCTCATCGCCCAAAGGTACTCGGGTTCATTGAACCAAGTGAAAGGAGCTTCTGATCTCCAGTCTGCCATCACTTTGCCACGGCGCGGCGACCTCTGTGGGCCAGGGTATGTGAGCTTTGACAACAGGTCACTCATCTTCCCCCGGTTGACCCCACTTATGGTCCACGAGTCCATCGGACTTGGAAGGGAGGACTGACTAGCAGATCCACCGACCTTTTCCCCATTACGCCACCGAGGGGACGCGATTGGCTGAAGTGGGCACAGCACGAGCTATGTAGTACGTCAGGTCGCTCGAGTCCGGGCGACTTCACAAATGGCCCGCGAGTCCAGTCTGGACCTAGCCGGGAGGAATGCAAAGCAAACCACCGACCGTTCCCCTATCCGCCACCCAGAGACGCGCTCTGTTGCTCTTGTGAGCACAGCTGGGGCCCGAGAACCGGACCCCCAGGGTAAGTAAAGAAACCCATGCAGTTTTTGGTTTTGTTTGTTAGTTTTTTTCCCCCCTCACAATTAAGTGTGCTGCAGCACTTTAGTACACAAAGAGCGGCCGCCACTGCTAACTTGCACGTGTTAACTATCCAACAACTAATTCTCAGTCCTGATCTAAACATAATTCTTAGCTATCTTTGCATGATCCACATTGTTAATGTCACAATTATTATATTATTTCCTTTTTCGCTTGTAATATATTGTTACGTGTCGCACAGCGATGTTTGATTTGCGCAGGCGAGTCGCTTAATGCATGTTAGATTACCCGCTCAAACGGGGAAGTATCTGGAGTGTGTTACCAGACGGTTCTACTAGTATCGCCCTTCCCCATTGAGAAAGATCGGAATCCAGAGGCTTCTGGGCTTGGAAGTTACTCGAATCTGTTACTAGGGCTTTCCTCCCGCTTATATAAGAGCGGAGGGAAGGAGAGCGCAGTTACTCCACGGAAAAGATGTCTTGTGGTGAACAGTTTGACGATAAGTTGTGGCGAATATATTTATCAGTGAGTAAAAAATTGTTCTGAGATAACAATTAAAAGATGATTCTTAGCGATTTGTATCTGTGAACAGTAGTTTGTTGATAATTGAAGAATTCAATAAATTCATTGTGCTCATTTACGCCTAAATAACCTAGAAGAAAATCGAGGCTATAGTGTCACGATCTGGTGGTCACAAGTTGAATTACGTACCCGCCGATAACGTCGGAGAAGTCCATAAAGTAGGTTACACATCGGAGCATCTACTACTACCTAGTAGAGGAGAGGAGAATTACTTTAAAAAAGTGTAAATAATTAAACAATGGTAGTCGTACAGAACATACTTAAAAATTATTACAACAGAACGTAAATACAACAGGAGTAATGAAGAAACGAAACGAAGAAAGTAAAAAAAAATTGCTAACACAGATAAATTCGCAAAATGAAGGAATTAGAAAGAATTACTTATCCAGAATGAGAAACTACATGGAAACATTGAAGAATTTAACGAGAAATTTAATTTAGTAACACAAAATAAAAACAAAATTTGTACTATGGAACAGAGAGTGAATAAACAAGAGGACAATTTACACAATATGAGAAGAGGGATTGAACATGTGTTAAATATTAGGGAGGAGATACAAGACCAATTTGAAAAACAAGAAAATAATTATCATCAGTTTATAATATCTAAAGTTCAACATGCAATGGAAAATTTTCAAAGTGATTCTACGACGTGGACCGAAGTTCGACAACCAACTGACGCTCCAAGCCGACATGAAATTAAGAGTCCTAAGTTCGACGGTTCCACATCATGGGACATATTTAAACGGCAATTTAACACCATCTCAACACAATGTTTGGACAAGGGAAGAAAGGACGACCAAATTAATCGCCTCCTTACGGGGATCTGCTTCGGAAATTCTAAGAAATCTTCCAGGAGAAGGTCGCGCCGAGGACATATTGGAGGCCCTACATAATCGATACGACAATCATCACCTCGGCGCAGCCTACCGCGTCCAGCTGAAAGCCCGTGTCCAATGCGTCGGAGAGTCACTACTAGAGTATGCCATGACCGTTGAATAACTGGCCCACAAGGCTCTCAGCGGACTCCCAGCGTCGTTCATCCATGGAGAGGCCGCGTCCGATTTCGTCGGTATTCTGACGCCGGACGGAAGGTTCATCATTGACACAGACGCCAGCAACGTGGGCATCGGAGCTGTGCTGTCCCAAGACCAAGATGTACACGAGAAGGTACTCGCCTACTTCAGTCGAACGCTGTCCGAGGCTGAGAGGGACTACTGTGTCACTCGCGGGAAGCTACTCGCCATAGTGAGCGCCCTCAAACATTTCCACAAGTACCTATATGGTCAGGCATTGTATCTGAGAACTGACCATTCTGCGATCACCTGGTTGCTACGTTTCCGCAACCTGGAAGGACAGACTGCTAGATGGATCCATCAAATCCAAGAATACAACTTTACATCGGAGCATCGCCAGGGCAAGAAACACTCCAACCCAGTCGTCTTATCTCGTCGACCATGTCCGGAAAACTTCCACCACTGTACCAGAGTTCAGCAACGTGAGGGTACCGGAATGGTTAGAGTTGTAACCATCCAGCCTGCCCCTGGTTGGGATGAAGATCCTTAAGGAGGGAGCAGCTAGAATGCATCGATATCGGGCAGGTTCTACGTGAAAAAGAATCTGGACAACGACCAGACCGAGAAGAGATAGCAGACCGCAGCGCTAC
The DNA here is from genome assembly GCA_030220185.1 of Diploptera punctata. Classification (NCBI taxonomy): domain Eukaryota; kingdom Metazoa; phylum Arthropoda; class Insecta; order Blattodea; family Blaberidae; genus Diploptera; species Diploptera punctata. The sequence continues at coordinate 987,949 of JASPKZ010003863.1, read as the reverse complement.
GTACAAGAGCTACTGAGCTAATGGACGTCCCTAAGTGTGAAGAACGGGGCCCTAAAACGAATATGGGAGTCTGCCGATGGAAAATCAACAACTGAACAGCGGGTTCTGCCTATAAGTAAGATTCGGTAGGTGCTAGAGGAAACCCATGATGGAGTGTCCGGAGGACATCTAGGGGTTAACACAACCCTAGACAAGGTTCGCCGCCGTTTGTACTGGCTCCACCAACTAAGTGACGTCGAGAGATGGTGCCAACTGTGTGACATCTGTGCAGCCAGCCTTGGTCCTCGAACTCCCAACAGGACACCATGCAGCAATACAACGTGGGAGCATATTTTCAGATAATCGCCATCGACGTGGCTGCCCCCTTTCCAGAGACGGACGCTGGAAACCGGTACCTGTTGTTGGCCATGGGCTACTTCACTAAATGGCCAGAGGTCTACGCCATCCCCAACCAAGAAGCATCGACCGTAGCCGACGCACTAGTTAACAACTTCGTGTGTCGCTACGTGGTACCAATGGAGCTACATTAGCGACCAAGGACGCAACTTCGATTCGCAGTGAATGAAAGAGCTGCTGCAACGCCTGGGGGTACATAAGACCAAGACTATCCCCCTTCATCCACAATCTGATGGTATTGTAAAATGTTACGTAAAGAATGGAGGAACCATTTACGCAAGGTGGTGTCAAGTCATCAGAGAGATTGGGACACCAGAGTTCCACTATTCCTCGGAGCTTATCGTGCATCAACACACGTCACCACTGGAATGACATCTGCCAAGATGGTCTTCGGGAGGGAGTTGCGGCTACCTTGTGATCTTCAGTTTGGTTCTCTACCTGATACTGAGCAGCCGGCAACCGACTACGTGTGGGAATTCACCGACAGACTTAGAGAAACTCACCAGCATGTTAGAGAACACCTAAAACTAGCTAGTGACAGAATGAAGGTGCGTTATAATCATCTGGCCAATTCCACTGGGTTCAACGAAGGCGACTTGGTATGGCTATACCGCCGAAGCTACAACGCTCCTGGGATCGACAATACAAGGTTGACGAAAACCAACGATGTGGTTTACCGAATTCAGCGCCAGCCCAGAGGAAAATTTGTAGTGGTACATCTTGATCGAGTTGCAGCATACAAAGGAGCTGATCCGGACGATAATTAGGAACTGATCGAGACGATCAGCATTAAGGAGGGAGCAGTGTTACATGCGCATAGCGACATTTGAATTGCGCGGGCGAATCGTCCATGGCAAGATAAATTACCCGCTCAAACGGGGAAGTATCTGGAGTGTGTTGCCAGACTGTTCTACCAGTATCTCCCTTCCCCTTGGAGAAAGTTCGGAAGCCAGAGACTTCTGGGCTTCAAAGGTACTCGAAGCTGTCACTAGAGCTTTCCTCCCGCTTATATAAGAGCGGAGGCAAGGAGTCCGCAGTTAGTTTTGCGGCAGCGAGTCTTGTGGTGAACAGTGTAACAACAAGTTGTTGTGAATTTATTTATCAGTGTGTGAAAAATTGTTCTGACTGAGATAACAATGAAAAGAAGATTCTTAGTGATTTGTATCTGTGAACAGTTGTTTGTTGATAATTGAAAAATGCAATAAAGTGTTTGATGAAATTTTAATCAACTCATCGTGCTCATTTTCCTCTAAATAATACCCTAGAAGAAAATCGAGGCTATAGCGTCACAATATATTTCGTTATTTAAAGCATATGTGTGTGTGTGTGTGTATATATATATATAATATATATATATGTATATATTTGTGTGTGTGTGTGTGTGTATTAGTTAGGCCAATTCAACTGTTTTTTCTTAACAAAAGTACAAGAAAAATAAATCAATTGATATTATAATTGTTTTTAAAAAAGCATATGATATTTTGTTTTTTTTTTATATTTAAATTTTGGCTAATTTATAAGAATGCATCAGTACTTTTTTATATTATTTATTTAAAATAGAAGTGCCCATTTACTTAAGCCAACTGATAATAATGTACGTCACTAATAAACTAAATGTAACAAATATTATTAATTATTTATGATTTTTAAGTACATTTCAAAAGATTTCCAAATTGGAATACGAACATTCTTTTAGATATGGTATACTAAGTTTCATATTAAATAACCAAGATTATTCTGGAAAGAAATTTTTGTATTGCTTAGCAAAAAACAATCTTACGTAGAAAAACATGGATGAATTTAATGTAATCAATGGTGTTAATGTTATTTCCGGATTATCTGAAATTACAACGAACTGCCAGTTTGCTTCTGCACGGCGATCATATACCCGAAACTGAAATTGATTCACAAGACAGTTATTGTGTTAATGTTTATTTACTAGTTACTTTATGAGGATAGGTTTGATATAATTATGGTGTTATGTAATTAACATTTTAGAGGATATGAAAATAGATGTAATGTTGGATGTAGACAATGAAATTGGTGTAGCTAATACAGATTGTGTTTGGCCGTGGTGGACTAGTAGTTATGTTCCTTGCCTCTGATCCCTAGGGTCACGAGTTCAAACCCAGCTTGGGTCGATGAATTTTTATGATTGAAAATAACCGAAGTGCAATTCATCCAGGAAGCATTCTAGGTCTGGGTTTCGAGTCTGAAGATCTTCATGCTTATGAAAGAACCTTAAACCTGTATAAAAAGGCCCCTAAGCAAAAGTTACCAACCTCTATCAAGCTTGTAATGCCTTAACTGCCTACTAGATATCTCATTGGGTTGGTATGTTGACCACATACGATTCATTGTGTCTGTAGGGAAAGAAGCGTAACTAAAATAACTTGGTCTTGTAACTCCTAACAAAGGATGATATATGACCCAGCATTGGACTATTATGTCATTCTAGATAGATAGATATATACTAAATTGTGGAATATTTTCAGCTGTCAACCCAGTAACATCTGAGAAAACAAAACTATAGATAATGATTTTATTTGTATGATGGGAATTCTTTTTCCATAGCAGAAATAACTTGGTATGTATGTACAAAAGTTACAAATTATTTATTTTAATTTCAACTGTCTTCCATTACATCTTCGAATATATGACATGTTGACTGTATGATATGTCCTTGTTTAGCAACATCTGTTCATATCATGTAGTACTAAGTCCTATATTATTGTGTCACATGATATGTTAACACATTTTTCAGCAATTTATGTGGAGACTACTTTAGGTTTCCGTTATGGATGTTAATTCAAGTCCCTCGGAAATTTCTTATGCCAGTTGAATATAAAATGACATGGATAACGAATGTGCAAAGATACCTCACACATATGTACCTTAATTTCAGTAACAATTTGCATATTCTGATTTATCATAATTTAGAGCTTTCTTTGCATAATCGAATGTGCTTATATCACATATTGTCACTAATGGCTGTCTTCAATTTGATTTTAGCATAAATAATCACACACACACAGATTATCTTGTAGCATTTCACTGTAAGTTTATTTAATTCTACAAATTATCAATAGAAATTTATCCACAAACTGCACTAGTAACAATTAATCTTGACTTACAGTTTATCTACTACACAATTATTTTACAATCTCGAACGATTTCAGTAGCTACAATTTCTGTAGCTACAATTTCTGTTTCTGTCTCTTGTGGCAGATTATAAAGGGAGGAGGATGGAAATTTCATGGTCTCTAATGGAGAATTTCAGTGTTAAAAGCTCTGGCCATCAATCTTCCTTGAAAGGGGAAGTAGAGAAGATTAGAGATATCTGGAATCAGAGCCCAGATATTTTGCTGATCTACGCGGTCTTTCGATTAGCATGTACGCGAATCATAAATCTTAAGTCTTCCAATTCTCACCTTCACCTGCAAAATTCAATCAATAGTTATTATGATGCATCATATTTTGAGCTGCCTTTGCATAATCATTAGTGCTTTTATCACACATTTTAGACTATCTGTATCTCCACTTCTATTTCTTTTTGTTTGTATATCTTTGGGTCAAAACTTATATATTCATCAGTTCAGCCTGGGTTTGATATAAATTTTCATTTTACAGGACATGAAAACAGAAATAAAATCAGAAGTAAATGATGTAATTGGTTGTAGTGTTACTGAACTTGGGATATGTCCAGCTGTCAACCTGCTGACTTCAGAGAAAGTCCAACTTAAAGTAATGTTTTTCTTTCTACACGTAGAATTCTTATTTTATAGCACATATGACTTGATATTTATGTACAACATACCAACCTTAATCTCAATAAAAGAGACCTCTAACCAAAATTTACCAACCACATTATGTTTGTAATACCTTAATTGCCTACTAGATGTCTCATTGGGGTGGTATGTTGACCGCATACCATTCATTATATATGTACGGAAATAAGCATAACTAAAATAACTTGTTATAGAACTCCTAACAAAGGAGAATATATGGCCCGTCATTGGATTGTTATGCCATAGTAAATAGATAGATATTAAATGTGGGATATTTCCAGCTGTCAACCGAGTAACGCCTGAGGACACAAAACTATAGGTAGTGTTTTTGTTTGTATAATCAGAATTCTTATTACATAGCAGATATTATTACTTCATATGTATGTACAACATGCCATAGGTTACAATTTATTTAAATTAATTTAAATTGTCTTCCATTACATCTTTCGTATTATGTCATGCTGAATCTATCATTTGACTGTTTCTGCAACATCTACTCATATCATTAAGCACTACGTCTTACATTATTATGTCACATGATTTTTAGAACACTTTTCAGCAGTTTATATGAAGACTATTAAGGTTTATGGTATGGATGTTATTTAGGTAAAATTTTACCACTCACCTATTTTTTTTCTTTTTTAAACTATTCTTGGAACTTTACACTTCAGTTCCATCTTCGGTATTTTCGTTACCGTTCTTCAGGCGTCTTGAAGAGCCGCCTTTTGCACCCTTTGTTGATAGACTGAGGAACCTCGAAATCACGTCATTTACCCTGAGGATTTCAAAGTTAATTAATTTCTCCTTCTCATTTTTTGAATGCAAATTTCTTTTTTTTTTTGCCAAATGGTGAGTTCTTTTGGTTTTTCCATTTTTTTAAAATAATTTAGCCTTCTTTTTGATAAGATACTTTTCGGACCACGCATTGGCAGGCACTGCAGTTTTTTGTACTCTCCCTTTCTTGATGTTCGTGAGATGTTCTTTCAATCTGGTTTTCAAATTTTTCTTAGTTTTTCCTATGCAGACTTTCTCAGATTCTTCACATTTAATCTGAAAATCCCTTATTTGTTTTCGTCTTCTATTTTCTTATTTTTATTAGATCTAATTAATCTACTGATGCTATAGTCATTTTTGGATGCCAACTTTATAAAAATTGTTTGAAACTTGTGGTGCTTTAATGGATTTGTGAATTCCCTGATTTGATATTTTCTTCTTTTTCTTTTTGAAGAGTGCTTTGGTTAATAAATTTTTCTCTTTTCAACTTGTTTATTTTCTTGTGTATCATTCTTTCTTCAAAACCATTTGTAGCCATGTTGATTATGTGTTCTGTTTTTTTTTCATAAATTTATTTCCTCATAGGTATGTTCACTAATCTATGTATCAAACTATTGAAATTTGCTTCTTTGTGAGCAATGTGATTGAAACCTGCAGATTTTATGTAGTTATCTATCTATATGTGTCTTTTTTTCTGTATATTCGAAATTCAATCTTATTTTCTTCATTCCTTTTTAAGTTGAGATCTAAAAATGGTATTTCTATATTCATTTCCATTTCCATAGTGGACTTTATAGTTTGACTTTGAATGCTCAATAATTTCAATGCATTATGTATGTGATTAATTATTGCAATTATGCAATCTGCATATCTGCACCAGGACTTGAAAATTAAATGATGTCCATTAATTGTCTTGTGTTCAAAATTCCCCTTGAACAGATTAATTAAAATTGGAGATAAAGGCTTACACCTCGAAAGCTCTGAATTTTGTTTGTAGAATCTCCCATTGCAGGTGAAAAACATATTATCAGTACATAATTTTAGTTAAAATGTTGTATACAAATATATATTCTTTTTCAATTTTATTTGTGTTAACCTGATTTTCTAAAATTTCCATAGTTTTTTCCTTAGGAATGCTTGGAACAAGGAAACAACGTCAAAAGTAACTACTCTGTCCAATGATTCTAATTGTATACTTTCTAATTTCTCTGCCAATTCATATGAATTTTCTATTGATGAGTTTTCAAATCCATTAATTTTTTAAAAATTCGTTACATAACCATTATGATGAATGATACATAGAAGACCCTATGTTGTTAATTATCGGTCTCAATTTCTTCCCTTCATTGTGAATTTTTAGGAAGTCAATAGATGTTGGGAATTTTTGGATTTGAAACCTTGAGATGAAATTTATCTTTCTTAGTTAAAATGTGATTAATATTCTTCAGAGTGTAGTCTACTTCTTTAATAGTTTCATTGAGAGGGTTTTGAAAGAAGTAGACAACACTCTGAAGAATATTTTTCACATTTTAACTAAGAAAGATAAATTTCATCTGAAGCTTTCAAATCCAAAAATTCCCAACATCAATGGACTTTCTAAAATTCACAGAGAAGTGAAGAAAATGAGACCAATAGTTAACAATATAAGGTCTCCTAGGTTTCACTTATCAAAATTAATTTTAAAAAAATGAATGGATTTGAAAACTCTTCAAAAGAAAATTCATATGAATTGGCAGAGAAACTAGAAAGTATACAATTAGAATCATCAGACAGATTAGTTTGTTTTGAAGTTGTTTCTTTCTTTCCAAGCATTACTAAGGAAAAATACTATGGAAATTTTAGAAAATCGGGTTAAGAGAAATAAAATTGAAAAAAGAAAAGATATTTGAATACAAAACATTAACTAAATTATGTATTGGTAATATGTTTTTAACTTACAATTGGAGATTCTACAAACAAAATTCAGGACTCTAGATGGGTAACCGTTTATCACCATTTTTAGCTAATCTGTTCATGTGGAATTTTGAACATAAGATATAATTGGTGGACATAATTTAATTTTCATGTTCAGGTGTAGATATGTGCATGACATAATTGCATTTTTAGAACTCAACTTAAGAAGGAATGAAGAAAATAAGGTAGTATTTCGAATATACAGAAAAAAAGACACATGTAGATAACTATATAAAAGCTTCAGGTTTCAATCTCATAGCTCATAAAGAAGCAGTTTTCAATAGTTTGACACACAGATTGGTGAACATACCCATGAACAAAGAAAATTAAGAAAAAGAAAAAGAACACACAAATCAACGTGACTACAAAAAAATGGTTTTGAAGAAAGAATGATACGCAAGAAAATAAACAAGTTCAAAAGACAAAAATGTATTAATCAACACACTCTTCTAAAAGAAAAAAGAAGAAAATATAAAATTCAGGGAAATCACATATCATCCATTGAAGCACCACAAGTTTCGAACAGTTTTTACAAATTTCAACATAAGGTTGGCACCCAAAAATGACTATATCATTTGTAGAATAATTAAATCAAACGATAATGAAAAAAATAGAAGAAGAAAACAAATCAGTGATTAATCATATTACATGTGAAAAATGTGAGAAAGTCTACATAGGAAAAACTAAGATAAATTTGAAAATCAGAGTGAAGGAATATCTCATGCATGACAGGAAAGGGGAAGTAGAAAAATCTGCAGTGGCTGCCCATGTGTGGTCCGAAAAACAACTTATTAAAAAGAAGGCTAATTTATTAAAACAAATAAGAGAAACCAAAAGAACTCATTGTTTGGGAAATAATCTACATTCAAAAAACAAAAAGCAGAAATTAATGAACTTTGACATTCCCGGGGAGAGGTTTTTCAGTCTACGAACAGAGGGAGCGAAAGACGGCTCTTCAAGACGACAGAAGAACAGTCACGAAAATACTGAACATGGAATTGAAGTGTGAAGTTCCGAAAACTAGTATAAAGGAAGGAAGAAAAATATGAGGTGATTGATGAAATTATACCTGAATGAATATACCTCATAGTGTGAATTCCTAAAATAAGTAATTCATGTCCTTTAGAAATTGCTATGCCGATGGAATACAAAATAATATGGATAGCGAATATGCAAACATAGTTCACACGTATGAACCAACATTTCAATCACAAATTGTATATTCTGATCAACCGTAATTTACAGCTCTCTCCTTCTTAATAACTACTGCTTTTATTACATATTTGGACTATTTATACCTCCATGTCTAATTTTTTTTCTTCCCACCTTTTTGGACCAAAATATTATATATTCCTCATTTTGGCCCAGGTTTGATATAATTATGTTATTCTGAATTTTCATTTTACAGGACATGAAAACAGAAATAAAATCAGATGTAGGTGATGTAATTGGTTTTGCTGTTTCTCAAAGTGAGATGTGTCCAGCTGTCAACCCATTAACTTCAGAGGAAATCCAACTTGAAGTAATGTTATTCTTTCTACATTCAGAGTTCTTATTTCATAGCACAAATGACTTGATATATGTACGTACAGCATTCCTTAGGTTACAAATTATTTCAGTTGTCTTCCACTACATTTTTGAATGTGTGTCATTAAGCTTCCATTTTTTTAGTGACATCTGCTCTCACCATTTAGTACTATGTCCTACATCATTGCCATGTGATTTCTTAATATTTTTTTTGTAATATTTCAACAGTTTGACTTTAGGTTTATGTTATTAAATTTAAATTATGTCCTTGGAATATTTATACAAAATGACATGGAAAGTGAATGCTCACACATGTGAACAAACTTTCCAGGATCAAATTACCTATCCTGGCAAATCATAATTTATATCTGTCTTTGCATAATGAATAGTGCATGTATCATGTACTTTATACTATTTCTATCACCAGATGTAATTTTTTCCCTATCCTTTGTACTTATTTGTGACCAAAAATTATATATATATGCCTCAGTTTGGTTCAGTCTAGATTTGATATAATTATGGTTTTCTGTAATTTTCTTTTACAGGACATGAAAATGGAAATAAAATCAGAAGTGGACCATGCAATTGGTAGTACCGTTTATGAATATGGAATGTTTCCAGCTGTCAAACCACTAAATTCTGAGAAGATAGAACTTGAGGTAATGTTTAATATTTAAAGCAAGATACACTATGAGGTTTATTTTAAATAATATGAATTAGAAAGTACACAACTCACCTCATATTTGTAGTTTCTTGAAGACCCTGAGTTTTGACACCCTACATATCATTGTCAATTGTTTCCAACTGTTGAATCGGTGTTTGGCAATCTTGTAGGTTGCTTTCTGCTCCCTCTGTTGGCTTACCAATGAACCTCCAAATCAATTTTTTTTTAGGTAATTTTTTTTTGTTAGTTTAGAATACTTCTATCATAGCACCAATGGCTTGATATTGTATCTTATAATGGACCCTTAGTTACAAACTATTTTGATGTTTTAATTAACTTCCATGACATTTCCAATTATGTTTTGCTGACCACATGTTTTTTACTTTTTTTTATTTTAGTGCAAAGTCTACAGTCATAAGGTACTATATCCTTCAGCATTAAGTCATATGATTTCAGAACATATTTTGCATTATTTTACATGGAGACTACTTTAGGTTTATGTTACAAAAGTGACATTAATTTATGTTGTTCATAATTTTCTAACTTGGTGGAATTAAAAGCAACACTCTGGCAAATGAGCCAACATAACTTGCACATGTTAACCATCAAACCATCAACAACTAAATCTCAGTCCTTTTCTAACCAAAATTCTTAGCTATAATATCATGAGCCATATTTCTTATGTCACATATTTTATATTATGTATCTTTCCACTTCCATTTTTTTTTTGTTATTCTAAGTCTATGTACATATACGAGTATATCTCAGATCTCTTCTCACATTCTACAGTATTAGTTTGACCAATATTATTCTTTTCATAACTATGGTGCAAGAAAAATAAATAGATTAAAATTATAATCCTCTATATGTATAAAATTATGTATGAATTCTGCACTAGATTCTTAGATTATTTTGATTATGATAATACTAAATCCTGAGGTATGCATTAATTTTAGAATGCTTTGTGAATGATTTTTCAATGGTCATTCATAGTGGTAGATATGGCTATTCAATCAGTGTAGTAATTATTTGTGTTCTTCAGCATGTTTTATTCCCTGGCATTTATGGCTGTTGCTGACTATCTGCACCTGTTATTCTTATTCCGGTACCTGAATCTTTCTCTATGTTTAGGCAAAATTCCTATGTACTGATCAAAATTCTATGAGAAAATATCTTCTCTAATGGAGCTATCAAACATATATGCCATAAGAGCTGAAACAAACAACTTTTGGTCCTATGGTTGAAATAAGTGAGGTAATTCATTTCATCATCATAATCATCTTCATGGTATAGGGTCCATGACCTGTTCTGGCTCAATACTCCATCGCTTTCTTGGTCTGCCAGGATCTCTTCTCCCTCGTGATATGTACATCCAAGCCTCCTTTGGAAATCTGTTGTTTATCCATTCATTTTATACATTTATTTCCAAAACAATTATCCAGGCCTGCAAACTTTTGGGCATGAGATATTTTAATGGAAATAGGTTAAATACCCTGATAATGGTACGTTACTAGCTTTTGTGTATCACGTACAGATTTTACACAATTCTATTTTTAAAAAATTGATAGCGCACAGTGCACCACTCATATGCTGTATATATGTACTGTATTATCAATACGAACACTTAAAATATAATACAATTTTAGAATCACTGACTTTATTGATACTAGTTTGTCTATGTGTTTAACTGAGGATAGGGCTATCCTACAACCCTCTCCTGTTTAAGTCAAACAGCTTCTGGCAAAAAACTGTGGAAGCAATAAGCCACCATGAATGAAACATTTTTGCCTCAACAGAAATGAAGTCTGCATATTAAGTATCATGAAATGTGCTGAATTGCACTTGACTCAATAAAAATCGGAAATGTTTCTGCATTAATTTTTTAGAATTATAATCCTCCCAGTAGATGACAAGGGAAAATTAAAACTCTGCCCGTTTTAAAATTTTGACAAATCTGTTCCAGAGAGTCATGTTAATATTATTTTTTATTCTATTTACATGACCAATCCCAGATTACTTATTTTTTTCGAGTTTTGTAAATTGGTTTACTGTTCTCACATCTTCAGTATGGCTTAAACTTTGTGTCTGAGACATGTATAGAAGTCCAAAAGTAAAATAAATTTCTGAGTGAATGGTAAGTTCAGGTCTAGAAGAGGCTATGTGTATCTAGCATACTTTCAAGTTAAACTAGAGATCAGGTCAAACATTTTAATTCGCATGTAGCATGAAAAACATGTTCTGAAAATTTAAGACAGTGGAATAATGGGGACTATTTGGTGTTCCTATGGTTTGGACAGTACAACAGAATCACTATTAATGATTGTTATTTTTGTTTGTGCAAAATATTTGTGTTTAATAAGAAGGTCATTACGTATCCAAATCCGCTATGAGCAATTAGACCTATAGCACATGGGTCAGATATTACGATTCCAATACAACCAACAACATTACAAGAGAGTAATACCAGCACCCCTTCCTCCTCCAGTACAGAAGATTATATCAATCTGTCTCTAGAATCAAAAGACAATAACCCTTGTCCTATCAATTAATCAAAATTAAACAATTTGGTATGCGATTTGGGTCTTACAGAAGAAAAAAAGTGAAATTTAGGTTCAAGATGTAAACAAGACAATATTTTTGCTTCTGGTACATCTTTTTATTTATGTAGATACAATGGTTAAAAATTCGAAAAGTATTTCATAATGAGGATGTAAGTAGTGTACTGTTGTTATATCTCTGTTATGAATGGTCACCTAGGATCAGTTTATAAACTGGCAGATTGGCATATATTTATTGATGTCTAGCAAAAGAAGTCTAAAAGGTTATTCTTCTGCATAATGGGTATAAATTAGCTTTCAGTTCCAATAGTTCAGTCTGTGTTCATGAAAGAAACATGTACAAACACGTGTGCCTATTCTTGAAAAAAAAAATATATAGAATGAACACATTTGATACGTGTGCTGTGGTATTCTTATTGGGACCAACAAGGAGGGTACACAAAATTTCCATGTTTTTTTTGTTCAAATGGGACTCTAGAGCCAGGGAAAGACACTGTGAAAGTTACTAATTGACCAAAAAGTAATCATATGTGTGCCAGGGATAGAAAATGTCATAAAATATCCATTGGTTGATGAATCTGAAAATATAATACTGTCTCCTTGCCACATAAAACTAGGAATAATGAAACAATTTTGTTAAATTTTTTAACTGAAATGTCTCTGTTTACCAGTATGTTGCCTAAAAAAATTCTGTTTATTTTTGGAGGCAAAATGACGAAGAAGACTGTCTGATGCCCACAGATTTACAAAAATACTGCATGTCTGACATGGACCTACAACCTTGGGAATCATACAAGGTCATCATTGAGAAGTGTCTAGATAATGTTTAAGATGATCAGTATGAGAAAATTTATAGAAACCATGCTCAAAAATTTCAGGCACTGGAATGCAATATTTCCAACATTGCCCAGGAGATTTAGGAGCACTAAGTGAACAACATGATGAAATCTTCCATCAAGACATAAATGAAATGATAATGAGATACCAGGGTCGATGGAATGCCTCCTAGATTACCTACTATTGCTGGTGATTGATTAGAAAAAATCCTGGTAGGTAGGAGCACAAATGCCAGTTTACCCACCATTCATTTCTTGCTAAGCAGGAGGAGAAAATAGAGATCTTAAGGCGATATTAGTAGTTTTTCTGTTTATTGTACACTTTTAAACTGCACATTTGATAGTATTGTATGAAGGCTCTGTAGATTTTACAGCACTTCAAAGAATTATAGCTATTACATATAATGCAAAATATAGATAAGTATTTAATTTCAACATGGCAACATGTTTATGAGAAAACTGTTAAAATAGTTCAATTCAGTCACACCAAAATTAACTTTAGAGACCTTTTTACCCCTGTGCCGCAGAAAGATAATTGTGCAGGTGTGTGGTTTTGATTCCAATATATGTATAAACCTTTTAACATCTTCTGTTGCATTTACGTGATGGCAGGGAGATTTCTGTCACATATATTGGAAATTTTTTACAACCACTTACAGCTTTGGATTTTAAGTGTAACGTAACCCTCCCTTTTCCCATATTAATTTGATACATCTGTGAAAGAGATGTTTAGAAGTTTTTTTTTTTTTCGTTATGCACTTACAATTTTTTTTTAATGCTTCAGTTTATTTTATCTCATTCACAGTGAAGTAATGGTGACCAGAATGCAAGTGTGACAGTGTTTTTTCATAAAGATGTACATTTTTTTAATGAAAAGGATATTGTAACAGCTATAAATGAGGAACTTGATTATAGTGAAGAGAGTGAAAAAAGAAATTAGTGACTTTAAATAATGAAGACTGTTGTTCAGATTCAAACTCAAAGTAATAGAAATTGAAAATGACAAAAATAACTAGTAGTTCTGACTGTGAAACTGTCCTGAACCATATTTTAGAATATGAGTTCATGTTCCCTGCTGAGATACATAACTTCAACAATGGTGAGAATGGTGTGGAAGAAAAACACTAGTAATTCAAAATAATTTTTATTTTTTCGCTCACTTCTCACTCCAGACAATAAACTTCCTGTATAAAGTATAAATAGTATTGACAATATGTACTGTGTAATAGTGGACATCATATGGTGAATATGTCATCCACAATTTATTTGAAGAGTCTACTTCATGCCATAATTATTGGTTCCTCAATTCTTGAAACTAATAAACAACAAATAAAATTTAATAAAAACAGCTACCTTCAGATAAGCTTTCAACTGTAATTTTTCTCTCTTCCTGTCAATATATATATAATATAATATGTTATAATTTAATGTTTAACATTGAGCAATATATTTATATAAATGTTCACCTCCGATAGTATTTTGAAGTTTTCCTATATACAAAAAACAACAGTTACAACTGAAAGAAACATTGAGGGGGGAGATCTAATATTACATAATAATTTTTTCCAAAATTGAAATAATTTTCAAAAATATGACAGTCAACTTTAGTTATTTTTATGTGGGCATCACTTATGTTTTGTGATGCAAATGTTGTGTTAGCTGTACGTACTCACAATTTATTTTAACGAACATTTCTTACGTTAGCGGGATGTGTAAACATAATAAATATCTGATGCACCCTTACTTTTGTCTAGTTCATCATATTGCTATTATACTTCGAACACTCATTCCACAGTACTCCATCTAATAAAAAAATACTACTTTGCTGACCTGAATGATAACTGGGTGTGTGTCATGTTTGACGAAGGAAAAGAGCAAAACATAGTTACAATTTGGCATCAATTTAAAGTGACAATACTATTGTATTTACTGTGCAGTTGTAGTACAAGTGGTGACGTAAAGTAGTGCTACAATAAAAAAGAAACATAATTACTCTGAACAAAAACTAGAAATATGCTGTACAACAGTACTGAACTTGAGTGTGTCAGTCATATTTTTTGCAAAGCAGAATCTTTCTATTTCATGTCCTAAGTGGATGACCATTTGCATTACGATATATGTGTCTGCGTCCGTTACTGATCGGAACAGAAAATTCTGTCAGTGTTTCTGGTGTTTTTCCAGCACGTGCAGTGGTAATATGGCATTTCATGTTTTCCATTGATGTTGGAGCATGCTGGAAAACACATTTTTTTCACATTTCCCCCAGAGAAACTAATCTAAAAGTGTTAGGTAAGGCAATCATGCTGGAAATGCCCGGACAATGACTACCTCGTCCCTGTCCATCGATTTGGTAATTGTTTTGTTTAGTACTTTTCTTGCCACTATAGCATTATGAGCAGGACATCTCATGGTGATACAACATGATGTGACGAACATTCAGTGGTAAATCTTATACATCAGTACATGTGAAAGTGTGTGTTCTAGAACTACCTGTACTTTTGCCCATTTCAACGAAATATGAGCCAATTGATGTGATATCCTTACAATACTATATCAGATGTTTACGATCCTCTGAGGTTGGTATTGTACCTGACGAAATCAATGTGGGTTTTTTTACTGCCTAGAAATGCATGTTGTGTACATTGACATTCCCATGATTTGTAATACTGTTCTACTCATAATATCATGTCCTTGATATAGAACCCACTGGCTGTATTTCAGACGATTTTGAAAGTCACTGCCATCAAAGCTTGATGTTTGATGGTGGAATGGATGGAATTTATGCTAATGAAGCATGTAAAACACTTTGTCGACTGATTCCAAATACCCTCTTTCCATTTACTGCAGAGCTAGTTTTTGGGCAAATTTTCCAAATTTTAGAATTGTAAAATTCATCATCATTATTATTATTATTATTATTATTATTATTATTATTATTATTATTATTATTATTATTATTGTTGTTGTTGTTGTTGTGGTTGTGGTTGTTGTTGTGGTTGTTGTTGTTGTTGTTATTATCGTTGTTGTCATCGTCGTCGTTCTAGTCCTCCGTCGTTCTAGTCTCCGTTTTTAGTAGTTTTTCGTAGTTGTTCGTTGTTCTTGTCACTGTTATTATTATTATTTTGTTTTTTTTTTTTGTTTCACTCTCTTTGGAGTACATTTGTTCAGTCACTTCTCTGTGTATTGTTCTTTCCTTAGTGCCCAGAATTTTTCATTCTTTCTGATCTTCTTTTCCTCTCTTCTTATGAGATAATAGGTTTGGATTTTTGTTTAGATTTTTCTTGGTTCCTTATGTTTTCATCTTGAATAATTAATTTAGCTGTCCAATCCATTAGTGAGAATTTTTAGTAATCTTTTAACTCCATTAGGTCTTTTTTCAATGTCTTTAAACCATTTGGGTTTTGTTTTGCAGTATTATTATTATTATTATTATTATTATTATTATTATTATGTTTATTATTATTATTATTGTTATTATGTAACCAGTTTTTTACACATTTCTGTAGGCTACCATTGTTTTAAATGCTGTTTGATTTGCTTCCATTTACTGCTGTAGGCAATATGTTCTTGAGTTTATGACTGTCATTTTTTCCTTCCAACACAGCTTTCTGACATGGACACCATGAATCTGCATTTGTAGGAACAAAAATTGTACTGGTTTCTCATCAGATGACCCATTATGAAACAATTTTACCCAAATTAATTTCCTCGTATCATCTATTGAGGTACAACTGCTTTTGGGTTCAAGTTTTAGAATACCTTGACCAAGATTTTCTATACTACATTCTGTGTAATTCCCGCTGCTCTATTTACATGTTGTCTTCACTAACATTTCACACTATTTTAAAACATTTTACAATGATACTTATAACTCTTTTTTTTTGCAATGCAATTAATTAAATATGTTATGTATATTCGCAAATTATCGCATTTATCTCTTGTGTTCATGCTTCAACCACTTACAGAAAACTTCTTCTAAATGGTAGAGATATCTGTGAAATTGAAATGACCAACATTCAGAAATATATTTTAAGACATTTATGTTTCATTCACTTCATTTTGTTACATTTTGATGGGACAAGTTTAGTGTACATTAGATTAGTTTAGTTTATACTTCATTAAATAATATGCATGTAATTAAATTTTTTTAGGTTAAGAAGTTGAAGTACATCCATTTCTTATAACATGTTTGGGAATTTATTGCAAAAGTTGATCACACTGATTTCACTCATGCTTCCATCTAGCAAAAAATTCTTCAAGCATACATGCATATGCACTCTATGATTCTACAGAATTAAAAAAAAAAAAATATTTCGCCAAAGCAGTGGCGGCGGCTGGTGGATGAAAAAGTAGGCAAAGTGATGACATATTTAATAATATTAATAATAATAATAATAATAAATAAGTATTTTTTATTATTGTTACTATTATCATTACTATTATTACTATTATCATTAATATAACTGATTATTGTTACTGTAATTATTACAACAAAAATCAAAGCAATTTAAATTAAATTATCTAAAACTCACCTTATTTCATGTATTGTTTTCATGAAGATCTCTTACAAACTGTCCTATATTCTTGTTTCTAAAGCTTTCATCGGCATAGAAAAGTGACAGTTTATTTATTAGGCGGGGACTATTGTTTGAAAATTTGTGGGTAACATTGCTCCAAATTTACATGTGAATTAACCAGTTAGGTGGTAGCTACACAGTTACACCGCGCTTCCCTCAGTGGGACATTTAAAGCAGGAAGTGGCTAACCTCCGTTGGACATTTAAATTTCGTATTCCTTTAAAAATTACAACTTTATTTTCTAATGCTAATATTTCTGTTAATATGCTATTTAAATATTTCAAACAAAACATTTTATATTACGTAAATATTGTAGTTTCTTTATAAGCATTAACGATAGAAAAAAATATAATTGAAATAAAATAAAAAATATAAATAATAACAAACAAACAAAAAATAATAACAAAAGTTGTTCGAACTTGGTAAGTACGCCACTGTTTACATTTAGCATGCACGACACTGAACCTATAAGAATACCCTTTTTCCCTAGTCTTTGAATATCCAGCTGGGTGTCATAAATTCCAAAGAAACTGTCAAATTTAGCCCCTCAAACAGCAGTGTTAACAAGTTCACGTTTGTATATTTTTCCGATCTTCACACAAGTCCAGTTAGAATGTTGTGTTTGACCTTCACTCATACACCTTCAGTATACTTGCAAGAGGGGAGAGGGGCTGTAAACAAAGTAAATGATAACATCATAAGTAATAATGCTAGAAGTGTCCCTATACCTGAAAATTGAAAAGTAATTATATATACTGCTTGCATGCAGTCTACTTACAATTTATTTTTTTGAATACCAATTTCAGCCCATATCGCCCTCAGTAATCCACGACATTGTGATACCACTTCACACAGGGCACTGCACATAACTCATAATTTTCAATTCACCATCACTCAAACATTTCCTTTTACTGCTTCCAGCCATAGCTTTAATAGATCCACAACCTAACTGAACCCTTATAAAAGCAATAAAACACTCCTAAAATTAATAATCGAACTAAGGACTCAGTACTGTGAACAGACGAGAGCACACAGTTAACAAGACAGCTCCAAAACACTTACAACAAGCATGACAAGCATAGAAGCCATAGCAACTGTGTTAAAGTTAAGTCGTGATGTGACCGCTCGTCATTACCACTATCGGAGGGATCAGGCATGACAAACCCTCACGTCATAGCCACTAGAGTGGTTTAATGAAAACTTTCAAATTTTATTGAGTCAGCAAGAGTTAGAAATTCTAATTTCTCATAATCAGAGAATCTAAACTGCATTTACATAAAGATATGGTCTATTATCTCATAAAGTATGCAGTAGTTTCTGAGGTATATCATCTTCAGTCAAATAATTTTTTTCTCTCTCTTACAAGTTATAGATGTCAGTGTTTTTACTTTGTTCAAAGAGCTCACAAAAGTATTGGTAATTCATTTTACCGTTTATCAGAGCACATGCTTTATATCTTTGAGACACAGTAATTAATTTCTACAGACTCTTTGTGCAACATGTCAAAAAGGAGGTCAGTCAGACTAAAAATGTCATTGAACACTATCACTAAAAAGGGAAATTAAAAGACACAGGTCTCATTTAGGAATCCCTTGCATAACCTAATAGTATTTTCATCACATGTTCTGTCATTCATTAGAAGTTAAAATGTGGTTTTTAAATTGTTCCATTGACTTATAATTACGTGCAGAAGCTTGGAGTTTGAGGACCAATGAGTTTCACCAACAGTAGGTATTCTGTGCGAAACAGTTTCAAGGGAATGTGTTTGTTTTGTAAAATGGTGAAAGAAAGATGGAATGCTATGTGTCGCTTGTGAAGAATATTGGGTATTGCGATATGTTTTTACAGCTCTGTTGTAGAACTAAAGTCAGGCGATGGGCCATACAGTGTACAAATTGAGCCTGAGTTGCCTTATCTTTAATTATATTTTGTAGCCCACTTTAATGCCCTGACATAACAGCAGAACCGTCATAGCATTGTGCAATTTATTTCTGCTCATAGTGAAAAACCTTTCAATACAAAATGCGACAAATTAAACAAGTTTTCAGTTGATTTATCCTTGCTCGCATCATAAAATCCTAGAAATCTTTCAAGGAGTTCACTATTATATACATATGTAACAATAATTCTGCAAGTATGTCTGAGGTGTATCATCAACTTGAATTGAAAAAAAAAATGTTGCTCTATTAAATTCGCCTTTAATGTGGTCCTGGATATAGTTAGAAATGCAATCTATCATTTCATTCTGAATAGTTTTTGAATCACCAGTAAATATACCGGTACTTTTAATTTTTTGGTAGTGTCTTTGAATTTCTAAAGACTTTTAAAAAATTAATAGTTTCAACAGTTCTTTAAAATTCACACAATTTACAGGTGGAATTTCCTCATCATGACCTCTAAATGGAAGTTCCTGTACACTTAAATATAGGACAGCCCTAATGACTAGCCTCAAGATTTGTTGATTAAAAAAAAATGTTTATTAAATGTAAGAGTACACAGTCTTGCATGTTCCCTTGGAGCATCTGCGATTGTATTACAATTTTTTTTTAAGTTTTCAGCTGTAAATGACATTTCAAATGCTCCTCAGAATATTTGTGATTATTTAAAGCATGCATCACTTTTTGAAAGTCACAATACCCTTATTTATTCCAGACACCAAATTTATTACTAAACAAAACACACAGCCTACAAAAGAGTTTTTTCTGTAATGTCACACTACTACATAACCTTGAGTATTGTTCGTACCAAAAATGTTTTAAATGAAGATTGTATGAATTCCTAGTTTTCTTCATTTCCCTTCTAACATAGATTTCAATTAAATCCATGGCCTTCCACAGTTTAAAAAACCCTCTTGTCATCATTGTTACACTTGCTAAATAGTGTCTCTAGTAGTATTAAAACTATGTCCCTAAATGGATACATACATATTTTTCACTCCACAAAAAACGTTACACACGTTACAAAACTGGTCTCCATTAAGTTACACTAAAGGGAAATCTGAAATGTAGATACTATGGCGCCATATGAAGACATTGTACTAAACCAAAACACCCGTATTGTCCAGCACACATCCAATTTAAGTGCCGACATATTTTGCTAAAGTGTACACCAAGTTTTCACTGCCAGTGAGAATTTTAAAAGTTTGGATCCTAGAGAATGGTCTGGATATGCTTAATATCAGTTGATGTTGCAGTTGCCATAGCAACCGTGAAAAGGTTTTCCAAAGTTCTTAAGTATCAAAGATATATTATATTTGAAGAGAAAAATTTATCTTTCAGTGAGAAATGTTAAATCAATAATAAAAATATCAAAGATATAACCCATTAAATTTTAGTTCAGTTCACTGCGGTAGGAATCCTCAAGTAGACACAATGTGAACTATCAGCAGCCATTGTTCTCAAGAAGCTGACATAAAATAGACATTATTTTGTCAGAGGAAGGTAATAAATCTAATATATAAAAATGAATGTTGTTTGCTTTTTGTTTGTTCTTTATGCGCGGCCATACTGTAGATCCAATTGTGATAGGTTTTTTGCAAAGTGTTTAGGAGATTCCCGGGATGAACATAGGCTATAAGGGAGTTGAGATACTCAACACCTTCGTCCTTAAAAAACACCTTTTTTAGTGATAAACGTGGAAGAGACCCTTTTTTACCCTTAAAGGGCTTATGCTGCCTAAACCATAACAAATACACAAACTTAATGTACTCAGAATTGAATATCTCAAAAACTTCTACAAAATGTCCGTGACAACATATGTTTATGTTTTACAGATAACACACAATAGTCATTTTTGTCTTTCATTGATACCAAGGAGATTGGGATAAGTAGATTTCTGGGCAAGCATGTGCTGCCATACCATTCATCCGATAGTCATGGGGCTTTTTGCAAAATGTTCAGAATTTTTCCGGGAAGGTTATATATAGGTTATAAGAGAGTTTTAATGCTCAAGCCCTTCACCCTTAAAAATCACCTTCTGTAGTGAAACAACGTGAAAAATGTTTTTATAAGTTTAAATGGCTTATGCTGCCTAAGCCATAACAAATACACAAAATTATTGTACACAGAAATGAATATCTCAAAAACTCTACAAAGAAGTCCGCGACAGCGTATGTTTATCTTTTATGGATAACTCACAATACCATTTTTGTCTTTCATTAATGCCAAAAAGATCAGGAAAAGTAGATTCCCACGCAAGCATAGCAGTGCACGGTGAGTATTCTTTTATGGATAACTCAAAATAACGAATTTTGTCTTTCAGCTCATTTATACCAAGTACATCAGGATTCGTAGATTCCCAGGCAACGCCGGGTAATCAGCACGGGGTATCTAAAAAATAATAATGATGATAAATGTATTAATTTAATAAAAATAAAACGTAGTTTTATTTGATTTTCATATTTATTATATAATTCAGTGACAGCTGTTTCGGTACACTGTACCTTCTTCAGACATGTTAACAAATTATGAATTGTGTTCCAACTGATCTAAGCAACAATACAACAATATTTATTTAAATTTTTTAATTTAACAATGGGGATTCATTCAAATCAAGTTGAGAATTTAACAGTTTGTTACTACTTTTCAATTTATTTATTTCTACAGCCTCCAAAAGATCTAACTTCTTACCCTTATCACAAACGTTTGTGATAAGGGTAAGAATTGGAGGCTGTAGAAATAATTAAATTTAAAAGTAGTAACAAACTCAATGTTTTTATTATTAATTTCATACATCTCAATGATGGATAAATGATATTTTGAAGAGAAAAGTTATATGCTCAGACCGGGACCTGAACCCGGGCCCTTGGTTTTCTAGTCCAAGTGATCTACCATCTGAGCTACCTGAGCAAGTACCGATCTAAATGCAAATCTTTCTCTATATATGTTCTAATTCCCGCCCACCAAATGCTTTGAAGCCTTTGCTTCTATCTTTGCAAATGGTGGCTCCTTTATTAAGAAGACATATTTGGGAATTATACATTACATTATAAATGCCAGTACGGCTTTTTTCGATGTTTTTATTATTAATTTCATACATCTCAATGACGGATAAATCATATTTTGAAGAGAAAAATTATACGCTCAGACCGGGACCTGAACCCGGGACCCTTGGTTTTCTATTCCAAGTGCTCTACCATCTGAGCTACCTGAGCAAGTACCGATCTAAACACTAATCTTTCTCTATATATGTTCTAATTCCCGCCCACCAATGCTTTGAATCCTTCGCTTCTATTTTTGCAAATGGCGGCTCCTTTATTAAGAAGACATATTTGGGAAATATACATTACATTATAAATGCGTCTTCTTAATAAAGGAGCCGCCATTTGCAAAGATAGAAGCAAAGGATTCAAAGCATTTGGTGGGCGGGAATTCGAACATATATAGAGAAAGATTTGCGTTTAGATTGGTACTTGCTCAGGTAGCTCAGATGGTAGAGCACTTGAACTAGAAAACCAAGGGTCCCGGGTTCAGGTCCCCGTCTGAGCATATAATTTTTCTCTTCAAAATAGTAACAAACTGAAATTCTCACCTTGATTTGAATGAATCCCCTTTGTTAAATTAAAAAAATTAAATAAATATTGTTGTATTGTTGCTTAGATCAGTTGGAACACAATTCGTAATTTGTTAACATGTCTGAAGAAGGTACAGTGTACCGAAACAGCTGTCACTGAATTATATAATAAATATGAAAATCAAATAAAACTACGTTTTTATTTTTATTTAATTAATAAGTATGGATTTTCATCAAGTAAACAACAACTCGATTAATAAATTTATATTTATTTTTTCCTTTTACTTATTCAACTAAATGCAAAAACACATTATAATTTATTTAGGTGTAGCAGCGCACGCCGGGTATTAGCTAGTAAATAATAAAATAAAATAATTGTACTGTTATATAATTAGAATATTGGTGAAGTGGCATTTCATTCACTTCACCTGAAAAGCCGCTACTGCATCTTAACTTTATTGAACTATATGGAGAACAATTTACAGTTAGAACAAATTATTGCCTAGGCCACATTCAAAAAACTTTTATTGTTACCATCACGTTTTATTTAACATATCCAAGTTATCATATAAGTTATGATAGAAAATTTTTTTCATAATTTCCACCTCCATATTACTTGGAATTTCTGTGTGATTAATAGCATACACATTTCCATGCATTTCCCTTGATTTCTGATGCCCTATTCTATACTATGTTTTCCCTTTTCACTATTCACACCCATTACAACTCGTCAACAAATTTTGTCACATTTTTATATATGATCTGTATATCCTGTGTAGAGAACTATGACTTCTAGTTAACCAGGTACCATCACAACTAACTTTTATGTCTCAGGAGTCTTTGAAACTATTTTTTCTTGAACTGCTTTATTTGCAGATATTTTCTCTTTAACTGCAGATTGTGCAGCTATTTCAGTACTTGCTGATACAATCATGCCATAATATAAGAAGAAAAATGCGCTCAAGTTGAGCATTCAATTTGAGTTTAGTTTTTGCTGTAACTTGTTTTTGGTTTTGTTATATTTGTTCACGTTATTATATGGTATTTTCTACACATTTTTCTGCATAGCAGGCATTTACAATCTTCTGTTGGCCGTGGTATATCTTGTTTGCACAAATGTTATGGCAAAAATCATGTATTGCGCATCTTGTTATAGTGTGTCTCTGCGTCTTACACTATCATGTAGCATGACTAATGTGGTGTAGAACTCTTGGTCTATCACTCTCTTCTTGTGTCCCTGATGTTAATTAGTTCCTGATAGGATCCTGTAGATGGTAACCAGTGTTATAATCTGATGTCCTCTATAAAATAGATCTCTTTCGTGATCTCGTAAACCAGGCATGATGATGCTGTTTCTCCAACTCCTAATATCCGTTTCATGTACATAGTCTTAACTTTTCTAGTCTTAACATTTCACCAATTTTAAGTTTCTCCCCATATGATCCCTTTTCCATACGTTATGACTGGTGCTATCGCTGTTCAAAATAGTGTCATCACCGTGTTTGTTGATAGATTGGTTATGTTCAGAATATTGTGTGAGGCTTTGATGACTGCTGCTGCTCTTTCCTGAATGTGAGAGGTGAAAGATATTGCTGTAGTCTGTAGTGTAATTCCGAGGTATTTGTACTTCCCTTCTATCTGAATTAGTTAATTGAATAAGGTTATTCTGTCTTTGATCATTATTTTCCCTTCCTTCCGGAATGTCTTTTGGACTCTCTTTTCTTTGTTTATAATTAGGTCCTTTTCCTTTGCCCTGTCCTCTATTTTTTTTTATTGTCTTCTGTATGTTCTCTTTTATTGCTGAACCTATCACCACATCATCTGCATATAAAATCATGTCTGTATTTGAGTCATCCCCTATAATTCTTGTCACTTCTCCTGTGTAAGATGTTGAATAGTGTCAGGCTCTTAGGGTCAGCCTGCAGGACTCTATTTGACTGTATGATTTTATCTGAGATTTCTACATTGTTATTTATTTGGATTGTATTCCATTTCAGACAGGCCTCCATTGCGCTCGCTAGTGGATTGCCCTCCCCAGTCATTCCCTTCAGTTTCTTGATCAGTTTTTCTCTATTTACTGACTCAAATGCTTTCTTAAGATCCATGAAGACTGTATAATATTTGCCTCATGGATGCCTTAGTGCGTATTGTATCTAGTCCATTAAGAATTTCACTGCTTGCAGCATGTTCCTGCCCTTTATGAAGCCAAATTGGCATTCTGGGATGTTTCCCTCGACGGCCTTTAGCAGTCTGTTCTTTAGTAACTTTTTGAATATTTTGAAGGATATGTTTTTTAGTGCCTATTCCTCTGAAAGAATCCGGGCATGTTCTGTTGCCTTTCTCATTGTAGAGGATTTTAGTGTTGCTAATTTCTATCCTTCCGGGATTATTCCTGTCTGGATGCATTTAATCATGTCATATGCTAGCATATATGTTGAATTTTTCTACTGGTGGAAGAAGCTCATAAGGCCATATCATACCTTCTGTTGCTGCCAATCCTTGATCTGTCCGTTTCATGGCTTATATACAATGTCTGTTTGTAGAGCACCAATTCTTTTTTTTTTTACCTATCTTATGACCTTATGACAGATGCCTAAAGAATGTATCCATTAATATACATTACATACTATTTTAACTGAAAATTTGTTTTAAAACATTTTTGAGAAATGATCTGTTGTGATGTAAATACCATTTCAAAATTGTGAATATTTGTATAGTACTGGAGTTTTCAGATGAAATCATTGCAGCCAAAGAAAAAAGAAATGGATATAAATATAGAGTGAGAAGCCATGAAAGAAGGTATTGACTTGTCAGAATTGGAATAAGTGGATTATTTAAAAGAAAAGGCAAAATAGGAAATGGTTTGATGAGGAATGTGCTTACATGGTAAAGAAAATAAAGATAACAAAAATTAATTAAATTCACAATGATTTATTAACATCAGGTGGAAAACTAGTAGATTATTAAATAGTAAAAGGAGGGAACACTTCAGAGGGATTAAGTTACAGAGCCAAATATATTATAGGTTGAAATTACAATAGAACTCAGCAGTACTTAACAAATAAGGGAAGCCATAAAATTACGAGAGGATATCTAAACAAATGGAGAAAACACATGGGTAGTTTAGTATGATTTAGGAAAAAGGGATTCTTCGAAATTTGTGGAAAAAATTGATTCTCATACCAAGGATATAAAAATTGATCAAAACATATGTTGTCATGTGGAGATGGTAGTGATCATGATCGTATAAGTGGATTTGGTAATTGTAGTTTTTATGGTACTGATGCCAGTATTATTGTGCATTATTTAATCAAGACATTGATAATGGTTAATTTTGAAAAATGATCATTAGAAACTCAGGTCAAAAATCATATCTAGATATAAATGGTAAATAATCTTGTTCATTATTATTTTATTTATCTTTTGAGATTTCTTTCAACGGCCTAAAGTCATGACATTATCTGCAGGCTCTATATACTCATATTCTTTCAGACCTAAAAATTTCAATCTTGGCTGCATAAGCATAAAATTCATAAGTTGTTGTTATATAATTTATCTTATATATATAGGAACATTTAATTTCCTTTTGTAATCCTACAGAATTGTAACAAATATATTTATAACAAAGTTTACTCCTTAAATTGATGACTTAATAGGTGACAAATAATAACAGGTTAACAATAGTTCAGATTTTTAGTTTAAGACAAAAAGAAGAAAGGTAATGCTATTCAAATAAGAGAGAGAAGTTGTAAAGAGACTGCTAGAATTCAGAATTCCTAATAAAGTTAGATAGGATTATTTGAATGTGTCAAAATGGCAAATAGAGTAGGATGGAAATACTTTGCAGATAATTTTTTAATCAACAGTGGGTTAAAGCAAGGATATATTCTATGTCCTCTGTATTCAACATTGTATACTAGAGAATGCTATCAAATCTTTAGATGATAAAGGGAGTGACGAACTCTCTGGTATTATGATGGTACCAACTAGCAAAAGGGAGCAGAATGTCCAAATGTATTTGTTAAAAAAAAACACGACATACTTTATTTACGCCA
The DNA here is from genome assembly GCA_030220185.1 of Diploptera punctata. NCBI lineage: Eukaryota > Metazoa > Arthropoda > Insecta > Blattodea > Blaberidae > Diploptera > Diploptera punctata. Next base: position 961,310 of record JASPKZ010003863.1, on the reverse strand, counting down.
TTATTTGTGCATGAATTGTCGACTTTGCTTGAGAGGTATAGACTGCGACAGGCTTTCTGAAAGCTTCTGTCTTGGGCATTCAAGAAATCAGGGCAGGTAGCAATCTGTGCCAAGTATTCTGATTGTTTTTGGGTTGGAGTGTAGGCAATAACTTAAATTTCATGCATACATGTTTCGAGTATTCTGTAACACTCGAGTGGCACCTTCAATGAGTATTTAAGTTGGGACTTGAAACCGTTGTAGTGAAGTTGAATTACAGTGGACATGTTACAATAGTGACTTTGAGAGTTGCAGTGACAGTGCCTATATATGAGGCATCTATTGAAATGCTGGTGAGAATTGAAATATTTCAATGAAACTGTACTGATAGTGTTAAGAACTTACAGAAGAATAATTGTAAAAAAGGATTTAAAAAAAGTAAAGGCAGATTACAGATGCCTGAATTTTTTTTTTCTGTGGCACAGGGTTTAATAGATCTCTATACCTAATTTTGGTGTGCTAAATTCAAATATGTTAACAGTTTTTTTATATAACGTAAGTTTTTTTTTGCCATGTTGAATTAAATATTTATTATATTTTGCATTATATGTAATAGCTATAAACCTTTGCTGTAAAATCTACAGAGGTTTGATGCAGTATCAATTGTGCAATTAAAACAGTTTAAAATAATTAAAAAAACTACTAATATACCTTAAGACTTCTATTTCCTGCTGCTTTAAGCAAGAAATGGAAGTGACTTGATTGGCATTTGTGCTCCTGCTGAGGACTTTCTCTTACCAAACACCAATGATAGTATTCAATCTTGGAGACATCCTATCGACCCTTGTACCTCGTTTCCATCTCTTTTATGTCTTGATGGATTCTCTCACCTTGTTCTTCGCTTAGTGCTCCTAAATTATCTGCAAAATGTTGAAGATAATATGTATCATGGTGGATAGTGTGTAGTAGCTAATATTGGTACTCGTGGATTTATAAGTTCTCAGAAGGTGTTTTTTTTTGTAAGTAATAAAAGTCAATTTAATATAATCTATATTAATTGTGCTTAATGGATCCTAACAAAATGGAGCCATGCGACCAGGACCTAGTGAAATGTGTGAAGCATGTGTTAGAGGAGTCATGGCAGGAGCTAGCCATGTTGCAACCGCTAGACGCCCTCTTGAAGGATTGCTGTAGTGGAAGATTTAAAAAGTGCCCTGGAGAAAAAAAAAATACTCAGGCGATACAGAAACTCGAGGCCTCCTTCCAAGAACATGATTAAAAAAAATTGAGGAAGTTGAAGAAAAATTGGTTATCAGCAGTGACAAACTAGAACAATATGAGCATCATCAGTGTTTGCATATTTTTGGTGTGTCAGAGTAGAGGGGACAGGACACTGATGTAATAGCCCTTGACATTGTGAAGAAAATTGGTGTAGACCTCTCTCTAGCTGACATAGCCAGAAGTCACCGTATTGATAGTCTCTCATGTGGTGACAACGCATGACCAGTTATAGTGATATTTGTAAGTTACAGGAAACGAAGCGAAGTGTTTAGAAATAAAAAACAATTAAAGGGCTCTTGGTAACTACTATCAGGTAAGACCTAATGAAGAGATTGTATGGCCTACTTCAAATGTGTGTACAAAAATATAAGATGAAGAATTTATGGACATTAGATGGTGTCATACACTTGAAGCAAGGTGAGACCAAACAGCATGTCACTACAGTTTGTGACATTATTTAAGCCCCCATCCGAAAGCTAGCCACACCCATTTTCTTTTTTCATTTTCTGTCCTCATTGTTATTATCTTTTTTGATTAATTTACCCTAGGCTAATTACTTTTAAATTGATATTTTTATTTTGAACATTAAGCACCAGTACTTAGATTGAGCATTTACTACTGTCTTGTTTTAGTAAATATTATTTAGGTCAATAACATTTCAAACACGGATTTAAGTAATGCACCTACAGCGCCTTTTCAGTGTTTGTCAATACCATTGCCTCCTCCTATGTCAAACCCATCTCAACACATCCCCTTCTACATCGGATATTTTAAAATCATGCTTCTCTTGTAACAGTAATATGCTGAATACAACACAGGTGTAATGCCCATTCACTTCTGTCCGACTTCTCAGAATACCAATCTATATTTTCAACACTAAACCTCCATGCCATTCTAATTTCCAAAACATTGCTGAAAATTCCTGCCTTAATTTCTTGGAAACATAATAAATTACATCTTGATATGGAATGATAAAACATGGAAAAATGGAGATGATATGGTGATTTATATACGTTCTGAAATTCAGCCAAAAATTATTACCCATTCACCAAGTGAATATTCGTCCCGATCCGAATACTATTTTATAGAAATTAGAGCAAAAAATGCATAAATGTTTATTAGGAGTAGTTTATAAGCTCCCTAATTTCAGTCATTTACATGACATTGAAACAGTTCTCCATAATCTGATACCGTTTTATGAACATATAATTGTACTAGGAGACATCAATACTAATCTACTAGCGATAAATTCCTACAACACGATACAACAACAGACAATGTTTTGAGTCTTGCATTATGACAATACTGCCTTCAGAACCAACCAAACATAGAAACTACTCTGACACACTGTCAGACTTAATTACAACAAATAACCCTCATAAAGTTAAACCTAGTGGATAAATAGAAGTGTCAGGTATCTCTGCACACGACATAATATGCATTGAATATTCGCTCTTTTTGTACTAAATGTATACCTAGACTAGTGATATACAGAGACTTGGAAAATATTCATAATGCTCAATTAATTGATGACGCTGGCACAACATATGAACAGTTAGGTCTGTAGACAAGCAAGTTGAAAATTTTAATGATATGATTTTACAATTATACGACAAAGACACACCTATCATGACTAGATGTATAAACGGACCTCATGCACCCTGGAAATCTGATGTTATGACAGCTTACAGATTTACCACACTTTAGGCCTAATGCAATTAACGAATACATTGACAAAGTGAACACTGACCTCAGACATACATCTTTATGGTCCAGATATTTAGAACAAAAATTAAATGTAGATAAAATGCAAGCAATAATTATCGGACATCCAAGACTATTGCGCTCCATAAACAATAGCAATGTGCTGGCTATCATTTTAGATAACGAACAAATTCCATATGCCAACATTGTTAAAAACTTGGGATTTTATCTAGAATATATTCTAAATTGGAATACACAAATAAAACTATCATCTAGAAAGAACTTCTCCATAATGCATGCCTAAAGAGTCTCAAGAATTTCCTCCTAGAGTTTTTAAAGGAATATTAATCCAAACATTACTGAAGCTGCATTTTGACTATTGCGACATTCCATTAACTGACATTAGTGACGGATTATCGGACAAACTGCAGTGTGTTCATAACATGTGTATCAGGATCATATTTAAAGTCTGGAAACATGATCACACTTCTCCATTTTTCCACAAATTAACAATGCTTCATCTTAGGGATAGAACAAAATTACACTGTCTAGTTCTCTTATTTAAGATTTACATACCATGACTCCCAATTATTTAGCCTTCCATTTCCAGTGTCTATCTTCCAACAATAATATAAATACATGATCACAACATAACCTCTTACTTAATATACTGCAACATAGGGCATCCCATCACTCCACGTCATATACTGTCTCCACTTCTCGCAACTGGAATTCCCTACCACAGGAAAGCAGGGAATGCCGAATGTTAGCGTCTTTTAAAACACATCTAAATTTATAATCCATATTCCAAAATGATGGATGGGATTTTAAGTAGTTGATACAGCTTTACAAACGAAGTTATATGCATGATTATTTGCTATAATAAAAGAAAAACTACGAAAGTTTCATATCCTGTATGCTGTAATTTGTTTCTTGTCATTGTTACTTCCCAACTTTATATATTTGAAAATGCAATTTGTGAGCAGTGCACTGAGCTATCCAGTGACAAGGTAAATAAACGTAATGTGCATATTTGGGAGTTGGCGAATCCACATGCAATTATCCAACATGCAAGAGATTCCCAAAGGTCATTTTTTTTTTTTTTTTTTTGCTATGTCCAAACAACAAATCTAAGGCCCGTTCTTTTTCAGTGAAAAACAGTGTCCGGCATCTTGTATGTAGATATGCTGCAGATTTATCTTTTTCCTCAGCTAAATGAGTATTCACTTAAGACTTCATTTGGCAATGAGATGGGGTGCTTCATCTCATTTTCTTAATGATGTATGACAGTGGTTGAACGATAATGTTCCCCTATGATTGATATGATGCGACGGTCAGGATGACATGGTTTATTCCCGATGGCCTTCCCAGTCTCACACCTTGTGATTTCGTCCTGTGGAGTATGTGACGGACCATGTGTACGTACCACCACTTCCGTTGATCTTCCTGACTTGAGAAGGATCCATTACTCCAAATATGCTGACCAAGGTTTGGAAGGAATTCGACTATGGGCTTCATGTGTGCCATGTAACGAAAGGTGCTCACATCGAACACTTATAAAGTATGAAGATCTTGAAGATTTCCGGACTGTTGGCCATGGTCTTGAGGCTTAAAGTTCTTCAAGATCTTAATACCAACTCCGGCCATGAAAGCCTAAATCAATATACTTATAAAGTATGCTTTGAGAACTAGAAGAATTTCACATTAATCCCATGTAAATTCTGTCCTTATATATATCATGTAAGGGAAATTAAACATCTTTGAAACCTCATCAATGATTTTATAACATGGAGCATTGCTCAACCTGGGCCTGATTGTTATCTCATCTAAGGTATACATATTAATTGGTGTTTCTTATTAATTTATGATATTTCTATTATTTATTATTATTATTATTATTATTATAATTATTATTAAATATGAGATTGGAGGACTCATATTACATTCCTGGGCCCAGCATCGTTTTTACAATTTTCTGAAATTAATCATCTTTAACATTACCCAGAAACTTCTTGATGATGTCCTTGTATGATTCCCAAGTTTGCAGTTCCATGTCAGACATGCTGTTTTTAAAAGTAACATCCCTAATAAGTTTGCGAATCTGTGGCTATCAAAAAGTCTTCCTTAATTTTTTCCTCGAAAAATATCATAATATTTTTTTAGCAATGTATTAGTAACCAGGGAGATTTTTGTTCAAATCTTCAACAAATTACTTCATTAATCCTAGTTTTATGTGCAAAGGAGGTGTAAAATATTTTTTTCACAATCAACTAATAGGCGATTTATTTCACTTTTTGTCCTGGCAACAGTTGTTTCTTTTTCAGCGAATTAGTAACTTTCCAGTGAATTTCCCTGGATGGTTCATAAACTATTCCTAGGTGACCATTAAAGCCAAGGATATAACAGTATACTGTTTCCCCTCCATTATGAAATACTCTTTAAATTCTTCCTCATTATATCTATACAAATAAAAAGATGTACCAGAAACTAAAATTTTTCATCTTTAAATATTGAACCTATAAGTTGCCTTTTTTTCTTTTGCAAGGTCCAAATCGCATATCAAATTGTTTAAATTTGATTACTCGATAGGATGCAGATTGTTGTCTTTTGATTCTAGAGAAATATTGAAATCATCTTCTGGGCTGGAGTGAAAGGAATGCTAGTACTAGTCTCTTGTAATGTTGTTGGTGGTATTGGAATTGTAATATCTGGCCCATATGCTACAGTTGGAAGATTTGGATATGTAATGGTCTCCTTGATTTTTTTATAAAACCCAGATATTTTGCAGAAACAAAAATAACAATCAATGAAATACCAAAATCACCAAATTAATGTTTAAGAGAGCCAACTAATTAGTCTTCAAAATCATAGCTTTGCTATCCTGTGCCAAGACAATAACACTATCATGTACAAAGATCATCTTGCTAGCTGTGAGGCTCTGAAGATGTCACTTACAAGAACTCTGGCAGGACTCTATTGGGAAGCAAGAAAGCAAATGGAACACATCCAAGCTAATGGGCATTAGACTACTACTACTACTACTACTACTATTGAAACTAGTTGGCTCTTTTAAATTTTAATTCAGTGATTTAAGTCTTTTATTGACTTCTTATAATATAAATAATTATAATGATTTTGTTGTTCTCTTCTGGCCATAGGAACACCAAATAGCAAAGATAAATGGTCCCCGTTTTATCACTGTCTTCAATTTTTGCTGGAAGCTGTGTACCAGTAATGTAACCAGGAGTGGTTCATAAGATAAACCTTCCCTCAGTTAAACATAATGACAAACTCATATGAATAATATCAGTGATTATAGAATAAAATTGTATTATAATTTAGGTGTTTACATATTTTAATACAGCACATATATATACCGCATACAAGTGGTGGACCGTGCACTATCATTTTTTGTGTTAACAATACAATTGTGCAAAATCTGTGTGTTATATGCAAAAACTTGTAACAGTACCATTATGAGGGTATTTGTCTTGACTTATTTACTTTTAAATATCTCATGCCGCAAAATCTTCACAGGCCTGTATTTTAGTGATATGTGAAATTAAAGGTCATTATTTTAGATTTTCACATTGGTTTAAATTCATCTACTCCAAATCAGTTATAATTAGTGGCATATGGGAGACTCTTGTGTTAAATGTCAGCGAACTTGGCATGTCAGTACCATAAAAGGAGGCATTGTACAATTATTGTCGGAAATGAAAACAGCAAATGAAAAAAAAAATAATATATATATATATATATATACCAAAATTTAAAAATAGAAATGAAACAAGATATGATATAGATCACTATGTCAAATAAATAATTATTTAAATAAAATGAAGAGATAAAGCAAACACTGAAACAGATTATTACATCGAAAGAAGAATTAGTTAAACAAAACCAACAAACACATTAACTGTTGTTAAGAAAAAAATGTGGTGAAAGAATAATTCACATCTATAACACAGGATCTCAAAAGGGAAATTTCTAGAATAGATGATGAAATACGTAACAGGAGAAAATGTTTGATCTTCAAGAGGAAACTGATTATGTGAAATTAAAACCACAAAATTTGAAATGCAGTAAATTAAAGAATAAATGGTTGTGCCACTCGAACAACAATATACTCTGGCTGAAATCTCAAACCCTACTATCATTGTTCACACAAAATTAACAAATAAGTAAGATACTCCTTACAGACACCAAATTAAAGTAAAGTGAAGTAAAGTGATCCCACAACAGGCCTCGGAAGGCCCTTTGGGGTAGGAGGAGGTTAAGGCTCCCACTTTTTCTTGACAATCGGCACTTGATGTCTGCCCTGTGTGACGGCCGCCTTTACCCCCCAGAACAAGCGCCTGGTACTCATTTCAGTTAGAGGCTGAGTCGACCCCAGGGCCATAGTGCTGCCAGAAGGTTTGGGTCAGTTCAAAAATCCTGACCCCACCGGGACTCGAACCCTCGACCTTCTGGCTTGTAGCGCAGTGCCTTAAACACTACGCTATGGCGACAGACACCAAATTGGTGTCCCAATTATCAATCCACCGGAATATGATCATGTTAAGATAAAACTTGAAATGGAAAGTGCATTTAGTAAAAAAAAGAATGATTTCGTAAAAATATTAGGAATTGAAACCTTAATTATAATTTCCACAAAGAAATATACTGCAGAATATATACAGACAGCTCACATAAAAACCAAGAAGGGGTTTTGGAATATGTTATGAAGAATTTTGTCAATATATATCATTAGGATAATTTGCTAACAACTTTGATATCAAATTTCAGCCATTAAGTCTACCTTAGATAATGTCCTGCATGGATCAGAAATAAAGAAAAAAAAATTGTTATTCTGTCAGACTCAAGAGCATCCCTACAAATAATCCAAACTACAGTTACCATGATAATTCAATAGTACAGGTTATAAGAAAACTATACAGAGTAATCAAAAAAAGAAATTCAGAAATAGTAGTTCAGAGGATTACATGGACATGTTGACCGGCAAGAAAATGAAACTGCAGGTAGCCTAGCACTAAAAGAATAAAACCAGTTTCTAAACTAGAACTTCCATCCAATCTTAAACTAATGAAAAGTGGTTAATGCAAAAAGACAAGAAAGAATAGGAGTGTACATGAAGAGGAAGTTAATTAAGATTTGCATAAATATAAAACTTTGGTGTTGAAACCTAGAGAAATTAGAGTAGCTCAGTTCTGGCTAATTTTAAAACATGATTGCCTTGCCTTCAAGGCAATGATGAAACTGACAATATAGAGCTGCTGCACACCCTGTGACAATTATAATGTGATTCTAAACAAGAAACAACTTTAAACCGTATAAAACTAGATAAAAATAAACATAAAACTGGAAACTTGGAAGCTCTTTATTGGGAAGCTGGGGAAAAAATTACTTGGGTTTACATTCCTGGTAGCCAGTAGCAACATCAACATAACAGCATTCATGACAAATAAAGTAGGGACGTATTAATTCCTTGCAAGGATCCAGAAGGAAAGCATCAGTAATTGGCTAAGAATAAGATGGGAGAATACTTACTTACTCACCCACTGGCACTATCGAACCTGTAGGTTCTTGGCCACACGGACATAAGCTCTCCATACATCCCTATCCTGAGCTAATGCTTTCCAATCATTCCCTGTATAATCTAATTCCTTCAAATTATAGTTAATGTAATTCTCCCACCTCATTCTTGTTCTACCAACTGGGCGTTTTCCCTCTGGTTTTTCTACAAGAAGCTTCCATGCAAGTCTTTCATTCCCCATACGTGCAACATGTCCTGCCCATCGCAGTCTTTGAGACTTAACTGTTGTTATTATATCTGGCTTCCTATAAAAACCATGTAGTTCATTGTTATTTAGTCTTCTCCATTCACCTGTCTGTTCATCTCTCTTTGGTCCAAAAATGTTCCTATATTAACAATTATTTATTACTGGTAAATGAATCATTGGGAAACATTAATTTGGGATTGCATTGTGTGGATGGCTTATGTTTGTGGGGATATGAACTTTCAGACCCAATAGTACTAGGTAGTAGTAAGTTATATCTCCATAAATTACAATATTTTTCAATTTATTTTTAACTCAATCTTTCTCTGTTTGTTTCCAGCAAACACCTCATAATGTGAAAAAAGAAACTGAAAACATGGATATTAAACTCGAGACTTATATAACTTATAATTTAATACCATTTGTAGAAAGCATATCAAAGGTAATTATTATATTTGGATTTTTTTTATTGTTAACACAATCTTTAGTTTTTGGTTATAATAGGTAATTAATACTTGCTATCAATTACAGAAACATCATTAAGCAATCTCCCATTTATAAGCCCTAATGAAATGGCCACTAATTTTATATCATTGGGATGACAATTCTGTTTGATATAATCAACAGTAGGTTTGTAGATATTTCTCTTATTTCAGTTATCCTCTTCATTCTGTATTCATCTTAAATCTAATTGTTGTGTCCAGAATGTAGGCCTTCTCACTGGCTTCTTTGTGGTGTATGATGTCAATTCTTAAGTTCTCCGAGCAGAAAATCTTTTGGATCTCTTTTTGAATATCATCATTTAATACCATGGTACTAACAAAATGTAAATGTTACAGGAGAAGCAAGAAAACATGTAAAAAATCATTAACGTAATTCAAAAGCATTGAAATTTGTTTTGGGTTATAATAATAACATAAGTAATTAATATGTAAGAGAAAATATATAATCATGGCCATTAATTAATAATATACTTACAACGGATTGAAACACTCCTGTTTGCTATATTTTGTAAGTTAAGCGGTATTGCAAGTGATGGAATTTAGCAGCTTGAGAGCTTATGATAACATCTCTATCTTAAAAATATTATCACGTGCGATCTTGCAAAGTTAAAGTGTTATTCAAAATATAAATATTATCAAACTTAAGGTCAATTTCAAGGTCAGTAGACCATGACTTGAGGCAGCTGTTGTATGTGTAGTCCTTTGTACAGTATTCTCCTTCTCCATTTTTCGACTATCAATTAATTGTTGACACTATGCAGAAGAAATATAGTAATCATCATCATTAATAATTATAATGTAGTAAAATACATTTTATTTGGTTTTGGCATATTTAAATACAATTTTTTGTACATAGTGTTATATGAATAAGACAAATAAGCCTATAGTTTTTTATAGCAATATGACTTTCAATTACTAATAATGAGACAGATGATGAGAGAAGTATTATTAAATTTAGGCAGATTATTGAAAAAGGAAATAAGAATTCATTTCGACTGCCCTTTCTCCTGTAGTTTCGATAAGGAAAATGACTTATTTGTTGCAGAAGGAACACCATCAATACTGTTAAGATAACCGATATCTCACAGTCCATTCCTTAATTCCTAATGTTTGCAGGAACATGTTTTGGCAAACCTGAATTTTTTTAACCTCAAATCTTAAGTTGTAGATAAGTGTTCCCTTTCTTCTTGCATTACTAGGTCTTTTTGTAGGAATATAATTGATAAGATTTAATATAAGTCCATCGCTGTGGTCTCGAGGTAGCATGCTGCCTTGTCACACAGCGGCCCTGGGTTCGATCCCCGGTCGAGATAGTTTTCTGGGTGAGGTTTTTATCGGGGTTTTTCCTCACCTGTAAGACAAAGGTCAGAAAAACTTTAAGGCCCAAACGGTCCCCGATATCATATGGCCATCGCAATCATCATAATTCATATTCATCTGAGATTAAGCTTAGGATTAGGGGTTCTCCTGGCGCACCACTATCATTATCATCACCCAACACATCAACGGGGCAATGTAACCCCGCCTTCCAGGTGCCCCAACCTAAGAGGTGGGTTACAATTATGCCATTGCCAGGAGAGAAACCAGAAGTGTCTAAATGACAAAAACTGGGAGCATTAAAAAAAATTTAAAGTAAAATCTTTTCTCTGCACCCAAGTCATAGTTTTCCAGAATGCCTTGAATATGGTTCTCTTTGCTCATGAGAAATTAATTTGCAATCTCTTACTTTTGGTTTTTTACACATTTCAGAAGTACACTGTGACCCTAGCTTCCTTGCATCTCTTTCCATATCATGTGCCATTTTTCCATCTTTCGACCTCTTGTCACCAAGATATGGTTCCCCTTCCATTCTAAGTTTTTTTAATTTTATTTTCATACTCTTCCATTTACCATTTTGTGGCTTGAAATTTATTTTCCTCTTTACTATCAAATTTCCATGAAACACTTCTTTATCATTCTCTTTATTAGTTTCTGACGAATCTGAAGTTGTATCAGTGGTATGCATGAGTTCTTCAGGATCATCTACAGCCAAAGAGGCTTCCGAATTTTGGTGCAGACTTTTTTTTTGACATGATATCATCTTCAATTTCTGAAGATGGGAGGAAAGATTGTCAAAAAAGGACTATGCTCCTCTGTCGAAAATAGGGGGCTGATTGACGTCATGAAGAAGCACTAGTTCCCTCTTCTATGAATTGACAACACACTGGAAACCTTGCGGGATCTCAATGATTTTCCATTCTCAATCTTAAGTCAGACCACTGGCAAGTGGCACTTCATCTGAAAGTCAAAGAGAAAACTGCACTCTTCACCAGTAAATGATTATGCCAGTTCATACTTATGCCTCATGGATTGTGTAAAGCCCCTGTCACCTTCGAGCTTCCCATGGAGGTACTCATTAGAGGCTTCACTTTTTACTCCTGCTTACCATATGAGGACATCATTGTGATTGGGCAGAGCTTCAAAGACCAGCTAGCTATCATACTGAAAAGTATCTGAGAGATTCCAACAATTTCACTTAAGTCTTCCAAATGGATGTTTCCTATCTGGGATAAATTGTACCAACTGATGTGATTGTTCGGGTACAGTTCCTCAGAAGTTGCAGACTGTTGGCCCAAACCAAGGGCCAGTAATTACAAAATGGTTGTACTTTTTTCAATTAGTTACTTAATGTCTTTATCTCATTTTTTGTTAACTTATACCATTTATGTCATGTACTCTAGTGTGCAAAATTTTATGCACATGCTGAAAATTCAGATATGCATTGCTGTTTCAATTTGAAACATGAATATCGTAAGCCAGTATGTAGTACATATTGGTTTTATATATAGAAAATGTCCAACAAATATCTTCAAGATCTACTCTTTCTAAACTAATAATAAATTTGTAACAATACATAATGATTACATCTCCAAATACCTAACTAACTACATTGCATGCTTGTGTTTACTTAGTTCGTGTAAACAACATCAGTAACTCTGTAATCTTTATAAAACTGAGTGAGATGTTTCTGTAGAGTAATATGACAACCAACTTCAGTATGAATAGGTCATATGATAAAAAAAGCATGGGGAACCCTTCTATTAACATATACTATGAAATTAGCTTTCCTCTGCATGCCACTGGTATAATCTATTTTGTCACAGATTTAAATTGCATCCGCTGATGTGATCAGCTTTGCAAGTAGTGTAAGTATATTGTGTGGCAGGTAATGGACAGAAGCATCAGAGCTGATCTAATCAGCTCATGGCACTTGAAGGGTTAAGTGAACAAGGTCATTCCCAATCAAAATGTCATGAATAACAAGTTTATCGTGCTCAGAGAAACGTGACTTTTCTAGCACAGACCCTGCTCAAATCTATAATATAGTGGTGTACACTGGTTTGTCCCAAACCTTTTGCTTTTATTTTCTTTAATGCAATATGTCTTAAAATTTGTGTAATTGATCGTAGATTACCAAAATAATTAAAAAATAAAATAAGACTATATATTTAGGGGTTTACCGATCTTCAAAGTTTTAAAAACTTGGAATTTTTATGGTAATATTTCGCTATCCTTAATTTTAGCTCCTAAACTACATACAAAAAAATATTTACTTTGTTTTGTATGAAAGAATGCATCATTAGCTTCATAGTACCAAGTCACCGAAAAAGTTGTGGCAAGGCATTACTATACTGGAAAGCTAGTATATAGTTTCATTTCATTTGCTTCTTGTTTCTTTATTCCAGTCTTCTATAAATATTCTTAATTGTTAGACATCATAAAAATATATTTTGGTAATTATAAGTTTGGCATACATTATTTGCCATTCTATATTAATAGGCCTAATAATATAAAAATAATTGCATTTTGGTCTATCAATTTTGTAGCCAAAAGTAATTTTTATGCTATAAAAATGCAGTTGTGATTTTTAGTATTAAAAGCAGATTTTGTGATTTTTAAATAATGGGTTCTAGGTGTAGTGTGACTACTTGTCCTATATTGGGACCATACAAAGAACTTTGAGATTGGCAGTTACCAATTATATGGGACATCATTAATTGTATTTTGTTTGTCAAGAATGAAACTCAAATATAATAGAAAGGATCCATCCAATTTGGATATTTATGCAATCGTTTATGAAGAGATCAATAATATTTAGACCAAAGCTCCAATTTCAATCATAACTAAGGAACGAGTTATTCAATTACCGAAATCCTATTTTTGAAAAGTACCTCAATATGATAAGGTACTTGTCAATTAATGTAAGTGGACTCTTGGGATAGAATCCCCTTATAATGTGAATAAATAAGTTGGCAATTAGCTCTAGCAGGAACATGTGTTATCACATTAAGTTACATGTCATATGTTCTCTGATCAAATATTCACAGCTGGTACAGTGGCATAGAATAGCCAAAATAGCCTTCATGGGCAAGTTACATTTATGTAGGAAGCAGTATTTGAATGCAGTTGAAAACTACACATTTTTGGAGCTGGCTAATAACATGAGGTATAGTGGGGTAATGAGTGAAAATTTTATATCTTTGTTACTAATAAAAGTAAATATTGTAAGATCAAGAAAAGCATTAAATGGAGCATATGTCCATTCAACAATCATACACTGGAAGAGGTTGTGCACAGGTATGAGACTGAATAATTTAGTTACCTAAATGTTATAATCATGCTCAGTTCTGCTAAATATAAGCAAATACTAATTCACCATGCTGTACTTGTCAACTATGAGATTAATTGGACAAGATTTTGTTTCAACAAGTTCTAAAGCAAACTCTAAACTTAGTGAAACCCTATTTGAGAAGGAGGGAAAAAAAAATTGAGGAGTTCTGCAGCTGCTAGACTACCTACTCAGAGCCCATATGATTTTTTGGACAGAAAGAAAACTGAAGTCTGTCCATGAACTGTAAATAAAAGTGGGAATTTCTTTTAGAAGCATGGAAGAATACTCCTGCAAGACAGCTTCAAAAATTCCAACCAACTGCATGCATGAGGATTAAAGAGTTTTTGGTTGCCAAATGTGGCCACACATCTTATAGTATTCAACTATCACAACAAATATTTTTCTGCTATTATTTGTTTTTTTTATACCTTTTTCTGTAAGACATTAATAAATTAATAAAAATTAATTAAATAAGTCACCTCTCACCTCATACTTTGTGTTCTTCAAGTATGAAAACTGCAGTTTTCAAGAGTAATCCCTCCTATTTTCAGCCATCATCATGACTGCTGAATTTTTGTGTACATCTTTATCTTCAAAGTGCAGTTTGGTGTTGATTTGATGAACCTTGAGATCCAGTCCTGCTCACCTGGGAACTTAAAAATTCATAGATCTAAACTTGTTCTTCTGAATATATATCTTTTCCCAAACTGACAATTCCAAAGGTTTTTTCCAAATATTTAAAATTATTAACCTCTTTTTCAATTATGTGACTCCCCAACAAACTGTGAGCAGCAATTACTGATTTTTCAATTTTACCATTTTTAATATTTCTAAAGTGTTCTTTTGTGCAAGTGTCTAAATTCCTTTTTGTTTTTCATATACTTTATTGCAGTCTTTACAACTAATTTAATAAATTCCAGATTTTTTACTATTTAGAATATTAACTCTTATTAGTTATTAGCAGATCACCCAAGTTAAATTTATTTATTGGTGCTGATGTGATATTTTATTTCTTGATTTTTTTAATTTGTTATCTATTTCTCGATGGTAAGTAATTTTTTGAATGTTTTTTTCTTAGAGTCAGATTGTAGGAAAAACAAAAAGGAATTTAGACACTCACACAAAAGAACACTTTAGAAATATTAAAAATTATGAAATTGAAAAATCAGCAATTGCAACTCATAGTTTGCTGGAGAGTCATAAAATTAAAACTTTTAAAATGTTTGGAAAAACCTGTGCAATTGACAGTTTGATGAAAGATATATATATATATATATATATATATATATATATATATACAGGGTGTCACATAACCCAACGACAAAATTTCAGGAATGGGTGTCTCATATGGAGAGAATAAAAAAGTGTATTACAACATGGGTCCAGAAATTGATAATTACAGAGCTATTCGAACTTTTATGAATGGTAGGTTATTAAGTTTTACAGTAGTTATTGACAGTCTGTTTTCTGTTGATTGTAGGCTGCTAAGATGTACACAAATGAAGGATATGCCTGTATGCATTTTATCTATGGTTTGGCGGATGGTAATGCTTTAAGGATGCGTCGTTTGTATTATGAACGATACCCAAATGCGGAGATTGCCAGGTTGTAAGACTTTTGAAGGAATCCATCGCCACTTATGCGAATACGGGAGTTTTGCAAGCCCACCAAGGACCGGGGGACGGCAGGCAGTTGTAAGGCCTGAAGAGGAGGAGGAGGAGGCGGCTGTTTTCAACATTGTAGACGAAAATCTAGGAATAAGCACAAGGCGCTTAGGACTGCAGACCAATTTGTCGCACATGTCGGTATGGAGACTAGTAAGGGAACAACAATTGTATCCATATCATCTACAGCGTGTACAAGCCTTATCTCCTGTGGATTATCCTGCAAGGGTAATGTTCTGCCAGTGTTTCCTCCAACAATGCGGTGTAAATCCTAACTTTGGAGCTGTCGTGTTGTTCACGGATGAGGCAACATTCGCTAGGGATGGGATCTGGAATAGGCACAACCAGCACGTGTGGGCAGACACGAATCCCAATGCAACAATCGCAACACATCACCAACAGAGATTCTCAATTAACATCTGGACAGGCATTGTTGGTGATAGTTTGTTGGGACCCTACGTTCTTCCGAACAGGCTCAATGTTCATGAATACACACGTTTCTTGCCCAATCAATTACCTCGTTACTTGGAAGACATGCCACTAGCATTCGCGACGGCTGATGTTCTTCATGCATGATGGTGCTCCTGCACATTTCAGTCTGTCTGCTCGCAGATACCTTAATCGAACAATTGGTCTCCGCTGGATTGGTAGAGGAGGACCAATTTCTTGGACACCATGATCTCCTGATTTAAACCCCTTGGACTTCTATCTTTGGGGACACCTCAAATCTTTGGTGTATTCAAGCCCTGTTGATGATGTAATAACTCTCCGTGCATGCATTGTGGCAGCCTGTCAGACAGTACGCACTACACCAGGCATTTTTTATCGTGTTGGAGAAGAGGAGCTGCCTGTATTGAGACACAAGGAGGTCACATTGAACATTTCACATGACAGAACAGAGCGCTCCAACAAGCCCCTTGCATTTTTGTTGCCATGTACTAACATTCATAAAAGTTTGAATAACTTGTAATTATCAGTTTCCAGACCCATGTTGTAATACACTTTTGTTATTCTTTCCACATGAGGAATTCATTCCTGAAATTTTGGCATTGAATTATGTTACACCCTATATACACGAGAACAAGTTTAGAACCATGAATTTTGAAGTTGTCAGTGAGCTTGATTTGATCTCAAGGTTCATCAAATCTAAAACGGATTTCAACTTTGAACTGGAAGATGTAGACTGAAATTTGACAGTCGTGATTATTGCTGAAGATAAGAAGGATTCCTCTTGAAAACTGCAGTTTCCATGCTTGAAGAACACAAAGCATGAGGTGAGATATGGCTCATTTAATTTAATTTTTATTAATTTTGTAAACCTCATTATGTTATTTCTCATAATTAATTTTAATTTATGAACAGTGACAAATGTTCAGTTTGAATTCCATTTTTGTTCATATTTTACAAGTTTTAAGTATGTGTGTGTGTGTATGTGCATGTGCGTGCATGTGTTTTATAGAGTTTTCAGATCTAGAAAATAGTAGTCTTATGGAGCAATTCCTTCTAGTAATCTTATACATTTATGTGAGATTGATTTATTATAATTTGATATCAAATACATAATGAAGTTAAATAGTTTCAATTATAACTTTTCCAAGAAAGTGGATGCCAAATTTATGAAAACTATCATTATAAAATATATAATTATTACACTTTTTTTGATAAAGTTAGGGGGATGAACTCACTTATTAGAACAGCAGCTAGGTAGCTAGTGGACATGCCACTGAACCATTAATTTTCAGGAAATGTTATTTTGTCACATTATAGCCCATGATCAAAAAGATGAAACTAATGTATTGCATGTGGTTTAGAATGTTCTGAAGCTACTGGCGCTGGCGTTTCGGTAAACATGGGCTATAAAATTCCAAATGTTAATTATTCTTTGATAACCTGGGCATCCTACGCATTACCATTTAGTATTATATTATTTTTAGTCTGGACATCTTACCACAATATTAATGTTGATTTATGCTTGAACATGTTCAAGAATAAATCAACATTAATATTGTGGTAAGATGTCCAGACTAAAAATAATATAATAAATAACCTCAAAATATAACTTCCTAAAATTAAATACCATTTAGTATGTTCACAAATTAAATTTAGTACTAGTATTGAAGATAGTTGTGCCATAAATTTATGTTGCTGCTAGGAGGAGAAGAGGGAGTTATATTTCCATCTCTGTCACTCAGTCTGAGGCATCAAGTGGCAACTGCATTCCCATAAGAGCGGTAATATTTTTTAGACATGAAAACCCCTACAGTGAATTCTTAAAATTGTCACAACATTTTAAAAGCACTTTTTTTTATTATTATATACAACTTTCCCTTTTTAGAGGTTTGCCTCTAGGACAAAGTGATGCAGACAACTAATTTTTGAGATTGATGAAATACGTTTTGTAAATACATTAAAAAAAATTTCAAGTTGTAGTCCTAATTGAAGTATACATACCATAAAGTAGAAAGCTTGTAAATATTTTATTTATATACATGCAGTGGCTTTTGAAATTTTTCATTAGCCAATAATGACTGGGGAAAAGAAACAAAAACAATAACAAAAAAGATTATAAAATATTCCATCATCTTTCCCCTGGCTTCCCAGTATCTGTCCACGAAATTGTTGGTTGTTAGAGTCGGGCAAGTTCAGATGTGATCAGCATCCATATCTTCCATAGTGTTGCAGAGGATAAATTGTTGAGTTGGTAGAAGACCAAGGCGATGAATGTGTTTAGCTAGGCAGTCGAGTCCTGTTGCAGTACGGAATGATGCAACGGCTACTCTTCTGGGCCAATCTGGCGGTGTAGTTTGGATGAATGCTTTCCAAGGTTTGTCAGTCATTTGGAGCTCTAAGGGAGGTTCTGAAGGGTTCTCTCACTCTGAAGCGGATGTTCATAGCTGCTCTAAAGTAAGATATAATGTACGGTGATGTCTGAAGAATGTGGGTTCCTTTCTTGGCCAGCAAATCTGCCATTTTGTTCCCTGTAATGCCACAATGGGATAGTATCCACTGCAGAGAAACATTTTTACCAGCTATATTGAGATTTCTGATGATCTGTCTACTCTGTAATATTTCTTTTGTTAACAGGAGATGCTAGGTAATTTGATATTTCTGATACGGCTGCCTTAGAATCGCTTAAGATGACAGCATTCAGAAACGATTGAGATCTGCACATTAATTGACTCAGGGCTGTTGATATAGCTCTAACCTCACCGTCAAATGATGTCTTCCAAGAGAGAGGTATGTGGAGAAGATTTGGCAGTGGATTTCTGCTCCGGTATTTCCACTCTTATCTAATTGAGAATCATCTGTGTAGACATGGAGCCATTTGTCTATAGGGTATCGAACATGCAATGTCTCCAGAGCTGTAGTTTGTAGTAACTCATCACAAACATTGTTTTTCTTGTGTATTTCCAACAGGTCTAGGTTGTGATTTATGTGATGTAGTTCAAGGGGGTTGTTTATTGGGAGTGGTTCAGATCCCTTCCAGGATATATCTAGTTGTTTTATTTTAATTAATGTTTTTTGCAGGAAAGTTTCTTGTGTTTTGAGCCTACGGTTATGCTGTGTGTTTTTAGGAGGGTAGTCGATTTCAGGCAAACATATTAGTTGTTCATGTTCTTTGAGTGCTGATTCAATAATTCCTGATTTTATGTCCATGTTTATTAATTAAATAAAAATAAAATGTAGTTTTATTTGATTTTCATATTTATTATATAATTCAGTGACAGCTGTTTCGGTACACTGTACCTTCTTCAGACATGTTAACAAATTGTAACAAATGTAACAAATAATTTGTTAACATGTCTGAAGAAGGTACAATGTACCGAAACAGCTGTCACTGAATTATATAATAAATATGAAAATCAAATAAAACTACGTTTTATTTTTATTTAATTAATAAATATGGATTTTTCATCAAGTAAACACCAACTCAATTGATTATGTCCATGTTCTTGGTATGTTGGAGTAGGGAACTAATCAGAGTTGATTTTACAGCACCTAACATAATTCTCATTGCTTGATTTTGGAGTAGTTCCATTTTCTGCATTAGCTGGCTTGAAGCAGTTATGAGTGATCCACAACAATATTTAATTACTGGTTTAACATAAATTTTATATGTGAGATTTAATGTTGATGTAGCACAACCCCATTTTGTACCAGCCAATCTCTTCAGAACGTTGAGTCTTTTAGACGTTCTTATGGTTATGTCGCCTATGTGTTTTTTCCAGGTAAGTTTAGTATTGAAAGTAACACCTAGATACTTGTATTTAGTAATATGATCAAGCAGAGTGTTGTTAATGTTTATGGATGGTTTTATTTCTTTATGACAAAGAGAAAATGTCTGGCACATTGTTTTGGATACATTTATTGTCATGGAATTTTCCGTACACAATTTACTCACTTCTTTAAGTCAGTGTTGAGGGGAACTTCAATTTTTTCTTTAATTTTGGTTTTGGGGGCTGCAGTCCACATTACAAGATCATATGCAAATAGCAGGGCATTTATCCCATTATCTTTGGTTAGAGCTGGTATCATGTCATTATTGTAAAGATTGAATAAAGAGCAGCTTGATACTGCCCCTTGTGGTAGACCACTTTGAAGTTGTTTAAGTTTTGAGGTGGCATCTCCAAAACGGACTTGACAGTACCTTTGAACCACTGCAGCATTTACCATGCACTCCACATTTGTAGAGTTTTAGGAGTAGATTTGATCTCCACACTGAGTCGTATGCCTTTCTAAAGTCAACATATATTACAGTTGTAATAAGGCCTTTATCTAAGTTATCTTTAATATGTTGGCTGAGCAACACAACTTGTTGTTCTATTGAGCGATTGTGTCTGAAGCCAGCTTGGGCAGGATGGATGATGTTATGGTTTTCCATATACCAATGTAATCTAATGACTATCATTCTTTCCATGGTCTTTGAGAGGTGGCTTGTTAATGAAATTGGTCTATAATTTTCCATATCTTCAGGTGATTTATTAGTCTTCAGGATGGGTCTTATTACAGCTTTTTTTCCACTGTGATGGGACTGTAGAATTCCAAATTGTATTAAATAGGCACAGTATTGTAGCACTTGCATTATGTCCCATATGGCAGAGAAACTCAGTGAATATATCATCAGGTCCTGGTGATTTTCGGGTTTTGAGGTTGTTTATTGTGATGTTTAGTTCTTAAGGGGTGAAATCTTCGTTAATGATTTCATTTTCCTTATAATCTGTAATCATTTCTTGACCTTTCCCTTTCTTTTTCATTTCTGTCAGACAGAAATGGATGGATTATGGAGAAGTATGAGTATATCCAGGCTACAACATATTCGAAATACATATATCAGACAAGAAATGGATGCACAAGAAACTGTTATTGATAGGATAACAAAGAGAGCTCTACAGTGGTATGGACATGTACAACGGATGTCGGAAGACCAGTGGCCTAAACAGGTGTTGGATTGGATGGTACCAGGTAGAAGGAGGTGGGGGAGAAGTAGAAGAGCATGGTATGAGGGAATATATGATGCCATGATGAAGAGGGGTATGGAAGATGGACAATAGGAAGATAGGAATCTCTGGAAAGCAGGAATCAATGGCAAACTGCTGTAAAGTGGAAAGCCTGTATTAAGTATTAAGTAAATAATCTGTAATATATGATTCCTCAGGAATGTCTGCTAAAAGTCGTGCCCTTTCTTGTTGTTTAATGTATTGTGTCTTCTTCTGCAATGAGGAATAATGCGTAGCAAAATTATTGGCGATCGTTTCATCTGATGTTTAAATGTTGCCTTTAGATTTAATAGGCTCTTTCTTCGGGACATTAATTCTGTTCTGGGTTCTATTTATGAATATATATGGCTTCTTGCTATCTGTTCTATAATTGAGTTTGGAAATGAAATTATGAAAACTGGATCGTTCAGCTTCTGTTACCTTGTGTTTAAATTTTGCAGCTGATTGTCTCCACATCCTTACATGGGCTGGGTCACTAGATATGTCTGCTTGTCTACGTGGTTCGTCACGCTCTTTCTTTAGTTTATCTAGATCTTCATTCCAAAAACATTTATATTGTTTTTGTTTTCCAAATGGGATTGACATTTTTGCTGTATTAAAGACTATGCTGTTGATTTGGTTGCAGATCTTATCTGGATATCGGGCAAAATTTATTTGACTTCTATCTAATTCAGATTCTACAATGTCTGTGTACTTTGGCCAGTTGGCCTTTTTGAAGTTCCATGATGATTTTGATGTGCACTTCTTATTGTCATTATGTTGTAGTTGTATTTGGCTATAACTATACGATGTCCACCTCCTGGGTCTTCTATAATCTCTCGTGTTGTCTAATGATAAATATCTGATGAAACTAAGAGGAGATCTGGGTTAGTTCCAGTGCCATTATAGTGGAGGAAAGTGGGGGTATCTGTTGGTGTATAGATTAGTTCCATATGTGTGCTGTTCAGGAAATCTTCAAGTATCTCTCCTGGGGGGGATGTATATGAATATGCGCACATTCTAGAGGGGGAGTTGAAGTCACCAGTGATTATAGTTTTCTGGTGGATATTGAGAATGTCAAGGTTTGGTTTATTGGTTGGTGGATTATACAGACCATAAATATTAAGGCGCTGGTTAGCTTTCCAAGTGTGGATGTTGACTACCTCCAGTTTATCATTAGTGTCTCCTATGATTTTTGTGACTTTGAATTGAGCTACTATTTTTTGACTGACACCAACAATGATTCCACTAGTGACTTGCCTATGTTTTTCTAATATATACCGGGCATATCCTGGGAAGCTATATTTCTCGATGTCCTCTTTTGTTTTGTTAGCCTCTTGTAGAATGAATAAATCGATGTTGTTGTCCAGAAGTGTCTTCATTAGTTCTACTTTCTACTGTTGGGAGAGGCCTCCACAATTCCATTGTAGTATTCGTAATGATGGTGCATCCTGAGAAGGATGTTTTGAATTACATCCAGTCGTCATTTTTATCTGCGTTGTGGTAAACTACTTTGCCTTAGATAGCGTTACCAGGGTACACCACAAGGAGGTGAGTTTACCATTGTCCCCCTCTAGATCATCTTTAGTTTTACATAATACAAGCATTTATAGAAGCGCAGAACTGAAGTACTTACTGAACAGAGGCATTTGGATGTAATCATATAGTTTCTAATTCCCATGGAACAGTGGTAACACACTTGCTTTATTTTCAAATATTTTGAATTTGAGCCTTGTTCAAGTTTTCATGGTTACTTTATTGACTAATTTTAAATAAAAGTAATTTTCACTATGATCAATTTTCAATATTAGACAAATTATCTCTGACAAATTTTAATTATTCTTCCTATTACAAATTAATTGTGACCAATTTTAATTACGCAGCAAATTCTGTGATCAATCTTAATTGCATGATGAATTATCTTGGATCAATTTTAATTATATAGTAATTTTCTCTCCTTGGTTTTAATAATAACAAATAATCTCTGTAATCAATGTTAATTATATAATGAATTATTTTTCTACAAATTTAAGGATATGTCAAATTATGTGACCAGTCTTAATTAGATGATAAATTATCCCTGATCAATTTTAATTGTATGACTAATTTTTTAACGCATTTTAAACATGTCAAATATCTGAGTTAACCAATGTCATTTATATGATAAATTGTTTTTATCAATTCTTATATCATGTTCAATTTTCTCTGACTAATTTTAGTTAATGACAAATTATCTCTAATCAATTTAAATTATATCATGATTTATCTCTGACCAATTTCATTTGTATGAGGAATTATCCCCTGGACAATTTTAGTTATATGGTCAATTATTTCTTGACCAATTTTGAGTATATCAAACTGTCTCTGTGACCAATAACAATTATATAACGAATTATCAATCTCTCAGATTAATTTTAATTATATAACATAAATTTCTTACTTACTTACTCACTGGCACTATCGAACCCGTAGGTTCATGGCCGCACGGACATAAGCTCTCCATACATCCCTATCCTGAGCTAATGCTTTCCAATCATTCCCTGTACAATCTACTTCCCTCAAATCACAGTTAATGTTGTTCTCCCACCTCATTCTTGGTCTACCAACTGGGCGTTTTCCTTCTGGCTTTCCTACAAGAAGTTTCCATGCATGTCTTTCATTCCCCATACGCGCAACATGTCCTGCCCATCGCAGTCTACGGGACTTAACTGTTCTTATTATATCTGGCTTCCTATAAAGACGGTGTAGTTCATTGTTATTGAGTCTTCTCCATTCACATGTCTGTTCATCTCTCTTTGGTCCAAAAATTTTCCTAAAAACTTTGTTCTCAAATACTCGTAATCTCCTTTCCTCCCTTAAAGTAAGAGTCCATGTTTCGCACCCATATAATATAACTGGTAGAATAATAGTTTTATATATTTTCAGCTTAACGTTTTTTGAAAGGAGTTGGGACATCAAAAGTCTCTGCAATGCATAATAGCATGCATTTCCAGAATTGAGCCTATGTTTAATTTCTTTGTGCATCTCATTCCTATTTGTGATTATTGTTCCTAGGTATTTGAATTCAGCCAATTCCTCAAAATTTCCCTCATTTGTCATTAGCTGTCCATTTCCATTATATAATGTATTTCTACGTGTGACCATATATTTAGTTTTACTGATATTTACTTCTAGTCCTAATTTCTTAGTGTTACTCAATAGTGTGTGCGTGTTGGCCTTTAGTATCTCCTCGCTATCGGCCAGTAGTACTACATCATCAGCATAAACTAACAGCTTATTAATACCATTCAGTTGTAAGCCTTCCTCATTCTCTAAAGATTTAATGGCATGCTCTAGTACAAAATTAAATAGTAGAGGAGATAGTGCATCTCCTTGCTTCAACCCATTCTGGATTTCAAAAGTGTCTGAAAACTGTTTGCCTACACGCACCCTACTCGTTGAGCCATTTAGACACATTCGTATAAGTCTAACTAACTTTTTAGGAATTCCGAACTCCAGCAGGATACTATATAACTTCTCCCTCTTAATTGAATCATATGCTTTTTGGAAGTCTACGTATAGTTGATGTACAGTACCATTATATTCCCATTTCTTTTCTAAAATCTGTCTTATACTAAAAATCTGACCTGTTGTAGACCTGTTTCTCTTCTAAATGCACATTGATGATCTCCTAGAATGTCATCAATATAGGGAGTAAGTCTGCTTACTAATATATTTGTTAGAATTTTGTACGAAGTTGAAAGTAATGAGATGCCCCTATAGTTGTTGCAATCAGTTTTATCTCCTTTCTTATAAATTGGTACGATAATTGATTCCTTCCATTCATCTGGAAGAGCTTATTTTTCCCAAATTATACTAAGCAAACAGCGTATCTTGTCCATCAATTTTTCTCCCCCTGATTTTATCAGTTCTGCTGGGATCTCATCTGAACCTGATGCTTTATACATCTTCAATTTTTCAATTGCCATTTCAACCTCTAATGCACTTGGCTCTGCGACTAGCATTTCTGCTGTCTGTAACTTATCCTCCTCAATGTCCTGTTCTGTATGTACATTTAATAGCTGACTAAAATAACTTTTCCATCTATTTAATATACTCTTGGAATCTGCAATCATATCCCCATTTTCATTCCGAATTATGTTTGTTCTAGCCTGAAACCCTTTCTTCTCTATACTAATTCCCTGATATAATTCTCTAATGTTCCTATTTTTTGCATTCATTCCAAGATCATTAATCTTCTCTCTCAAATATTCCCTCTTTTTACTCTTTAGTAACTTGATGGTTTCCTGTCTAACACTACCCAATTGCTCTAAATTTACTTCATTTGGCTCGTGTAACCATTTCATTTTTGCTAGCTTTCTTTTCTTTACAATGTCGGCACATTCCTCATCAAACCATTTCTTGTTTTGCCTCTTTTTTAAACAACCAATGCTTTCAGATGCTGACAATTTAATAGTATCTCTCATAGCCTCCCATTCTTTATTTATATCAGTTTCTTCTTCGTTTGCCACATTGTCATCTGAAGATTCCAGTATTTCAAATCTATTAGCAATTTTGATTTGGTATTCTTGCCGCATTTCATCATTTTTCAAGTTTTTTAATTCATATTTTACAGAATCATCTTTAGCGTTTGTTCCTCTCATAAGCGATAGCCGTTGTCTGATTTTCACCCTGACCAGATGATGATCTGAATTGCAGTCTGTCCCTCTAACTGATCTAACATCAATGATGCTACTGTGCCAGCGTTTATCCACTAATACATGATCTATCTGGTTCCGAGTTTCTCCATCTGGGGACGTCCAGGTGTATTTATGAACATCCTTATGCTGAAATGTTGTGCTCTTAACAATGAGATTCTTTGATGTGGCAAATGTGACTAATCTAACCCCGTTGTCGTTACTATCTTCATGAAGACTGAATTTGCCTATTGTTGGTTTTAATATATCTTTCCGCCCCACTTTTGCATTAAAATCTCCTAAGACAATTTTCATATGATATCGTGAAAGGCTATCAAATAAGCATTCTAATTCTTCATAGAACTCATCCTTGATCTTGTCATCTTTATCTTCTGTGGGGGCATGTACATTTACAATTATAAAATCATGTCGTTTACCCTTTAGAATTATGTATGATATCCTATCACTAACAAACTTAATATCTCGGATAGCGGATAGGATCCTCCTTCTGACTAAAAAACCCGTTCCAAATGCAGGTCTTTTTGCACCCCCATAGTATAATGCAAAGCTTCCTGATTCCTGACTACCTTCTCCTGGCCACCTAACTTCCTGTAAAGCGACTATATCCAAGGGCGATTTATCCAATTCCCGCGTTAATATCTCTAGTGCCCCGCTATTGTATAAAGTCCTAATATTCCATGTTCCTAGGAACATGTCCCTGTGTTTGAGCCTTTGGCATGGGTTCCCTGAAGTAGTCCCCGCCCGGAGAACCGAATGGGGGACTATTTGACCTCCGGAAAATTTTACCCCAGTAGAACCCATGTCCGCATTTCTTGACGGTTGTATTTTTACGGTGAAAGATCGTCACTCTTTCGACCAAGGTACTTATTTCGTCTGGCTTATCACCTTCGACCAGTCCGGCATGGGTAACCCTATCGGCAGCAATGCTACCGCCGGCATAGCTCTCAGGATCATTTAAGCACACAAGCCACTCCACCACGACAAGGTAAAGATACCATGGAACCAATCAATTTTAATTCTGAACAATTGCTTCTCTGATTAAGACTTTGATGGCTATCGTTATGTATTTCAAAATATCTTTTAGGTGTTCTTAGCCGTGTCTTGCAGTGTTGTCTTCTCAACGTTTCATCAGTTACTGTGGGTGACATCTTCAGGATATGTTACTTGTTTAAATTCTCATAGTAAACAGCTAACTAACAGTTAACTTGCATGATTTGATTGTAGCTATGTATCTGAGTAAATAATTTTTAGTTGATTAATGTTTTCAGTTTACTACGAGAATTAAAACAAGTAATATCTCCTGAAGATGTCACCCAGAGGAGGTGATGAAACGACCAAGAAGACAACACTGCAAGACACGACCAAAGATTGAAAAAAATGTTTATAACGAATTACCTCTGTGAGCAATTTTAATTATAACTGATTTATGACGAAATTTAATTACAAGTTTTGTCCCCAAATTTAGTCATGACTTATAAGAAGTTGTTCCCAACCCCCATAAATCTACTGCACTATTACTTTACTTCTCTTCCTAAGAAAGTCACACTCAGGATTAGAAAGTTATGTAGCTCATTGTTGACAATACTCGTCATTTTAAAATATACAAAGTGTTTCAGAATAAGTATTACATACTTCTAGGGTTTGTAGGCAGACTTAGTAGATAAATTTTGATAAGGAACCCATATCCGGAAAAGTACCATTTCGATGTAAAATAAGTTTAAAGATCAGAACACAATGGGCTGACTGTTCTGCTGAATCAGCGCTCGCGTGAGTTGGCAGCCAGTCATTGGCCAATAGGCCTAAAGGACG
This sequence comes from Diploptera punctata, assembly GCA_030220185.1. Taxonomy (NCBI): domain Eukaryota; kingdom Metazoa; phylum Arthropoda; class Insecta; order Blattodea; family Blaberidae; genus Diploptera; species Diploptera punctata. The sequence goes on along the minus strand of JASPKZ010003863.1, from coordinate 933,765 downwards.
AGACTGTACAAGATGTCAACACATTTGAAGAGTACACTGTGATGTTGATAATTTATGGTGAAGTTGGACGTAATAGTCCAAATGTTCAACGCTTTCCACATCGCCACACTCCATCACACACCATTTTTGTCTGATTTCAAGAATGGCTGTGAAAAACTGGTATCTTGCAAGCTAGTAAGGCTGACTGTGGTGCTCCACGGATGCGCCGCGCTCTCAACTTTGAAGAACACGTCCTTCAGCATGTAGAACAAAAACCACTCGACGAGTAGTTGAACCATTGCTCATGTCTTGGATGTACCCCACACGAGCGTATGACGTGTTTTGCTTGAACATTATCAACTCCACCCATACCACCTTCAGAAAGATTGTGCATTGGGCTTGACAGATTTTGTGCCATGTGTCATTTTCTGTGCATGGTTTCTACACCAGTGTATCGACAATCCCAAATTTTCTAGCAACATTTTTTTTTTCAGGGATGCTTTCTTCATTAAGGAGACTGCTTTGAACTGTCCAAACAGTTACATTTGAGATGATGCAAATACTCCTGCCACACAGCCATATGCATTTCAGGAATGATTTGGTTTAATTGTATGGGCTGGTATCATTGATGGTCATCTGATTGGGCCGTACGTTCTTCCGTACCTCTTAACAGTTCCCAGGTACTTGATCTTGGTGGAGTGGTTACTAGAATATTTACCACTCCACTACGTCAGTACAAGTGGTTTCAACATGATGGTGCACGCATGTACTATTCACTTTCCGTCCGCGAACATCTCCACCAAACATACGGTGAAAGGTGGATGGGGGGTTTTTTTTTGAGGTGATCCTATTCTTTGTCCACCACGGTCGCCACTGCCATATGAAGAACCTTATTTACGAGACACCTGCCTAGTCGGAGGAAGATCTTGAACGATTTTAGGCGGCAGCAGAAATTATTGAACACACATCAGGTCTTATGGAGTGTGTGTATGAAAACATGCATCACAGGTACACTTTGTGCAATGAACAAAAGAGCCGCCACATTGAACCACACTTCTAGTACTACCCCTAGAAGGCTGTTATACTTATTCTGAAACAAAAGACAAACAATAAAAGAAAAGACAACACATTGCGTTACAATCTTCAAACCTATTTTATTTTTTCAAAATGATATGTTACTGGACATGGGTTCCATATCAAAACTTTATCCCTAGAAGTCTGTAATATTTACCTCTGAAATACCCTGTATAGTCAATTTCATGCCCACTCAATTGTAAGTTGTGATCAAGTTGAGCTGCAATTTGAATCAGGAATTTTATCTAAATTTTGCATGCATTTTCTAAACCAAATGCCAGGACGGTTTTTGAATATTGACACAAAATATATTTTTGCTGAGAAAATAGTACTTAGAATAAAATATGTCTGTGTTTCCTCCTTTATATTTACAGCCATAACATAAATATAAATAATGATTCATGGCATAATATGTTCATGAGTCTGATGTTAATTACTAAAAATCATAATTGAGACACAGGAATTATATTTCTTCTTTCTCTTTATATATCTGAAAAGAATTTGCCAAGTTCAAACGCATAACGTAATGAATATAATTTACGACATTACGAGTAAGCTATAACACTAACATGCAATACCTTTACAATGTAACTACAGATATGAGGATTTCTCAGACCATTTCCCAACATGTAACATTGCATTCTCTGGTTAATAGCGAAAACACTAGAATGAACCTTACTCTAGAAGACAGCAGTCGCTATTATTTTACCAGCTGTATGTGGGACATTGATTTAATGAACTCTTTCTTGCCTGTCTTATAACAGGTGAAATCGGACATTTAAAAAATTCATAATATGTAGTTAATGGTAGATCAAGAAATCACATGTGATTTCTAGATTGTAAAATCAAAAATATTTAGAATTGTGCTGTGGTGTAAGATATTTGTTATTTGCCTTGGTGTTACATTTCCAGGTAGAGCAGAGTGAGGGTGGTTTAGAAAAATCTGTAGAAAATCCTGAGGTAAATGCATCAACATATGGTCCAAATATCAAAATAGAGAAAGGTAAATATAGCGAGAATATAAACATCTTTTCTGGAAAGTGCATCTCTAGCCAACGTTCAAAATCAATAGAAATAGTTGTTAGATCTAACTTTACTAATGATAACTATGATTCCTCTCATGTGAGTGAACGTTTAAAATGTTCTGTTTGTAATAAGTATTTCAGCGGGAAGGATAGTATTAAAAAACATTTATCTACTCGCCATAGCAATGAGAAACCATTCAAATGCGCCTTTTGTGGCAGGTCATTTGCTCATAAGGATTTAATTAGGGATCATTTAAATGTTCATTATAGTGAAAAACAAGTTGAATGTTCTTTTTGTAATAAGTTGTTTTCCAAGAAAAACAGTCTTGTTAAACACTTACTTTTACATACGAAAGAGAAACCTTTCAAATGTTCGGTCTGTTTTAAGGCATTTACTCATTTATCTGATCTTAAAAGACATTCAGTTATTCATAATAATGAGAAACCATTCAAATGTTTACTTTGTGATAAGTCATTTACTCAGAAGACCAGTCCTAATAGACATTTACATATACATAACAACGAAAAGACACTGAAATGTTCTGTCTGCAATAAGTCTTTTGCTCGTAAAGACGCACTTAGGTCCCATTTGAATGTTCATATTAGCAAAATATAAGTTGAATGTTTTGTTCCTTTGCTGTAAAGTATTCTTAACCATTTACCTTCCCACTTGGCAACAGTGTATAAAATATATGTTGAAAAAATGGTATGAAATTTTGTAGCATAATTTTTCCTTTACTCCTGTTTCATAAAGGTCTGAACTTACTACTAATACAATTAAAAACAGTTTAGTGTAGGTAATACATGAACTGTAGATCTTAAAATGTCATGTTTTGCACTGACACACCTACTTTACAGAATATCTTTGAAAATGTCTTCTAAATATAATGATGAATTGTGTGGCATAGATTATAATTATTATTATTATTATTTAATATAACAATAAAGATGTTGCAATATTTAAAGATGCGTTAAACTTCGTTTTCAGCTCATAAAATACAAACAAATATGTTCCCAGTTGGGAACTTTGGCATTTAGGGATATCAAATTTTATATGAATGAGTGAATGACTCCTTATTAACTCTTGCAAAATGTTTTTCAGGAGAAAACCGATCCATTCTGTGTTCCAGTTTTGGATTGCTTTAGAGTATGGAAATTTGTGGCAGAAAGAATGCTTGTGACAATAGCTACCCCTTGGTTCCCGCATGATCAGGAATTTACTTTATCTAGTGCCTTGATCCTTTCCAAGTAGAAGATATATATATATATATATGTATATGTGTGTGTGTAAGTGGAATGATAATACTGTTGTCACATTGGCATTAAACCACCAAACACATGTGGTCATGGGAAATACAAAGTGATATTCTTGACCTAGCAAGTTGAGGATTGACATTCCTGAACCTAGCATCGTACAGAGGTATAATATGGGGATGGGCAGTGTGGATGTTCTTGACTGCTTACTAACGAGCTGTGAACTTATGGTACTTGGGAAAAACGATGAGGATACATATTTTTCGTCCACACACACACACACACACACACAGTATTGAAGGCTGAAAGAATATCAGAGGTGTCCAGGTTCTTTGGTATCATAGAAGGCCCCACAACTCCGGTTAAGGGTTAATATGACGAGGTGCACTGAACACATGCACTAATTTAAATCAACTGCCTAGTAACTAATCTGAACTTGATATTGTTGATGAAAAAGCAGATGTTTAAGGAAGACAAGCTGATTCTGCATATTTATCGTTTGTTCGGAAGTGATACGAGTATTCAGTTTTATTTGGAAGTGATATATCAAAACTATTTTTGTCATAGTTTTCGGGGTACAATACAGTACACAGAATAAAAAATTATTTTAAGATTGAAATTAGTAATTATAACATAATAAAAATTTATACCAGTTTATTCAATTAATGATGTAAGAGTTTTTATTATATAATATTACATTTAAATTGTAATGTAAAATTTGTAACAAAATAAATAATTTGTTTTAAAGGAGGAAAGAGAATAAAGTTCTTAGGAACATTTTTTGGATCAAAAAGAGATGAACAGACAGGTGAATGAAGAAAACTACATAATGGTGAGCTACATGATATGTATAGGAAGCCAGATATTATAAGAACAGTTAAGTCTCGTAGGCTGCGATGGGCAGGACATGTGGCACGAATGGGGGATGAAAGAGGTGATTGGAAACTTCTGGTAGGAAAGCCGGAAGGAAAACTCCCAGTTGGAAGACCAACAATGAGGTGGGAGAATAACATTATACATGATTTGAGGGAAGTAGATTATACAAGGGATGATTGGAAAACGTTAGCTCGGGATAGGATATATGGCGATCTTATGGCTGCGCGGCCATGAACCTACAGGTTCCACAGAGCCAGTGATTTACTTAGTTAATTATAAATAATTTGTTTAATAATTCACAGTAAACGTAAGTAACAATGCTCTTTACTTCTCGCTTCAGCAATTAAATTCCATAAATAAACATTACAAAATATCGCCACTTTTATAAACTAACGATACTATTCCATTAAGCAGAACATATAATAATCTATTAGATTTAAAGGCAGTTGAAAAAGTAACTGATGAAGCGGTTTCAGCGGTTACAATTAACTACGCGCGCGACTTGGTCTTGAAATGAACCAGCTGCGCTGTGGATCCGCCAGTTTTTAACGAAAATAGAATAAAAACATTTATATTGTCTGAACTATTGATCCTACCAAAAAGGTAATTGCTGGAAATTAATCACTACTACGTGAATAATATCCTGTATTTTTTTTTTCGTTTTCATTTTTTGATGTGTACTGCAGTAAACCGACATAAAATAGAAAATTGACACCGAAAATAAAAATATCCCAATTATAAAAATAGCACCCTTAAACTACATGATATGCCCAATGTAAATACGTTTGAAACAAATTGTTTTCTTTTACTGTTTCAGTAATATTAGTTGGTAAACGTTTCAGTTTATCATATTTACGGTAATTTTAGATCGTCATAACTATGAACCGATAAATGATAAAAATTAAATATCGATATTAATACGTTTACAAATGTATTCAATATATTTAGGGATACATAAAGTTAAAAAAAATAAAATGCAAGATTTTTTGCTATCCGATTTGATATGGATTATCCCATATATGACGTAATTACGGAGATTTACAAGCGCAAATAGATCATTGAAATTTCACCAACTTATACGTTAGGTACATAGTATTTTTTCATATAAAAAAACATAAAATGCTAAATTTGATCGAAAATTTCACTCACCACCCCCTTCTTTAAGGGTGCATAATTTCTTGCTCCATATGGATAGTCACTGCAATAATAACTGCACATGGCAGTAGGACTGACAATGTTATATATTTAATGGCTCATAATGTGTGCAAGGATCAATTGATACAAGCTTTAGTCGCATTTTCCACAGCTTTCATAAATGTTGATTTCTTCTAGCAATTACAGTTGGTAGTGGCTCTCGCGAATCCTTTTTATTACCAACTTTGTAAAAAGAATTGGTATTCCTGTAAGTGAAACGGAATTCAAGGCTTCAGGCCTTAACACCACCGCTGCAGATGTGATCAATTCCTGTAGACTCTAGTTGAGATACCCGGTCAAATTTTGTTAATATGACAAGGATTGTTAATGTGAACTTTGCCATCCTCAGGAACATCACTGGTTAGCTAGTCAATTAAGAATCAACATTAACTCTTGGAATATACATAAGATAATCTACCTTGCTGATCCCCATTTCTTTAGATCAGGTAAGGTCGATATATTGTTAGGATCTTCTGTTGCGTTTGATTCACTTATCATTAATCCCATTAAGAGGGTAGGTTACCCAACTTTTATGTATATTAAGTTTGGTACTATTATGGGAGAAAAGTTGCCACCCCATTCTGTCAATAGACCACAGAAATCATTTTGTTATTTTTCTAAAAGATAGGTAATTGATAGGAATCTGCACGAGTTATGGGAGTTGACGAGATGAAGGAAATCCTTCAGACACCCAAGGAAAAGTTTTGTCAAAGTCATTTCACTAAAAATACTGTTAGAACTAGCGAAACTAATTTTTTGTTGATGTTGATCAATCATAATACCATTTTTTGTTAAGTAACATCATTTGTGTTGTACTTACGGTCTGGTAAGATCAATGTTATTTTATTATTTGTTTTTGGAACTATATGATCCTAATGTGTTTCCTGATAATTGTGTATAATCACAACACTGTGGGAGAATCACATTGCTTAAAAAGTAACCTCTTGATTTGCTATCTCCTGGTAGTTTTTTCTATACATGAATGATCCTCCAATGCTACTAAAGCTTGGGTGTATCTAGGGACTCGGTTCAAGACACTTTTAATTTTTCTCAGTCTGTTAAAGGAATTAAGAAGTTTACCAAGATATATCTACTGTCTGTCATTTCTTGTATTTTTAACCCACTAGGCTTATTATCTCCGGTAATTATCATATGTTAAATTATAATACAGAATCCCTAGTTGATTAAGTTATTCAGGAGGAATGAAATGGAGGTTTTGAGGAACTCAATGCTCATGAGGAATTGATAGAAAGTTACTTTTGTCAAATAACTTAAATAGAGTTGAAATACATGTTTTCTTTTTGTGATACGAGTGTGATTGTTTATGGTTCCTTTATATATGTTAAGTCATTCGTTAATCATTTTAAGTTTAATGTATCATTGATTTCTTCTAAGTCTCATGTTGCACCTAATGAAAGGTAAACTCTTCCAAGACTGGAGCTCTGTGAGCTGTCTTGCTTTCTCGACTCATAAATAAGGTTCTGAATGCACTTAAGATTGATGTAGATCAAGTAGTTTTATGCAATGTTTCTACTGTTGTACTTTATTGGTTAAGCATCCCAATTTTAAAACTTCATAATTTCATTGCTTACGGTGTTTCTGAGATTCAGGAAACCACCAACGATAAGTGTTGGTATCATATTCCTACAGATTGCAACAAGATCTTCCTACGTGTATTCTCTAGCCCCAGACAAGATGATTAGTTATGAAAACTATGTGTTTATATATGTGTGACATGTTTGTCTGCATTTGTCACTTCAATTACCATGAAATATCTGAAAATATTCCGAGACAAATTTGTCACGTATGTTAAAATCCAGAATTCATGCAGCTGGATATATTACTTTTTACTAAATAGATTGACATTAAAAAAAGTACACAAAATTATATTAAACAAAGGTTGTAGTAAAATAATTAAATCTAATAATGTCCTTTTACGCCTATAATTTGTTGGTTATTGCAATATAAATTAATGGATCTAACAAATAATAATAGTGATTTGTCTTTAAAGTCTATAAATCTTCTAATATTTATTTTTATATCTCCTCTGATTTATTATTATTTATTATCTTTAGTGAATATTATGGATAAATGCACAAAAATACACATTTCACTGATCTTACTTTCTCATACCGACGTTGTCTTCCATCATGAGAGCGTTATCCAACCCCGCACCCCGACAGGGCAAAGTCTAGTAGGTGTGGAGGTCTGGCTGATGATTTGTGTCAGAATTTGGCCTGGTGATGTTGCTGTGTATCTGGGGTATATATCAACTTTAAGAGTCTTCCTGTTGCAAGGCTCAAAACTGCCACTTTCATTAATATTGATGCAAGACTCATAATAACACAATTAGGATCACACTTTGTCTTAAATTGTTTGAAGATGTCGGAGAAAATAATTTAGATTTGTCTTCTCCAGAGAACAACAGTGTAGAGGCGGTCAGCAATCTGCTGTAGTGCTTCTTGGATATCTGAGGTGAGGGTCTGGACCAAGACTTGGGTTTGTATCTGGGTGAATAAATTGGGTAATTCTGGGGAACATAGTTTTGAGAGGAAAGGGGGACTTCCATTTTCCTCTGTATAATTGGTAATAGAGTAGAGCCCGGTGCGTATTTTTGACAACCCGGTGATTGATGTAGTTTACCCGTTCCATTGAGGTACAGCGAGCGAGATTTTTCTCCTTATGGCCTTGGCAGGGGTCCGTCAGTTTCAAGGGTCTTGGAAGGGAGTAGTTCTCCGTCTTTTTATGCCGAATCCAGATGAAAGTGAAGTCCTTTGCTAGAACATACTTCTAGCACAGCTGATGAGCTTCTTCTTCTCTTTGAAGAACTGGGCGCTCAAACACGATATGATATGGTGGTTGATCCGTGGGACAAATTACCTAGTATTCGCATCGACAGTTATCAACAACTATTTGACTTAACATAGAATAGCATTGACAGTTTATCGAGACAGCCATAAACTCAGCTTTCCCCTCCTCTTGGATGTACCAATCTGGTTCTACAGGTTGGCAAAGTATGAGCGGAATACAAATTCATTACTCGATCTGATCCTTTTAAGAGGAGCTGCACTATTTTTTGATATCATACGCTGCGACGTAAGCGTTCGCAGTGACGGTATCGGTTAAGAGAAACATATTATCTAAGGTAGTGTCGTACCTTCGGGCAGACGTGTAGAGATCTGATTCAGTATTGTATGTAATTATTATGGTGAAATTAGAGCGGGGGCCAATTTTCTGTCCGCACTACGTCTAATCATTCTTATTTATTTATGTCCGACTACATTTGTAGTCCTACTAACTCTAATTCTCTTATTTTTTATTTCGAAAGCTAAAGAGACTAAAGTGTGATTTAGTTAAATTTGGGTGTCCTCAACATCTTCATAAATTTACCAATGGGATTAAGCATTTTTTATGAATTCTGTATTGCCCTGAACTTGGCTTTGAACCTGATGTAAATAACGTAACAGCTCTTGGGCGTTATGAATTAATTCCTTTCGACATATTGTAAGATTTCTATAATATGATTAATTATTCATCTATCGTCTGTTGTTACGCCGAGAAGATAACGTAAATTTTGTCCTGTAATATTCAACAGGCCTCTCCTTAGTCTGTTGGTAGTTAACAAGTGGCTGATAGTATTTACATTTGCAGAAAATGAGTTCATAATTTGTTTTCTTTGCTTGAGTTCAAATATTACATCTGTTTACCGGAATCTTTTTGATAGTAGACTAATCAGCTCATCTAGACAAAAGTGCATTTGTTCTGTTATCTAAAGATAGTACGATATGTCAAGCGCGGAATACAAAATCCCAGTAACTGCCAGTCTTGCTTGTACAAAAACATGAGTTCTCAATCTACGTAGCTTTATTTCGTTTTCCGGCTTATTCATCTGATCTAGTTTCGCAGATCTCCTAGGAACAACCCTGTAGTAAGAAGTATTTACGTCTAGACGTTGGGGCCTATTAAGAGGTCGGCGTCTCAAGTTACGGAAAGAGAGTGTTTGATCGTCGGAGGAATCACTACATAATTCATTCGGTACGGGCATAGTTGTGATTTTTGAGTGAGAGTCCGGATTCGTATCACTTTCTAGGGGCGCTGGTTCGTCTTTCACCTGTTGGTGGGATCACGAAGGCTATTTCCACACTTCCGGATCCGAGTCGGTTTCCTATGGGGTTCGTGGTTCTTGTCCATGGAAGCGTCGATATGGTAGAGGTTCCAATGCAAATGGGGGCAAATGACACTGATCCATTCTATTTACATTAACTATGATATATGCATTCTCACCCACATAATTATATAATTCCAATCAGATATTTTCTCTATTATTTAATAAAGTCCTTTAAACTTCGCACTTAGTTTCTTAGAATCTGATCCGATTTTCACATTTTGTAAGTAGACCCAATCGCCTACGAAAAATTGGCTCATTACTATTCCTCTGTGAAAACCTTGTTTTGTACTTGTCTACCCTTTCGATTATTGATAACCACGAGCTCGTATGCCTCAGTTAAATTCCTGGCGAGGTTCGTGACAATCATCTACTAGACTGATACTGTCCATAGTGGCTGCTTCTTATCATTCAGTTATAGACTGAGAACAGAGAATGACTGTTTATGGAGCTTCTCACTGCCATAAAGGCATAATAGACATACATATCCCAATTTAACGGAATGGTTCATAATTTGATTTAAGCCCTTATTACATTTTTCGATTATTCTCAGACTATAGTAGGTTAATCCCGAGTAATTTACAAACTTGTTGCATGAGATTGGATAAGACCTGTGTTCGCCGGTCTGAATTTGTAACTTTTGAATAACCATGTCTCGCGAATATCTGTGTCATTAAGGCCCGGTCTACCGGTTTCTGCTTCTTGTGATGAAAGTTGAAGAGGTTTTAGCCATCTAGTGAAATGGCTTATGATGGTGAGTAAATATTTTTTCCCCCTTTTTGTTGTTGGGAAGAGTCCGCATAAATCGATGGGAGGTTAAATAGAATTGACTAGTGATTTCGGGTAATTCTCTTAGTGGAGCCGGGGTTTGAGTTCCCCTGTTTCATTATAGCACATGAGTTATACTGTTTAATGTACTCATAGATATCTTGTTTCATGTGTACCCAGTAATATCTGCATTTAAGGAAGTTTAGCTTTTTTGCTTCTCCCTGAAGCCCAGCGCTGATCGTGTTATGGTGATCATACATAACTCCTCTTACTAGGGCTTGCAGTACTGTAATGAGTATAATGGGCCTCTTTATATAGGATTTCATCAGTATCGAATTCAAAATTCTCATTCCGGTCACTTCTTACATCATCTTTTGGTTAGAGGCAAAAAGGATCTAGGTCCTGTAAACTCTTTAAATAGTACTCCTCGTGTTAATGATGGGTCTACATATCTAGATAATACATTGACATTCACATTAGACTTGTCTGGTTTATGAACTATGTTAAAAATGTGTAGTTGCTTAATTTTATCGCCCACCTGGCCAGTAAGGCTTTCACTGTGACGTTTGATGGTTAACAGCCATTTTAGGGGTAGATGATAAGTCATGACGGTGAATACATTTTCTTAGAGATAGCAATGATGGGTTTCAGTACTACCGTACAAGTTCTTATTGAGACGTGGAGACATTTCGTTCTGCTTTGGATAGGATGCTACTCCAGGAGCTAATGGGTCTTTCTGCGCCATCTTCCCTTTGACTCATGATCGAACAAATTGCGTAATCAGAAGCATCACATCTTGAATAGAACATTTCATTAAATTCTTGATGGGAAATTGGAATTTGACAAATAAATATAATTTGCATAACCAAAGTATGAAAACAGTGTTCTGATGTTATGTTGGACTATATATTGGCTCTCTTGCTGTTTGGCACAAATCATACAAATAATATAAAAAAAGTGACATTTACTATGATCCCCAGTTGGGGATCAATTTAAGTACAATGATTACTCCACAGAAATTAAATTTTCTTTACTTGTATAATTTGATTTCCATACGTAGTTAATCAGGCCATAAAAAAGTAAGAATTTTATAAGAAAAAAATGGCAGTTGATGGCCAACTTTTTTCTGCAATGAAGTTATCAGTGCAGTAACAAAAATATCTTTGTTCATATCTTATACAGAACGAAAATATCTCTTATCCATTGTACATTTTCAAAAAAAAAGTGCAAAAATATATTGCGCGGTAGTGCTTTTTGTCGTATTTGCAGCAATGGCGGTCATGATTGAAACTTTGTCTTTCAACATTTCGAGGTTGGCAACCTAAATAACTATACTATAATAAAATAACTATGCTATAATATTACATATTACAAAACGCCTTTGGGAAGTAAAACCGCTGCCCTCTATGTATACTAAATACAATGTATATACTAAAATATCCAAAGGGTAGGGTCAATATACATTATATGAAATAAATCACTGCATTTAAATTAACTGAAATTTATCCGCAACAATATAAAACAATAAATACGTACTTGCCGCCATTTTATCACTAAAATTGTCTCACGGCCTCCTGTAGTTTCAACTAATAAACATTTCCAACACTGTTAACATTAGTCAATTGTTTATAATGAACGCAAATATTTCCAACAAGTATGTTATTATTTTACCATTGTTTATTATTTTGAAATCACCATCCCACGTGTGCTTGTGAAGTGTTTAACAGAATATCGGAAATTAAAAACCTCGCTATCGTTCAGTTTATAAACATGTTCCTCGATACTGTAAAAACCATTTTCCGGCCCCGAATCGTAATATGCTACAGTATTATCAATTTATGAAAAATAGGTTTTATTAACACTATACAAATTAACCTTATGCAATATTATTTAATTATTACTGATATATTAGAAAAAATCAGTGTGGCAGTTTCTCAAACTTTCATGTCCATGGAGAAGGATTTGTTTGAAAATGGACGTCTCAGTATATGAATTTTGGAAAGAAATTGAAAATACTACATTAGCGGCTTTTCAGGTGAAGTGCCACTTCAGCTATATTCTATGTAATACTATAATTAATTTATTATTTATTTATTTTATTATCTTCCTCTGACAAAAGAATGTCTATTTTACGTCAGCTTCTTAAGAACAGTGTCTACTGATAGATCACATTGTGTCCGGTTGAGCGTATCTACCACAGTGAACTAAACTAATATTTAATGGGATTTATCTTTGACACTTAACAACTTTGGGAAACAATTTTTGACTTCTCGCGGTTGTTATGACAACCGCAACGTCGACATATATTGAGGATAACCAGACCATAAGAGAACCGGTTTTAGACTTTTAAAATTCTGAGTAGGGATGAAGATGTGGTTTAAGTTTTAGCGAAACACGTCGGCGCTTAAATTGGATCTGTGTAGGACAATAAGGGTGTTTAGGTTTAGTACATTGACTTCATTTGGCGCGACAGTATCTACATTTCAGACTTCCCTTTAGTTTGACTCAATGGTGAGCATTTTTGTTGCCTCGCGGCATAGAAAGCCAAATCTCCTGGGTTCAACCCCCAGTCTGAGCATATATTTTCTCTTTAAACATAATTTCTACTTAAATTAAGTTACTCTTTATTTCTTAAAACACAAATAGCGTATCACTTCTCATTACAACAGGCTCGTTCAATGGTACTGCCAAGTCATACAATCTTCATTTGAAAAATTCTTCGATTGAACAGTGCCCATGGCTATGCAGTCTTGAAAAAATTACAAAAACTCATTTGTTGGCCATGTGTATTGTTTAGTAATAAATTTGGTGTCTGGAATAAACATGGGGTTTGCGACTTTCAAAATATGACGCGTGCTTTAATTAAGCATAAAAATTCCGAGGAGCATTTGAGGTGATATTTGCATTTGAAAACGTTCGAATAAAAATCGTAGTACAATCGCAGATGCTCTGGTGGAATATGAAAGACTGTGTACTCTTCGATTTAATTAATGTTTCTTTGAATCGACAAATCTAGAGGCATTGCGGCTGTACTATATTTAAATATATCATGTCATTACTTCATCTATTTTTCATCCACCAGCCGCCACTAAAATAATTGGCAGTTAAAGACATATGGAAAGTTGGAAGGACCCTTGCATCTTTTTTAAAGAATAAAAATGAAATATGCCAAAACTGTTTAGAAAGTAACACTACTTGTTCGGAGTTTTCATCTTTAGATCTAAATGAATAGGGATGGTTATTGCACTCTTTACATGATTGAGACCATTGAGACACTGTGACCGATCTCATTAGCAAATGTCGTGCGGTAACAAATTACGTGGGGCGAGCATGACAGTATATTTAAAGTGTTGTTCAGTGTGCTTACGTGATTACAAATTACGCCCCAAAAGTGTGGGCCCAAAAGGGCCAAGTGAAAAAGACACCGTTCCCGTGTATTCGGTGTTAAATTTTAGCTGGTATACGTACAAATTCAAATCAGTGATAGTGTGCTGTGAAATTACACGCTGGTAAGTCGTGTACTTGCCTATAGTATATAAGTGTCTGAACTAAGTCTTGCAATGGCAAGCAACATTCCAAGCATGAGTAATTTGCATGAGGAAAATATGGATATTGACGAGGGCCGCCAGAAAGTAGATGAAATCTGGGGAGATGTTCTGAGAGATTTTGAATGTTTAATAGACAATAAAGGCTTGCATCCTAAATCAAAATACCTCAAAACAGCCACTGAAATTAGAGGTCTTCTAATACTCATTATGAACTTCCTAGACATCTATCCAGATTTTGCTATTTCGCAACTGGCTGAAGATCTTGCCTATCAATGTAGAAACCAAATTGATGAATTAAACGTTGCAACTAGAGATCTAGATTATTATCTAGAAACCGTAGAAAAACATAGTGAAAGATACGTATCTAGAAATTCAAAATGAATGTATGTCAAAACGACGCAAAAATGTACCTACGAAAATCAAAGAAATTCCAAAACCCACGGCAATTCAAATCAACTCAAATGTCGACAAGGAAATCCCTGAATTAACTAATAATTCCAAACCAAAAAACATCATTAAACGTAAAAATAAAGACTATCCTAAAGACCCAAAAGTGCCAAGGCAAACTTCAGCCAGTGCTGATACCTCACCGCTTGAGCTGTACAATAAATTCTCTATATTATCAAGCGATGAGGAAATTTCTGGGCCCTCCATGCACATTATACCAAGCGAGGAGAAAAAATACACAAAGAAAACAAATATTGGTGGCTCTAACAACAAAAAAGAGAAACCAACCACAGGTAAGGATGTAACACAAGTATCATCAGCTACAGAAACACACGAGGAAAATGGCCTCTCACATAGAGAGAAACCATCCTCACACACCACAACAAACAGATAACACACGTGAAGAGCCACCAAGATCTGAACCTTCTAGTGTAAAAATCAACAATAATATCCCAAAGAAAGAAACCAGGCCACCGCCTGTAACACTCATAGGTCACACTGACCTAGTCAAAATTTACAGGGCACTAAAAATGTTAGTGAAAAAAGACCTTAAAGTTGTTAGTACACATGAAGGTCTAAGATATTACACTAGCACACAGGAAGACCACAGTGTAGTAATAAAGTACTTTGACTCGATTGGAAGGCAATACTACACCTTCCAATTGAAAGAAGACCTTCCCCTAAGGGTCATGCTCAAACGGCTGCCCTCGAATGTAGATACAGAGGATATAAAAACCGAATTAACTGAATTGGACTTTGAAGTTAAAGGCATCAAGCAAGTGACAAAAAAACTAGAGGACGGGTCCATATATAAGTACCCATTGTACATTGTTGAACTTGCCAACAATGAAAGATCCAAAGAGATCTATCATCTGGAAAAACTTTACTGCACTGTGGTCTCATTTGAACCATATAGACCACGCTCTGGCCTGAAGCAATGCTTTAAATGCCAGAGATTTAACCATACCTTTGCAGGGTGCAACCTGACTCCTAGATGCGTTATATGCGCCAAGGAACATAGTCACAAACAATGGCCAGTTCGTGAGGAAGCACGAATCGACACTAGCAAACTCAAATGTGCAAATTGCGGAGAATCAGGACACCCTGCATCCTTCAGGAAATGCCCTAAATTTGAAGAGGCTCAACAGGCCTACCTCAGAAATAGGGAACCAAAACAAAATAAGACAGTAACTGCACGCACTTTTACTAGTAAGAAAATCAACCCCCAAACCTCCTTCAGTGCTGCAGTAAACTCTGGCAAAAATCAAGCCCCGAAAAACCAGCATACAAGAACGCATTGCTTCAGTTCAGGCACCAGCGGTCACTCCTAATTTACAAAGCTTGGTACAAAGCGTCACACCCATGCTAAGTACTATTAAAAATCCCATGGAACGAATGATGTTCCTCAGCCAAATGTGGTCGATATGTTTTAACGATGTATAGACACGCTCAGGGACAATTTCTTAATGTCATGGCATTTAATGCCAATGGTATTGCCTCACAGATCCATGAATTGGAAATTGTACTTCATACACACAACATAGACATACTTTTAATCAGCGAGACGCATCTGAAACCAAAGGATAAATTCCGACTCGCTGATTACTACACTTATCGCACAGATCGCCTAAATGCCCCCCTTGGTGGCACTGCAATCTGCATCCGAAAATCCATATCCCACAGACACATTTCTGTCCCAGGGCTTCACTTCATAGAAGCCACTGGCATTATACTTCCAATCACACAACACATGAATATATTCATAGCTTCCATATATAAATCTCCACTTAGGCCCCTCACTCGACATGACATGCGCATACTTGCATCGATCTCGCCCCGGTACCTACTGGCAGGCGATTTCAATGCAAAGCATCGCGCATGGAACTGTAGAGTACCCAATGCTTCAGGTGTGGTATTACAACACTTCTGTAATACCCACAACATCGAAATCTCAGCACCAAGGGAACACACCTTCTTTAGAAACACTCAACAAGGCTTATGCTCCGACATTCTAGATATCGCACTTTTGAAAAACATTACCATCTCCCCTCACATAGATACACTGCCTGGTGAGCTAAACTCAGACCACGTCCCTATCATGTTTAAGCTCACTACTAGATTCATACTTCAGCCCCCGTTCCGATCTCACACAATGAATACAGACTGGAATCGTTATTCAAGACTCCTTTCACAGTGGATTAATCCTCGATTAAGAGTAAACTCCACTGAAGAACTTGAGACTTCTATAAATGACTTCCAGGCTTCTATTCAAACAGCCCTCGACATAACTACAACAAGAAACAACACTACACGTCCAAATCAAACAGATCAAACACTTCTTGACTACCTAGAGCATAAGCGACGAGCCCTCAAACAGTACAGACTCTATGGACACCCACAAATGAAACAGGAGTACAATTACTATGCTCGACTGGTCAAAGAAAGACTGCGAGATCACAAAATTACGCAATGGGAAAATTCCCTATCCAATTTCAATGCTCAAAAAACTCCGCCTTGGGAGATTATAAAAAGAATTAAATTAAACCGCGGACCTTCTAAACCGACTGCAATTGAGAACAATGGAACTTGGGCTTATCATCCTTATGATCAAGCACAAGTTCTCGCGGAAAATTTCGCAAATCGATTCAGACCACAAGAGTTAACGTCGCCAGTTCATGAAGCTGAAGTCAATAATAGAGTAGACACCTTCCTAGCTGCTCCCTACACAAATGAAAGACCTGACATCCACCTCGCTGACCTACGCATTCACGTCCAGGCCCTTCGCACTTCAAGTGCACCTGGACATGATCGTATAAGTAACCTAGCCTTAAAGCATCTCCCGCGCAAAGCGCTACTTCGACTCCTTACTATCCTTAAATACTGTATCCAATTTAATCACTTCCCTGCAACTTGGAAGATGGCTAAAGTTATTGTGCTACCGAAACCAGGAAAAAATCCAAGTAATCCAGACAATTTGCGTCCAATAAGCCTTCTACCAGTTCTGGGAAAAATCCTAGAAAAACTACTTTTGGCCAAACTAAAAATTGAAGTCTCAAACAAAGAACTATTACCCAACCATCAATTTGGATTTCGAAATTCACACAGCACACCGCTGCAACTGGCGAGGCTTATAGACCAAATAGTCACTGGTTTCAACGCCAAGCGTAGTACAATAGCAGTCTTCCTCGACATTGAGAAAGCTTTTGACACAACTTGGATAAACGGATTGATATATAAGCTGATACAATTCCAAATTAATCCAAATTTAGTCAAAATAATCTCCACTTATCTGAGAAATAGAACCTTCTATGTCTCTGTGAGTGGAAGTAAATCTGATACGAAGCCCATACGGGCAGGAGTTCCACAAGGAGCTGTCCTTTCACCCTTATTGTACTCCCTATATGTCTCTGACCTACCTTCACCTCCATCACTCCAAATAGCTTCCTTTGCTGATGACACTTGTCTATTCATGCAATCCAAACTTAAATCCATTCCTCACAGACTTGCAACATTCCAGCGAGCAATAACCATAATATATTAATGGTTTTGCTCCTGGAACATTAAACTAAATGCTGGGAAAACGCAAGTCGTCCTGTTTTCCAAATCGAACTTTCCATGTCCAATCCAGCTCACTATGGGTGTACAACCTCTGCCAGTAGAAACTTCTGTCAGATATTTAGGCCTAATATTGGATAAAAGGCTTACATTTAGAGCCCATGTTGATCATATAATAACCAGAGCCCATCAAGGCATAGCGATATTATATCCGTTTTTCAAGTCGCCGTCACTGTCCCGTAGGATCAAGCTCACATTATATGTGGCTGTGATCCGTAGTATGCTATTGTACGGCTGTGAATCTCTGAGTATCCTTGCGAAATGCCACAAGAAGAAACTACAGATACTGCAAAACAAGTGTCTAAAAATCATACTTTCGGCCCCGCGTTACACAAGGATAACAGAGATGCACGAGGCCACGAAGGTGCCATATATTGATACTATCATATCAGAAAGGGTCATCACCATGTTTCAAAACATAAATGATCATGAAAACCCAATAGTACGCAATATAGGACACCTTCCACAATGGCGTACTACACATAGAAACATATTCGACCAAATAAATAATCCATAGTACTTAGCATGTAGCAACCAAGGTAAGAATGATGAGCGCAAGAGTGGCGTGGCTCATTCCGGTCCTGAATCGAGCCAAGCTCTTCAGCGACACGGTTTCCGATGCCCCAATCAAGCGAGATCTATTCGCCTTGGCAACAATATCCATATAAATCTCACACTACTCAAACAATAAAATAAATCCCCATAAAATCGCCGTGTAGGCTAGGGTATACCAGCTGAACCCAATACAGAATACACACGCGAATTCGCCGACAAGGGACAAACACAAGTCCCAGGAAAGGCACACTGGACAGCGCCAATAGCTGTCACAAAGTGATGATGATGATGATGATGACATTTAAGATTGTGAGGGATCTGTATGGTATACAAACACTTTGTGTGAATAGACTGGATGATTAGATATGCAGTGAAATAGCGTTTATGTATTTTGGTAACTTTTGTTCTGATTTCAATAGTGCTTTTCTTTAATCAGAGGTATACAGTTTAAAACATTCATAGCTTACGGTATTTATATACAGTTACATTGTTAATTTACATATAATATTATTTCAAGCGCGACGGCTAAAAGGATGAGTTACATTATGTTAATTTTTCAGTATTTATCTAAGGTGGAGTTCCTCCCACAGAAATTTCAGTTCATTCCTCTTATAGGAGGCCCTAGCCCTTCATGGGACACAGTGGCTTATTTATTCAATCATCTAAGGTACTGCAGAAAATCTATAATGTTATTTTACAAGATGGTGAAAATAAAAGAAAACAGGAAGAAGTTTAGTTTACCTTACCCAAGAATTGTTCTAAGTTCTACAGAATCGTTAAGTAAATTTCCGCTAGGTGGCGGTTACGTGTGAAATTGGTTTGAACAACCTTCACAATAAATTCCCAAAAGTTTATTAGAAATGTATACCAACTTCCCCATTCCTAACCTAACAAAAAAAAAATATGCATACTATTTCATGAAGTGTACACTAAACTGATATACACTAACTTGTCTCATTGGAACCTAGTAAAATGAAGTGTACATCCATTTCTTAAAACATATTTTCGAATGTTGGCTATTCTTATTTCACAGATATCTCTGCCATCTAGCATTTGTGCATGTGCACAATGTCATGTAAGGTAATTGTGACATTTTTCATGTATATATATAAATATTCAATTATTGTAAAAAAATAAATTTTATAAATGTTGCAAAATGTTTAAAGCAGTATGAAATGTTAGTAAAGCTGGAAGAAGTATATAGAGCAACAGTATTAGAAGAATATAGTATAGAAAATCAAGGGAATGGTAATCAACTCAAGTTGATAAACACATAACTCAGTTTCATCATCATTGACTTCTTACTGTGGCCTCCTTTCAGAAGATCGATTCCAAATATGCCTCTCACTCAGTTTATTACAGTTAAAGTGAAGGAATTTTTGTACACAAATGATATCACAAAATTGTTTCTTGAAAATTGATGAACATTTTTAGCCTTTTCTCTTCATTTAGATAATCTCCATCTTTCTAACACTATACAATAACTTTTACTATCAGATAGGGGAGAATTGAAAAAAGTAGAGGATGTAACAATATTTTGTCATAGTTAATGGTAAACAAGGAGGTATTACTGGTAATAGTTTGTCTTGTGCCATAGCTGGGCGGTTTATTGGATGGTGCCTTGGTGTAGAGCCACATGATTTGTACTGGGGAAAGAAATTTTCTCATGGAATTTCAGCCAGTATGGGCCAGTGCCCATGGAGCATTGTGAGAAATTTGGGTAGCTACAATAAGTAGCAGTTCCATGTTGAGAAAACTATAATGGCTGGGGGATCCAACATGCTGACCACGTGTCACCCCAACACTGGCTGAATGATCGTCCAGCTCCGTGATTAACACATGTAGATGTGAGGCCAGCAGTTGGTTAATGGGTCTAGGCCTGTTGTGCCATGGAATTTTAGCAATAATATGTTAGTTTAACTTTTTTTTTAGTTTGATTAATTATAAACTATTTCATTACTTACTTACTGGCACTATCAAACCCATAGGTTCATGGCCGCGCGGACATAAGCTCTCCATTCATCCCTATCCTGAGCTAATGCTTTCCAATCATTTCTTGTATAATCTACTTCCCTCAAATCATAGTTAATGTTATTCTCCCACCTCATTCTTGGTCTACCAACTGGGCGTTTTCCCTCTGGTTTTCCTACAAGAATTATTTCATTAGTCATGAAATTTAATTTTGTACAGAAATGGCCTTCAGAAAATGACTGAGCAGTGATACTATCTATAGTCGACTATTTTTAATAGATAATAGAATATACTATAGCTACTGAAGAAATTACATGATTATTAAATATTCATACATATTTTATAGTGATGTTAGGAAAAACTGCACTTAAACTAGCGTGAAATATGTTTGAAGTCCTATAGAACAACAGTGCGCATGCGCCAGAGTCTATAGGGTCAGCGATAACCCACAATCGAACCACATCGATTATCATCCTGAATTACTATCTGTCACTATGAAATTTAAATGACCAATATTTGCAATAAATCTCCAAATCTATGTTTAAAAATATATTAATAATATTAAAATTACCAAATGTTTATTAAAAATGGATGTACACTTACTTATCACTCCCTAACGCTGATCCAACCAGCGATAACCAAAACAGTGATAGCAAAATCATAGACTAAATAATGTACTCTATGGAGAAAATAGCTGTTAGCATCATAATATTGTGATTTGCATATTTAAATAAATACTTCAAAATTATCTAATAATGTTATAAAAATTGTTAGAAAATTTTAAAAATATTAAATAATGTTAGTAAATACAGAAAAAAAGAGCTATACTTTACAACAATTTAACTGAAAAATCTGGTGCTAGTAGAAGTGCAGTTGAGCCGTGATCTTGATATAATAGTTAAACAAAGATGCACATTCATCTGGAAACAAATGTGTAAATAATTGAGTGAAATTTAACATTAGAATGTGTCTTGAATCGTCTTTATTAGCACTAACAAATGTTGAGTTTTATATTATATATAATTTCCTAGTAAAGCTGCAAATCATAGCATGAAAATGGTATGATTGCAGCGAAAGACTTGCCCTCGGGCAGAATGACTGTGGATGGATATTATATATTACTAGCTTATACCCAGCTTGCACTGTTATGCCTAAATAAATTAAATGTGGTTTTATGTGTAGTTCAATAAGTGAAAATAAAAATAATTGCTTCGGAATCTACTTATTCTGATCTTCTTGGCATCATTCAGCTGAAAATAAAAAATGATTATTTGTGGTTATCCATAAAAGATATACATATGCTGTCATAGACTTTTGCGAGGAATTTTATAGATATTCAATTCTGTGTACTTTGATTTGGTGTATTTGTTATGGTTTAGGCAGCATAAGCCATTTAATCATCGAAATGGCAAATTTTTTTAGTGCACCGATGCCCATTTTTTAGTTCTGGTCCTATAGTATGTATGGTAATATGTTATATACATTAATTGTCTCAGAAAAATTCTCTCTCTGGTATACTATAGTGACATTTAATAACCAAGCTTATTCTGGGGGAAAAAAAAATTGTGAAAGAAAAAAATTCTTACATAGAAAAACATGGATGAATTTAATATAATCAATGGTGTTATGACATTTTCAGATTTTATAGAATTACAATAACTACCAGTTTACTTCTAATGTGATGATCATCTGCCTGAAACTGAAATTGGCTCACAAGAAAGTTACTCTAATAATGTTTATTTAGCTCTCAGTTCCATTATGAGCATAGGTTTGATGTAATTATGGTATTCTGTAATTTACATTTTATAGCATATGAAAACGGATATAAAATCATAGAACTAATGCTGATTGTGGTCAGTAGTAGTGGACTAATGTTATGTTCCTTGTTTCTAATCCCAAGGGTCCTGAGTTCAAACCCAGCTGGGATCAATAGATGTTTTTTTGGGATGAGAAAATACAAGGAGCAAGTTGTCTGGGAGGAACTTTAAGACCTGGATCCTGACACTGAAGGTTTTCAGCCTTATAAAATAACCTTATGCCTTAATAATCCACTGCTGTGGTCTTGGGGTAGCATGCTGCCTTGTCACGCAGCGGGCCCGAGTTCGATCCCCGGTCAGGGCAGTTTTTCTGGGTGAGGTTTTTATTGGGGTTTTTCCTCACCTGTAAGACAAATGTCAGGTAAACTTTAAGGCCCAAAGGGTCCCCGAAATCATAAGGCTATCATCATCATCCTTCACCGGTGTGGAGTGCAACGGGAAGCTACAACACCTACAATTCCCTAGTAAAGCTGCAAGCGTAGCATGAAAATGCTTATGATTACAGTGAAGGACCTGTCTTCGTACAGAATTACTATGGGTGGATGACTGCTTTAAAATAGAGGCCCTAAACAAAATTTAATGACCTTCATCATGCCTACAATACACATAATTGCCTACTATATATCTCATTGGATCAGTATGTTGACCGCATACCATTCATGGTTAATGTAGTGAAATAAGCATAACTATAATTAAATTTGTCTATTAACTCCTAACAAAAGGAGAAGACAAAGGCCAACATTGAGCTGTTATGCCATTGTAGATAGATACAAATTGTGGGATATTTTGTGCTCTCACCCCAGTAACATCTGAGGAAACAAAACTGTAGGTAATGTTTTTCTTTGTATCAACATAATTCTTATTACATAGCAGAAATGACTTGATATGTATGTATTACATGCCTTAGATTACAAATTATTTAAATTCATTTCATTTGTCTTCCATTATTTCTTTAACTGTATGATTTGTCCTTTTTTTTGCAACATCTACGCATATCATATAGCACTAAGTTCTACATTATTATGTCACATGATTTTTTAGAACTTTTCCAGCAATTTATGTGGATACACTTTAGGTTTGTGTTACAGATTTTATTCAAGTCCTTCAGAAATCTCTTATGCTGATGGAATATAAAATGACATGGATAGCAAATGTGCAAACATAGCTCACACATATGAATCAACATTTCAGTAACAAATTGCATATTCTGATTAACCATAACCATAAACTTTGCATAATTGATTGTGCTTATATCACATTATTTGGCTATTTCCATTTCCACATTTCTAATTTCTTTCTTCCTACCTTTTTGGACCAAAAACTCTTATATTCCTTAGTTTGGCCGAGGTTTTATATAATTATGGTATTCTGAAATTTTCATTGTACAGTACATGAAAACAGAAATAAAATCAGAAGTAGATGATGTTATTGGTTGTGCTGTTTCTGAAAGAGGGATGTGTCTAGCTGTCCACCCACTAACTTCAGACGAAGTCCAACTTGAAATAGTGTTATTCTTTGTACATTCAGAGTTCTTATTTCATAGCATAAATGACTTGATATGTATGTACAACATGCCTTTACTTACAAATTATTTCATTTGTCTTCAATTACATTTTTGAATATGTGTCATGCTGCTTACTTCATATTTGTTCTCTCTCTTTTTTTTTTTTGCAACATCCAGTCTCGCCATATAGTGCTATGTCTTACATCTTTGTCATATGATTTTCTTTAAACATTATACAACATTTTAGCCGTTGATGTTGAGACTGTTTTAGGTATGTTATAAAATTTAACTAATGTCCTTGGGATATTTATATGCCGGTGGAATATAAAATGACATGGAAAGTGGATGTTAATTCAATTGATCAAACATTCCAGTATAAAATGTCCTATCCTGACAAACCATAATTTACGACTCTTTTGCATAATCAATATCATGTATTTTAGTCTATTTCTATCATCACTTCTAATTTTTTCCCCTATCCTTTGTACTTGTATGTCACCAGAAAATATATATATTCCTCTGTTAGTTCAGTCTAGATTTGATAAAATTATGGTTTTCTGCAATTTTCTTTTACAGAGCATGAAAACAGAAATAAAATCAGAAGTAGACATTGAAATTGGTAGTGCTGTTAGTGAATGTGGAATGTTTCCAGGTGTGAAAACAGTAAATTCTAAGAAAGCAGTACTTGAGGTAATATTTTTGTTTGTTAGTTCAGAATTCTACTGTCTTGTCACCAATGACTTGATAGAGTATAATATAATGGTCCTGTAGTTATATGCTATTTTGATTCTTTTCAATTAATTTCTATTACATTTTCAGATTATGTCATGCTGACTATATTTTTTTTATTGCAACATTTACAGTCATCATTGAGTACTATATCCATTAGCATTAATTCATAAGATTTTTGAGCACATTTTGCATTTTTACACAGAAACTACTTTAGGTTTATGTTACAAAAAGCACATTAATTTGGATTGTTCATACCTTTTTAATTTGGTGGAATTAAATGCAATACACCATCAAATTAGCCAATGTAAGTTGCAGTGGTGGCTGGTGCTGAAAATCTGCTGTGTGCTGTAAGAATTGACATAAAATAGTGTATAAATAAATAAATTATGCTACTCACTCAACAGTGAAAAATAAAGTCCACACGAGGATTCTTCTTACTGCAACATTTATCAATCACTCTGGCATCAATCCCTTCTATGTTGGAAAAGCAGGTCATCTTAATTAAAAGAACTGCAAGTGCACTTTGTTGTTCCTGTAGCATGGTGTTCTGAAGGATAGTTTTTATTATTTTAAGGGACACAAGCTTCTTGACCTGTTGCTGGTTGCTTTCTGTAAATTTATTAAACAATCAAACTGTCCTTGTATTTAAAAATACCATATTAATAGTCCTCAATTTGAAATTCCACTTTGTTTGTTATCTGCAAGGGATCATACGAGCTGTCAAGCTGACAAGTTGAGGAAAAACACACACTGACTGATTCTGTGATGCAGCACTTTGCATTGTTAGGTTCAGTTGATGCGCATAGCAGTGAATGTAATGATCATTAGGATAATGACATTTTATTTTTGATTGGACTTCTCGTACTGCACCACTTGTTACATTTGTACCATCATAGGTTTGAACTATGACTTTGTGTGGTGAATCCATGAATATTGTATCTTCTTCTTCTTCCGAATGCAGTATTGGGTGATGATGCCCATTCTGCGACTACAAAAACTGATCTTTCCATCGGTTGAAGGGTCTTCCGAGGTCTCTTGCCTTTAAGGTTGAGGTGGTAAATCATCTTTGGTAAATGGGAGTTTGACATTCTCTGGACGTGTTGGAACCATTTAATCTGATAATTTTGTATATGTTCAACCATTTCCCTACTATTCCACTGCATTCTTATCTCATCACTTTTCATTCTATCCCTTAATGTTAGTGAATTGTATCTAATTCATTAAAAGTATATTTAGAAATTGCATCCATATTTTGTCCCAAAGCTCCAGAATGTTTCATATGGAACACCATTCACCTTGTAGCAAAAAACTATCGCCGACTATGTCTAATCGGAAATATCTATGGTCTCATTGGCTATTGTTGCTATAAATCCAGTTGTTTCATTTCTTCTATTATCCAATAAGTTTCCAATATGTAATCCAACAATTGATTTTGAATGGTTTTTGATACCTGCTTAAAAATCTGCTTAGATTTCATGTGTTGTTTCATTGCATTGTCTACACTATAAATTAAATGTGTTAATCCCAAGAAAACTGACGGACTATCAGATATGTCACTCTCATCATGTCCCCTTAACACAAACTCAAAGATACCACAGAACTTGAGTCTATAAATTAATTATTCTAGAAACTACATATGTTTTTTTATACTTGTCTGCTGTGTTTTTCTGTGTTCGTGATAGGCACAACTTATCTGTGTTGTGATATACACATTACTTAAAACACTAACAAGGCAGTTAGCACAAGTTATGATCACAACTGCAAAGAAGTTTTGATTTGCAAGTAAAAGTTTTACATGTAGATTACAAATATGCACACAATATTTGCCATTGACAATTACCCTGCACTTTACAATAATGCACATGTTCAGTCACCAAGTTCAAGAAATGGGTTCTTGGTGGCTCTTGGTGAAACATTACGAGGATGAACATTTCCATAGAGTATAAAGTGCTGGAAACAGAGTTGCATATCATAGTAGGAGCACTTTATGAATGCCTGCATTAAGCAGTCTTCCAAATCACACTGTCTTTGAACATCAAAAATACGTTTGGGAGGTGATTTAAACCTTTCTGGTCTGAAGTCATCATATCCAGCTACATTCCAGGAGTACCGAACAAAGTCTATGAAGACTGGAGATTAGATCTGATAGTATAGAATATACATCAGCAAAGAAATTGAATCCCTCGACGATGGTGTGAATTGATAATTGTTAAGGATATTTTGATCTTCAGTCCGCTTCAGCACCGCCTTGAACTGTCGGAAGTGTAGCACATCAGGTCGCTGAATATAAGGTGTGCTCCCAGTAGGGATAGTCTATACTGTATACACCATTTTTTAGGTCGGATAGCATGATATTAGTTATATCACGATATGTCTCGAGCGAATCATCGCTGCATATGTGAAGTAGACATCTTGAAACAATGAGTTAGGATTTGTTTTGTGATTAGGCCAGACTTCAAGGAAACTTGAATCAGATTTTGCGGTATCAGCATGTGTTGCACTACTTGCACTCCAAATTGACCTCTAGGTTCCTGTTATTGGCGGTGGCACATAGTTTATACTTTTTGTAATCACCACATCATTTTGTGTTATATTAAGGTTCACTGGAAGCCTAGCTAATTATTTTGTATAATTTTCTCTTCAAATTTTTTTCTGGAGAAAGATGTTTTTAATAAATTGTCTATGGAATTCTCCATCTCTTATAAATAGAACATACCTTTTTCAAATAATAATTAATATTTACAGCACTTCGAACCAATCAAATTTGACTTTACTTCCAAATGAGCACTGTTATTCAAAACAGAAAACATACATACGCATTCTGTATGAACAAAAGTTTAGAAAGGAAAACTGTGTAAAAAATGTGATAGTGTTGCCAACTGTGGTTTCTTCAGTTACGATTAAACATACTCAGAAACAACTAAAATCAATATTAAACATCCTTTCTTTCTGTTATTACATGTCTACTAAATATAATATGCCTATAATAGGAAAAAATAAGACATAAAGCTTTGCATGAAAAATGGAATCTAAAAAAAAACTGTTTTAATATATATAAAATAAATCAGTACAAAATAGTACAAATTACCATCTGCAGCACTGGTGAATTCATAGCCACAGATAGGATAAAACTGAGGGAACAAAATTTAGTATCTGTGCACCCACGTAGACATTAAAGGGAATTGAGAAATGAAAATTTTGTTTCTGCACTTGTGCGATCCGAATTTCCTTATGGCATGAACCTAGTGGTGCAATTCACAGCACAATCTGAAGATATTGGAAAAAAAGAAGTAGAGTGTGTGAATATCCAGGAAAAATAAAGTTTTCGGTTTTGTTTTATAAGTTTTTCTCCCCTCACAATTAAATGTGTTGTAGCACCTTAGCACATAAGGAGCGGCCGCCACTGGTAATTTGCACATGTTTAACTAGCCAACAACAAATTCTCAGTCCTGATCTAACCGCAATTCATAGCTATCTTTACATGATCCATATTGCTTATGTCACTTTTTTATATCATTTCCTTTTTGACTTCTAATGTATATATATATAATTGTTGTAAGCATATGTGTGTATGTATATGTATATATATCCATCCATCCATAGTAATTCTGTCCGAGGGCAGGTCCTTCACTGCAATCATAGCACTTTCATGCTATGCTTGCAGCTTTACTAGGGAATTGTAGGTGTGGTAGCTTCCCGTTGCTTTCCGCACCAGTGAAGGATGATGATGATGGCCATATGATTTTGGGGACCATTTGGACCTTAAATTTTTCTGACATTTGTCTTACAGGTGAGGAAAAACCCGATAAAAACCTCACCCAGAAAAACTGCCCCAACCGGGGATAAAACCTGGGCCCGCCTCGAGAACACAGCAGTGGGCTTATATATATATATATATATATATATATATATATATATAATGTATGTATGTATGTGTGTGTATGTTATAACTATATTTTTGACATTTGGCAATGAAGGCTAATATGATATAAAATGAAAAATAATTGCCTGAGTTGGGATTTGAACCCGAGTCTCTAAACTCTGTACGTTTAGTGCTCTAACCATCTGAGCTACTCAGGTATCCTAACACAAACATTTATTTTTCGTATATATGTAGTATTCTCAATTTACATGAGAGGTAGTAGGATATCGTTCCAACTGCCATCTTGTGGCCACCATAACAGTAAACAAATTTTAATGAGAATATTTTACTTTATAGCAATAATGCTTGTATATTTAGATGTTATAACCATATTTTTGACATTTGACAATGAAGGGAAATATGATATGAAAAAGAAAAATAAATGCCTGAGTCAGGATTTGAACCCGCGTCTCTGAACTCTGTACATTTAGTGCTCTAACCATCTGAGCCACTCAGGTATCCTAACACAAACATTTATATTTCTATAGTTATAACATCTAAATATACAAGCGTTACTGCTGTAAAGTAAAATATTATCTTTAAAATTTGCTACCTGTTTTGGAGACCACAAGATGTCAGTTGGAACAATATCCCGCTACCTCTCGTGTAAATTGAGAATACTACATATATAAGAAAAATAAATGTTTGTGTTAGGATACCTGAGTGGCTCAGATGGTTAGAGCGCTAAACTTACAGAGTTTAGAGACTCGGGTTCAAATCCCGACTCAGGCATTTATTTTTTTTCATATCATATTTGCCTTCATTGCCAAATGTCTAAAATATAGTTACAACATCTTAATATACAAGCGTTACTGCTAGAAATTAAAATATTCTCTTGAAAATTTGCTTACCTGTTATGGTGGTCACAAGATGGCTGGAATGATATCCCTGTCCCACTTGTGTAAATTGAGAATACTATATACATATATATATATATATATATAAAGAAAAATAAATGTTTGTGTTAGGATACCTCAGTGGCTCAAATGGTTAGAGCGCTAAACGTACAGAGATTGGAGACTTGGGTTCAAATCCCGACTCAGGTATTTATTTTTCTTTTCCTATTATATATATATTATACAGGGTGTATGTAACATAACACAACGACAAAATTTCAGGAATGAGTTCCTCATATGGAGAGAATAAAAAAAGTGTATTACAACATAGGTCCGGAAATTGATAATTACAGTTATTCGAACTTTTATGAATATTAGGTTAAGGTTTACAGTAGTTATTGACAGTCAGTTTTCTGTTGATTGTAGGTTGCTGTGATGTACACAAATGAAGAATATGCCTATATGCATTTCATCTATGGTTTGAAGGGTGGTAATGCTTTGAGGATGCGTTGTTTGTATCACAAACAATATCCAATGCGGAGATTGCCAGATCGTAAGACTTTTGAAGGAATCCATCGCCGCTTATGCAAATATGGGAATTTTGCACGCCCACCAAGGACTGGGGGACGGCCAACAGTTGTAAGGCCTGAAGAGGAGGAGTCTGTTTTCAACATTGTAGACGAAAATCCTGGAATAAGCACAAGGCGCTTAGGATTGCAGACCAATTTGTCACACTTGTCGGTATGGAGACTACTAAGGGAACAACAATTGCATCCATATCATCTACAACGTGTACAAGCCTTATCTCATGCAGATTATCCTGCACGGGTAATGTTCTGCCAGTGGTTCCTCCAACAATGCGGTGTGAATCCTAACTTTGGAGCTGTCGTGTTGTTCACGGATGAGGCAACATTCACTAGGGATGGGATCTGGAATAGGCACAACCAGCACGTGTGGGCAGACACGAATCCCAATGCAACAATCGCAACACATCACCAACAGAGATTCTCAATTAACATCTGGACAGGCATTGTTGGTGATAGTTTGTTGGGACCCTACATTCTTCATTCAATGGATGTGAATACACACGTTTCTTGCGCAATCAATTACCTTGTTACTTGGAAGACATGCCACTAGCATCCCGACGGCTGATGTTCTTCATGCACAATGGTGCTCCTGTACATTTCAGTCTATCTGCTCCCAGGTACCTTAATAGAGCATTTGGTTTCCACTGGATTGGTAGAGGAGGACCAATTTCTTGGCCACCACGATCTCCCAATTTAAACCCCATGGACTTTTATCTTTGGTGTATTCAAGCCCTGTGGATGATGTAATAACTCTCCGTGCATGCATTGTGGCAGCCTGTCAGACTGTATGCACTACACCAGGCATTTTTTATCGTGTTGAAGACTCAATGCGAAGAAAATCAGCTGCCTGTATTAAGGCAAAAGGAGATCACTTCGAACATTTCATCTGACAGAACAGAGAACTCCAACAAGTCCCTTGCATTTTTGTCGCCATGTAATAATAATAATAATACTTTATTTATTCTGGCAGAGTTAAGGCCATAAGGCTCTCTCTTCCTACTAACATTCACAAAAGTTCGAATAACTTGATAATTATCAATTTCTGGACCCATGTTGTAATATACTTTTTTATTGTCTCCATATGAGGAACTCATTCCTTAAATTTTGCCGTTGAGTTATGTTACAACCTGTATATATATATATATTCAATTATTTTTTTCATAACAAATAGTACAAGAGAAATAAATCCATTAATATTATATTTGTTTTTAAAAACGAATGATCCATCCATAGTAATTCTGCCCGAAGGGAGGTCCTTCACTGCAATCATAGCATTTTCATGCTATGCTTGCAGCTTTACTAGGGAATTGTGTAGGTGTGGTAGTTTCCCATTGCTTTCCACACCGGTGAAGGATGATGATGATAATGATAAGGATGATCATGATGATGATGGCCATATGATTTCGGGGACCGTTTGGGCCTTAAAGTTTTCCTGACATTTGTCTTACAGGTGAGGAAAAACCCCGATAAAAACCTCACCCAGAAAAACTGCCCCGACCGGGGATTGAACCCGGGCCCGCTGCGTGACAAGGCAGCACGCTACCTCGAGACCACAGATTTAGTAAAAATTGTTCAAATCGGAATCACATGGGACCAATTTTTTTGTCCGCATTAGACAACATTCCGCATTATAAAAAAATATTAACCAATCTGAGATTATAGAGCACCTTGGATTAATTGTAGTTCCACTGTCGTTGGAAAGTGAAGTTTAGTATGTATGAGCGACTTCGACGGTAACGCGTGAAAAAATAGTCCGCTTCGTCAGCGTTAAAAATGTCTCTTAGGCTTGTATCCTGAAATTAAAGTATGCAGTTTCGGTTTCAACTCACTGACTATACTTTCGTTCACATCATTTGATTCCCTGCAAATTTCATTCCATGCTACATTGTGTCATCTTTTAAAACTGTCCACAACCAACTTGAAGATGCCTCGAAATCATTATTCCCTAGGGATGTAGTAACAGCTAGAGCTTAACTTTGGAGCTTCGGTTGGAAATTTGGAGATCTTTTGATCGTTGATTTCATTTTTTTTTTTTTGCCCTTCATTTTACCATTTCCTTGCATCCATTTATTCATTATTTTTCCTTTGTGTTTTAAAATCTCACAAACTTTGGGTTTATCCACATTTAAATTTAGTCAATATTTCACGTACTGAGAGTTTGTTTTTCTTTATGAAGATATTCACTTTTATTTTTTTCATACATACGATTTAGCCATCTTTGTTCCGTAAATTCAGAATGCTCTCTGTTAAAGATTCATATACAATCGGTCTCATATCTTAAACTAATTTAAGGGGGTGATGGGTGAAATTATTGACCATTTGAGATCAAAATTGGCATTTTTTTTGTTTTTTGTGCTACAAAAATAGCATGTACACAAATGTATATGTTGGCAAAGTTTCAGAGGCCTATGACGCTTCTAAGTGTCTAATATGCTGATTAGGCCTGTATGTTATATATTGTATTTAAATTGCATGCAAATCTTTAAACTTGTTTTTCCACACTTTTATTTTCACATTTTTGTATATTCAAAATTGAATGGAATTCACAAAGTTTGTTCTAGAAGGTTCAAGTTTTTACTGCATGTCCCAAAAACAATGAGTAACAAAGCAGTGCATGGGTTTCATGATTGAAGTAGTATTTTAAGAAATAAAAAATAAAATGAATGCAATTATTATTTTTTTTTGTAATTCCACGCATGAGGTACAACATTATTTTTTCCTCCCTCCCTTTCTATTCACATTATAGGAATTCTAATGCATGATGTTTTTCTAAATATTTAGGGGTCTTGTAAAAAAATCTGATAATTTTCTAAAAAAATTGTGGAACCCATTTAATTATATTTTTTTAATATAATATTTTTAACTCATAAAATAAATGTCTCACAAGAATGAAACTTGAACACATCATTATGTGTCATGCAGTGAATGGTTGTTCAAAAAAATAAGTCTCTAGCTCAAAAAATGTAGAAAATAGAAATTTCACCCATCACCCCCCATAAGATCTTACAGTGCACTGGTTATTTATAAGACAGATGTCACACGCCAAATATTGGTTAAACGAGCCTGTATATCGCAAAACGGATTTGCAGAGAGGCCGAAACAAAATTCCAGATATAGGTAGAAACTCTACTTCACCCATCACGGGCAGAAAGACTCATCACTTATTGTTAATTAGTCTAACGTGAATTCAATGAAGTGCAAACTAAATTTATTTCTCTCTCTATCTTTCTGCCTTATAAACATTTTTTCATGAATTGCATAGAAATATCCTTTTGTTTCCGTGTTGGACAGATTCCGTTTTATACAAAATAAATACACCTGGATTTACTATTATTTTGCTGGGATAAATAAATGTGTTCACATTGGATAGATTTCTGCATTATTCACGTATCGGATTAAACAAGTTTTGCTGTATTATTGTTTTTTAGTTTTTTTAAATTCTTTTGATATTTGAATTTTGGCTAGATTATTAAAATGCAACAGTACTTTTTGGTATTATTTATTTAAAATAGAAGTGCTCATTTACTTAAGCCAACTGATAATAGTAATCTGGATCACTGATAAATTTAATATAACAAAAGTTATTTAATCCTTTATCATTTTTAAGTAAATTTCAAAAGATTTCCAAATTGGTATATGAACATTCTTTTAGGTATGGTATACTAAGTTTCATATTAAATAACCAAGATTATTCTGGAAAGAAATGTTTGTATTGCTTAGCAATAAACATGGATGAATGTAACGTAATCAATGGTGTTTATGATATTTTCAGATTTTCTGAAATTACAACAAACTGCCGGTTTGTTTGTAACATGGTGATCATCTACCTGAAGCTAAATTGATTCACAAGAAAGTTATTGTGTTAATATTTATTTAGCTCTCATTTAGTTTATGAATGAAGGTTTGATATAATTACGGTATTCTGTAATTAACATTTTATAGGATATGAAAATGGATGTAATGTTGGATGTAGAGAATGAAATTGGTAGCTAATACTGATTGTGGTGGACTGTGGTTATGTTCCTTGCCTCTGATCCTGAGGATCAAGAGTTCAAACCCAGCTTGGGTTGATGGATTTTTATGATTGATAATATCCAAGGTGCAAGGCATCCAGGAAGCACTCTAGGTCCAGGTCTCGAGTCTGAAGATCTTCACGCTTATAAAAGAACCTTAAACCTGTATAAAAAAAGGCCCCTATTCAAAATTTACCATTCTCCATCATGCGTGTAATGCCTCAACTGCCTACTAGATATCTCATTGGGTTGCTATGTTGACCACATACCATTCATTGTGTTTGTAGGGAAAGAAACATAACTAAAATAACTTGGTCTCGTAACTCCTAACAAAGGATGATATATGACCCAGCATTGGGCTGTTATGTCATTCTAGATAGATAGATATATATACTAATTGTGGAATATTTCCAGCTGTCAACCCAGTAACATCTGAGAAAACAAAACTATAGATAATGTTTTTATTTGTATGATTGGAATTCTTTTTTCATAGCAGAAATAACTTGGTATGTATGTACAAAATGCATTTGGTTACAAATTATTTAAATTTGTTTCAATTGTCTTTTATTATATGACATATTCACTGTATGATTTGTCCTTGTATTGCAACATCTACTCATATCATTTAGCAGTAAGTCCTACATTACTATGTCACATGATTTTTAGAACATTTTTCAACAATTTATGTGGAGTCTGTTATAGTTTTATGTTATGGATGTTAATTTAAGTCCTTCGGAAATTTCTTATGCCAGTTGAATACAAAATGACATGGATAACGAATGTGCAATGATACCTCACACATATGAACCAACATTTCAGTAACAATTTGCATATTCTGATTTATCATAATTTAAAAGCTGTCTTTGCATAATCAAATGTGCTATTATCACATATTGTCACAAATGGCCGTCTTCAAGTTGATTTTAGCATAAATAACCACACACAGATTATCTTGTAGTATTTCACTATAACTTTATTTAATTGTACAAATTATGAGTAGAAATTTACCCATAGACTGCACTAATAATAATAATAATAATAAAAATAAATCTTGACTTACAGTTTATCTGGTACACAATTATTTTACAATCTCGAACGAGTCCACTAGCTACAATTTCTTTTCTCCTCAAACTTCACATATCGCTGCTAATTCACAACAGACTAGATTCTGACTCTAGCAGCAGATTATATAGGGAGGAGGATGGAAATTTCATAGTCTCTAATGGAGACTTTCAGTGTCAAAACCTCTGGCCATCAATCTTTCCTGAAAGGGGAAGTAGGGATGATTAGAGATTTCTGGAATGAGGGCCCAGACTTTTCGATGATCTGCGCAGATATTTCGACTAGCATGTAGGCGAACTGCAAATCCAAGTCTTCCAATTCTCGCCTTCATCTGCAAAATTCAATCATAGTTATTATGATGTGTCATATTTAGAGCTGTCTTTGCATAATCATTTGTGCTTTTGTCACACATTTGAGACTTTTTCTATCTCCACTTCTATTTTTTTCCTTCCTACCTCTTTGAACCTAAACTTATATATTCATCAGTTTGGCCTGGATTTGATATAAATTTGATAGTATGTAATTTTAATTTTACAGGACATGAAAACAGAAATAAAATCAGAAGTAGATGATGTAATTGGTTTTACTGTTTCTGAAAGTGGGATATGCCCAGCTGTCAACCCACTGACTTCAGAGGAAGTCCAACTAAAAGTAATGTTTTTCTTTCTACATTCAGAATTCTTATTTCATAGCACATATGACTTGATATTTATGTATGACATTCCAATTCATAGTTAAATATGTGAAATAACATTATGATGTTCTTGATTCGTAAATGAGTCATTTTTTAACATCTTACCTCATATTTTATGTTTCTTCAAACACGGGAACTAGTTTTCGAGAGAAGGATGTCTCTCATTTTCAACCAACATTATGACTACCGGATTTTCATTGGAATCTCCATCAGTAACGTTGCCATCTGGTGTTAATTTGATGAACTTTGAGATGAGGTCACATTCATCAGGAATCTCAAAATTCGTGGATCTAAATTTGTTCTTCCGAATATATATCTTCTCCCAAATTGTCAATTCTAAAGGTTTTTCCAAATGTTTTAAAAGTAGGGCTTCTTTTTCATTTTATGATTCTCCAATTAACTATGTGCTGCAATAGCTGATTTTTTAATTTCACCATTTTTAATATTTCTGAAGTGTTCCTTTGTCCAAATTTCTTTTTGTTTTTCCTATGTATACTTTATTGCAGTACATACAATTAATTTGATAAATTCCAGATTTTTTGCTATCTGATGTGTTCAATTTCTTATTAGTTATTAATAGATTACCAAGGCTAAATTTATTTATCGGTGCCAATGTAATATTGAATTTCTTGAAAATTTTTTTGAAATTTGTTATGTATATCAGGATGATACGTAATTTTCTTAAACTGTTTTCCTTTCTTTGAATCAGATTGCAGGGTAGTGTATTCTTTCAATCTTTTTTGTTGTCTAAATTTCTTTAATTTATTTACAATTATTCCTTTTCCAAAACCATTTAAATTGGTAATGTTCAAAATGTGATTGTATTCTTTCTTAAAATCTTCTTCATTTAATGGAACATTTAATAATCTATATATCAAGCTGTTGAAAATTGCATGTTTATGTGCCATATGATTGAAACCTGAAGATTTTATATAATTGTCTGTATGATAGTCTGTATGAGACAATTTGAGAGAAGATATATATTGAGAAGAACAAATTTAGATCCATGAATTTCGAGATTCGTGGTGAACGTGACCTCATCTCAAAGTTCATCAAATCAACACCAGATGGGAACGTTATTGATGGAGATTCCAATGATTCCAACAAAAATCCGGTAATCATAATGTCGGTTGATAATGAGAGAGATCCTTCTCTCGAAAACTAGTTCCCGTGTTTGAAGAAACATAAAATATTAGGTAAAATGTTAAAAAATGACTCATTAATTTATGACGTTCCAACCTTAAACCTCAATAAAAGAGGTCTCTAACCAAAATGTACCAACCACCATCATGTTTATAATAAATTAACTGCCTACTAGATGTCTCATTGGGGTGTTATTTTGACCACATACCATTCATTATATCTGTAGGGAAATAAGAATGACTAAATAACTTGATCTAGTGATTCCTAACAAAGAAAGAAATATGGCCCAACATAGGGCTGTTGTGCCATAGTAGATAGATAGATAGATATTAAATGTGGGATATTTCCTGCTGTCAATCGAGTAACATCTGAGGAAACAAAACTATAGGTAATATTTTTGTTTGTATAATCAGAATTCTTATTACATAGCAGATATTAATTTATATATATGTACAACATGCCATAGGTTACAATTTATTTAAATTGTCTTCCATTACATCTTTGGATATATATCAGACTGAATCTATCATTTATCCTTTTTTTTGCAACATCTACTCATATATTGAACTTTTTTAGGAATAAATCACTATGAGGTTTAATTTAAGATAAAATCAAATGTTTCATATCTCTCCTCATATTAATCTTCTAAGTAGTTCGCGATTTCAAGACCATAGCGGTCCCACCTTCAGTACCATCTTGACAATTGATGTTATGTCGATCGGAAGAACCACTTCTTCTTCCCTCTGTTGGTGGACCGATAAACCTCTGGATCAGATCAGGATACACAGGAATTTCGAA
Organism: Diploptera punctata; assembly: GCA_030220185.1. Classification (NCBI taxonomy): domain Eukaryota; kingdom Metazoa; phylum Arthropoda; class Insecta; order Blattodea; family Blaberidae; genus Diploptera; species Diploptera punctata. Next base: position 896,186 of record JASPKZ010003863.1, on the reverse strand, counting down.
GTTCATAAGTTTTTCTTTGTTTTTCTTTGTTTTTCTGAATGTGGATTTTTCTCAAACTGAAAAACATCTAATTGAATCAAATCTAGTCTAATTAAAGCAATAGATAAACAAAAGGAACTCACGATTTGGGAAAAATCCACGTTCGGGAAAAATCCACGTTCAGAAAAACAAAAAAAAAAACAAAAACTTATGAACTTCGAAATTCCCGCGCATACTTTCCTGATCCAGAGGTTTATTGGTCCACCAACAGAGGGAAGAAGAAGTGGCCCTTCCAATCGACATAAAATCAGTCGACAAGATGGTACTGAAGATGGGACTGCTTTGGTCTTGAAATCACGATCTACTTAGAAGATTATTATGAGGAGAGGTAGGAGACATTCAAATTTATTTTATCTACTCATATCATTAAGCACTAAGTCCTACATTATTATGTCACATGATATTTTAGAACATTTTTCAGCAGTTTATATGGAGACTGCTTTGGGTTTATGTTATGGATGTTATTTAGGTACAATTTTATCACTCTCACCTCATATTTTTCTACTTATTTAAACTAGTTTCGGAACTTTACACTTCAGTTCCATCTTCAGTATTTTGTAACCGTTGTTTATTCGTCTTGAAGAATCGTCTTTCGCTCTATCTGTTGCTACACTGAAACATCTCGAAATTAGGTCATTCTCCCTGGGAATTTCTAAGTTCATTTATTTCTATTTTTTTTTTGTATATTTTTTCCCAAACAGTAAGTTATCTTGGTTTTTCTATTTGTTTTAATAACTTAGCTATTTTTGATAACATGGGCAGCCACTGCAAATTTTTTATTTCCTCTATCTTGATGTTCCTGAGATGTTCTTTCACCCTGGTTTTCAAATTTCTTTTAGTTTTTCCTATATAGACCTTCTCACAGTCTTCACATTTAATCTGATGAATCCCTGATTTGTTTTCTTCTTCTATTTTCTCGTTTTTGTTAGATCTAATTAATCTACTGATGCTATAGTAATTTTTGGGTGAATACCTTATATTGAAATTTTTTAAAAATTGTGTGAAACTTGTGGTGCTTCAAGGGATGATATGTTTTTTTTAATGCCCCCAGTATTGTCCTTTTAGACATTTCTGGTGTTCTCTCCTGACAATGGCATAATTGCAACCCATTCCTGAGGTTGGGGCGCCCGGAAGGTGGGGTTACATTACTCCAATGATATGATGGGTGATGATGATGATAGTGGTGCACCAGGAGAGCCCCTAATCCTAAGCTTAATCTAGGATGAATAAGAATGATGTTGATTGCGATGGCCATATGATTTCGGGGACTGTTTTGGGCCTTAAAGTTTTCCTGACTTTGTCTTACAGGTGAGGAAAAACTGCAATAGAAACCTCACCCAGAAAGTGGGATCGAACCCGGGCCCTCTGCATGACAAGGCAGCACGCTACCTCGAGACCACAGCGGTGGATGAATTCCCTGAATTTTATATTTCTTCTTTTTCTTATAGAAGAGTGCTTTGGTTAATTAATGTTTGTCTTTTGAACTTGTTTATTTTCTTGCGTATCATTCTTCCTTCAAAACCATTTTTTGTAGCCATGTTGATTATGTGTTCTTTTTCTTTTTCATAATTTTCTTTGCTCTAGATATGTTTATTAATCTATGTATGAAACTACTGAAAACTGCTTCTTTCTGAGCTCTGTGAGTGAAACCTGTAGTTTTATATAGTTATCTATGTGTGTCTTTTTTTCTGTATATTCGAAATTCTATCGTATTTTCTAAATTCCTTCTTAAGTTGAAATCTGAAAATGGTACCTCTCTATTAATTTCAGTTTCCATAGTGAACTTTATAGATTGACTTTGAATGCTCAAATAATTTCAATGCATCATCTGTTTATGATTAACTATTGCAATTAAGTCATACACATATCTGCACCAGGAATGGAAAATTAAATGATGATCACTAATTATATTGTGTTCAATATTCCACATGATCAGATTAGCTAAAAATGGAGATAAAGGGTTACCCATTGAAAGTCCTGAATTTTGTTTGTAGAATCTCCCATTGTAAGTGAAAAACATATTATCAATACATAATTTAGTTGAAGTTTTGTATTCAGATATCTTTTATTTTTCAATTTTATTTCTGTTAAACCAATTTTCTAAAATTTTCATAGTTTTGTCTGTAGGAATGCTTGGAAACAAGGAAACAACATCAAAAGAAACCAATCAGTCTGATGATTGTAAATATATATTTTCTAGTTTCAATGCCAATTCATATGGATTTTCTTCTATTGAAGAGTTTTCAAATACATTCATGTTTTTAAAAATTTATTACATAACCATCTTCATGAATGATATGTAGGAGACCCTATGTTGATAATTATTGGTCTCATTTTCATCCCTTCTTTGTGAATTTTATGGAGTCCATAGATGTTGGGAATTTTGGATTTGAAACCATCAGATGAAATGTATCTTTCTTAGTTAAAATGTGATTAATATTCTTCAGAGTGTTGTCTACTTCGTTAATAGTTTTATTAAGGGGGTTCTGAAAGAAGTAGACAACACTCTGAAGAACTAAGAAAGATAAATTTCATCTGAAGGTTTCATATAAAAAAATTCCCAACATTTATGGACTCCCTAAAATTCACAAAGAAGGGAAGAAAATGAGACCGATAGTTAAGAACATAAGGTCTCCTACGTATCATTTATCAAAATGGTTATGTAATGAAAAAAAATAATTAATGGATTTGAAAACTCTTCAATTGATATGAATTGGCAGTGAAACTTGAAAATGTACAATTAGAATCATCAGACAGATTAGTTTCTTTTGATGTTGTGTCCTTGTTTCCAAGCATTTGTTAGGACAAAACTATGGACATTTTAGAAAATTGGCTTAACAGAAATAAAATTGAAAAATAAAAGATATTTGAATACAAAACTTTAACTAAATTATGTATTGATAGTATGTTTTAACACCTACAATGGGAGATTCTACAAACAAAATTCAGGACTTTATGGGTAACCCTTTATCTCCATATTTAGCTAATCTGTTCATGTGGAACTTTGAACACCAGATACTTAGTGGACAGCATTTAATTTTGAAGTTCTGATGTAGATATGTGGATGACATAATTGCATTTTTAGATCTCAACTTAAGAAGTAATGAAGAAAATAAGATAGACTTTTTGAATATACAGAAAAAAGACACATACAGATAACTATATAACAGCTTCAGTTTCAATCACAAAGAAGCAGTTTTCTATAGTTAACATACCCATGAACAAAAAAATTATGAAAAAGAAAAAGAACACATAATCAACATAGCTACAAAAAATGGTTTTGAAGAAAGAATGATACTCAAGAAAATATACAAGTTCAAAAGACAAAAATGTATTAATCAACACATTCTTCTAATAGAAAAAGAAGAAAAATAAAATTCAGGGAATTCACGTATCATCCATTGAAGCACCACAAGTTTCAAACAATTAAAAAAAATTTGAACATAAGGTTGGCACCCAAAAATGACTATAGGATCAGTAGATTAATTAGATCTAACAAAAGTGAGAAAATAGAAGAGGATAACAAATCAGAGATTTATCGGATTGAATGTAAAAATGTGAGAAAGTCTACATAGGAAAAAGATGAGAAATTTGTAAACCAGAGTATAACAATATCTCAGGTGAAGTAGAAAAAATGTGCAGTGACTGCCCATGCATGATCCCAAAAAAAATCTTATTAAAAAGAAGGCTAAATTATTAAAACAAATATAAAAACCAAAAGAACTCACTGTTTGGGAAATAATCTACATTCAAAAAAACAAAAAGCCAAAATTAATGAACTTTGACATTTCCGGGGAGAATGACCTAATTTTAAGATTTTTCAGTCTACCAACAGAGGGAGTGAAAGATGGCTGTTCAAAATAACAGAACAACAGCCACGAAAATACTGAAGATGGAATTGGAGTGTAAATTTCTGAAACTACATCAAAAAAAGAAGAAAAGTAAGAGGTGAGTGATGAAATTTTACCTAAATGAACATATCTCATAGTGTGAATTCCTAAAATAAGTAATTCATGTCCTTTAGAAATTGCTATGCCGATGGAATACAAAATAATATTGATAATGAATATGCAAACATAGTTCACACATATGAAGCAACATTTCAGTAACAAATTGCATATTCTGATCAACCATATTGTAGAACTCTCACCTTCATAATCGATACAGCTTTCATTACATATTTAGACTATTTCAACCTCCACTTCTAATTTTTTTCTTCCCACCTTTTTCGAACAAAATCTTATATATTCCTCATTTTTGCCCAGGTTTGATATAATTATGTTACTCTGAATTTTCGTTTTACAGGACATGAAAACAGAAATAAAATCAGATGTTGATAATGCAATTGGTTGTGCTGTTTCTGAAAGTGAGATGTGTCCAGCTGTCAACACATTATCTTCAGAGGAAATCAAACTTGAAGTAATGTTATTCTTTCTACATTCAGAGTTCTTATTTCATAGCATAAATTATTTGATATATGTATGTACAGTATTCCTTAGGTTACAAATTATTTCAGTTCATTTCAATTGTTTTCCATTACATTTTCGAATGTGTGTCATGCTGGTTCCATTTTTTTTTAGTGACATCTACTCTCACCATTTAGTACTACGTCCTACATCATTGCCATGCGATTTCTTAATATTTTTTTTGTAATATTTCAACAGTTTGACTTTCGGTTTATGTTATTAAATTAAAATTATGTCCTTGGAATATTTATACAAAAATGACATGGAAAGTGAATGCTCACACATGTGAACAAACTTTCCAGGATCAAATTACCTATCCTGGCAAATCATAATTTATATCTGTCTTTGCATAATGAATAGTGCATGTATCATGTATTTTACACTATTTCTGTCACCAGTTATAATTTTTTCCCTATCCTTTGTACTTATTTGTGACCAAAAATTATATATATACCTCAGTTTGGTTCAGTCTAGATTTGATATAATTATGGTTTTCTGTAATTTTATTTTACAGGACATGAAAATGGAAATAAAATCAGAAGTAGATCATGCAAGTGGTAGTGCCATTAATGAATATGGAATGTTTCCAGCTGTCAAACCACTAAATTCTGAGAAGATAGAACTTGAGGTAATGTTTAATAATATTTAAAGGAAGTGACACGATATGTTTATTTTAAATAATATGAGTTAGAAACTACATGACTCACCTCATATTTGTAGTTTCTTGAAAACCCTGGGTTTTGACACTCTACATGTCATTGTCAATTGTTTCAAACTGTTGATTTGGTAGTTTGGCAACCTTGTAGGTTGCTCTCTGCTCCCTCTATTGGCCTACCATTGAACTTCCAAATCAAATATTTTTCTTTTTCCACAGGAATTTCAAAATTCGTTATTTTCTTTCATTTTAATTTGAGATGTTTAATTTTTTTTTTGTTAGTTTATAATTCTTCAATCATAGCACCAGTGACTTGATATTGTATCTTATAATGGACGTCTAGTTACAAACTATTTTGATGTTTTCAATTAACTTCTATGATATTTCCAATTATGTGTTGCTGACCACATGTTTTTTTATTTATTTTTTAATTTTAATGCAAAGTCCACAGTCATCATAAGGTACTATATCCTTCAGCATTAAAATCATATGATTTCAGAGCACATTTTGCGTTATTTTACATGGAGACTACTTTAGGTTTATGTTACAAAAGTCACATTTATTTATGTTGTTCATTATTTTCTAACTTGGTGGAATTAAAAGCGACACTCTGGCAATGAGCCAACATAACTTGCACATGTTAACCATCCAACAACTAATTCTCAGTCCTGTGCCATGCTGTACCTGAATGTTTACACAGTGAATGCTGATGTCGGACTAAAGAGAGTAAACACAAAGTAAAATTTGATAGGTGCACTGACATCATCACTTCTTTGGTTCTACAGACACGAATGCCATCTCACATAGAGGATATGATTGTACGGACATTTGGTTACCTTTTACTGTCACTTGATACTATTCTGTTGTAAATTGGACACAGGAAAGCGAAATTTTAGTTTGTTGCTTTAATTTTGGACACGAGTGTGTATATATATATATTTCTCAGGTCTCTACTCACATTCTACAATATTAGTTTGACCAATATTATTCTTTTCATAACTATGGTACAAGAAAAATAAATCCATTAATATTATAATCCTCTATGTGTATAAATTATGTAAGAATTCTACACTAGAATATTTTAAGTATGATACTAAAGCCTGAAGTATGCAATAATTTTAAATGCTGAATGACTGATTTTTTCAATAGTATTTCATAGTGGTAGATTCAATCAGTGTAGTAATAATTTGTGTTCTTGAGCATATTAGTCCCATGCCGTAGCCGAGCGGTTAAGGTTGGAAGCCTTGGCGCAAAGCTATGGGACTTGCACTGGTTCGAGTCTCCATGGGGGAAGAAATTTTCTCATGGTATTTCAGCCAGTATGGGACCGGTGCCCACCCAGTATCGTGAGGCAATTGGTTAGCTACAATAAGTAGCGACTCCAGGTTGAGGAACCAGCTATAATGGCTGGGGGACTCGACATGCTAACCACATGTCACCCCTACACTGGCTGTTGATCATCTACCTCTGTGATTGACACATGTGGATGTGATGGGCCAGCAGCCGGCTGGTAAAAGGGCAACCGCTGAAAAGTGGAAAGACCCTCAATCGGAATCGGAGCATATTTAATTCCCTAGCATTTATGGCTGTTGCTGACTATCTGCACCTGTTATCCTTATTCCGGCACCTGAATCTTACACTATGTTTAGGCAAAATTCCTATGTACTGATCAAAATTCTATGAGAAAATATCTTCTCTAATGGAGCTATCAAGCATACATGCCATATGATCTGAAACAAACAACTTTTGGTCCTATGGGAGAAAAAAGTGAGCAGTGGCAGCTGCTCCTTATGTGCTTAGGTGCTGCAGCACACTTAAATTGTGAGGGGAAAAAGTACCGAAGAAAAAAAAAAAATTATATTTTAAATAGCGCGGGTTCTTTATTTATGCTGGCTTTCACGCACTCTACTTGATCATTCCAATCTCCATTGTTTTGGAATGTGCTGTGAATCGTACTGCAGTATTGAATCTCGCATCGCGCCTGCGCAGAAACAAAATTTTCGTTTTCTGAATTTTCCGTTGTATCAACCGCATGTGCGCAGAGTCTAAATTTCATTTATAAATTTCAATTCACATGTTTCATCGTGTCTGAGGCTGTCATTTCTCCAGCCCGATGTGCAGATGGGGATTTATATGTTCTGTTGTACTGATTAATTTTTTATATCAATACAGTTTTTTTAGTTTTTATTTTAATGCAAAATTTTACCTCTTAATTTTTCCTGGTATAGGCATTTTTCATTTATTAGACATAATAACAGAATAAAGAATTAATAGTTAGAGGAGAACGTATTTTAATCGAGTCACCTCATATATTTTAAAAATGTATGAGCTGAGTCGATTAAAATATGTTCTCCACTCACTATTAATGATATAACCTCATAATGTTTACTTCCCAATATTAATTGAAATAGAATAAAGAATGAAATTTTTATTATTAATTTAACATTTCTCAATGAAAGATAAATTATATTTGAAGAGAAAATTTTTTTTTCGCCCAGACCGAGACTCGAACCCGGGACCTTTGGCTTGCCGGGCCAAGTGCTCTACCAACTGAGCTACAGAGGCGAGTTACGATCTATGCAAATTTTTCTCTTATATACGTTGTAATTCCCTCTCACCAAAAGCTTTTGAAACTATTGTTTCTATCTTTGCAAATGGCGGCTTCTTAGTTAAGAAGACATTTATTGGGAATTTAACATTACTTTATAAAGCTAGTAAGGCTTCTAATGATGTTTTTATTATTAACTAAGAAGCCGCCATTTGCAAAGATAGAAACAATGGTTTCAAAAGCATTTGGTGAGAGGGAATTACAACATATATAAGAGAAAAAGTTGCGTCTAGATCGTAACTCGCCTCGGTAGCTCAGTTGGTAGAGCATTTGGCCCGGCAAGCCAAAGGTCCCGGGTTCGAGTCTCGGTCTGGGAGAAAATTTTTCTCTTCAAATATAATTTATCTTTAATTGAGAAATGTTAAATTAATAATAAAAACATAATTAGAAGCCTTACTAGCTTTATAAAGTAATGTTAAATTCCCAATAAATGTCTTCTTAACTAAGAAGCCGCCATTTGCAAAGATAGAAACAATGTATAATTGTAGGCTTACACGGCCGGCGTCTTGATCCATATTTGGTTCGTCTTCCGGGCTTATAGGCCGTGATCTGGTTGTCTTCATACTCGACGTTTCGTCTACTGCTGCGATAGACATCATCAGGAGATACTGCATGCTCTCTGTGAACTCCTCAACAGTCGGCTGCAGACTGGCTGGTCGTTGGAAACTGTCTCTCTGTTTAAAGCTAAACCCCGGGAGGAGGGGGGGGGGTTTCTGCGCGGACCGAGTTATGCGCTGTAGTGCAGTTTGCAGAAGTCATAGGCTTCGTTGTCGTGTTATGCAGTGCTGGGATCCAAATTTTGTTTATCTTCATGGTTTCTTCTTTTTTGTTTATATATTTCAATGGCTTCTCTGTATAGTCTGGTGTAGTAATGTGATGTTTGTGATAATACCTGAGTATCTTCGAATCTTATAATATGTTGTTGGTTGTTCATCAAGTGTTCCGCTACGGCCGATTTTTCATTTTGTTTTAATCTGCAGTGTCTCATGTGTTCTTGTAATCTTGTGTTGATCATTCTTTTTGTTGTACCGATGTACACCTCTCCACAACTGCACGGGATACGATATATACCGGCATGACTTAAAGGATCTCTAGTGTCTTTGGCTGGGCGCAGTATATTGCTGATTTTTTGTGTTGGTTTGTAGGTTGTTGCTATGTTGTATTTCTTTAATATTCGTCCAATTTTCTCTGTTGTTTTGATATAAGGTAGGTAAACCTTACCATTTGTCTCTACCTTGTTTTCGTTTTCGGGCCTATATTTCTTGGGATTTATGGCTCGACGAAAATCTGTTTTGCTGTATCCATTGGTGAGAAAAGCTGCATGGAGATGATTGATTTCTTCTTGCAGATACTGTGGTTCCGAAATCCTTTTGGCTCGTTCAACCAGGGTTTTTTATTATCCCGCGTTTTTGTCTAGGATGGTGGTTAGACTGTTTGTGTAGGTATCTGTCTGTGTGAGTATTTTTCCTGTAAACTTTGTGTCCAAGTGTCATGTCTTGGTTTCGGATTACCAAAACATCCAAAAACGGTAGACTGTTGTTTTGTTCCTTTTCCAGGGTGAATTGGATGCTGGGACAAGTCCCATTTATGTGTTTCTTGAAGTTATCTAGTTCCTCCTCACCGTGCTCCCAAATGACGAAGGTGTCATCCACATATCTTAGCCAAACTGTGGGTCTTAAGGTAGCAAAACAGGCTTTGGAGAATGCTACCTTAAGACCCACAGTTTGGCTAAGATATGTGGATGACACCTTCGTCATTTGGGAGCACGGTGAGGAGGAACTAGATAACTTCAAGAAACACATAAATGGGACTTGTCCCAGCATCCAATTCACCCTGGAAAAGGAACAAAACAACAGTCTACCGTTTTTGGATGTTTTGGTAATCCGAAACCAAGACATGACACTTGGACACAAGGTTTACAGGAAAAATACTCACACAGACAGATACCTACACAAACAGTCTAAACACCATCCTAGACAAAAATGCGGGATAATAAAAACCCTGGTTGAACGAGCCAAAAGGATTTCGGAACCACAGTATCTGCAAGAAGAACTCAATCATCTCCATGCAGCTTTTCTCACCAATGGATACAGCAAAACAGATTTTCGTCGAGCCATAAATCCCAAGAAATATAGGCCCGAAAACGAAAACAAGGAAGAGACAAATGGTAAGGTTTACCTACCTTATATCAAAACAACAACAGAGAAAATTGGACGAATATTAAAGAAATACAACATAGCAACAACCTACAAACCAACACAAAAAATCAGCAATATACTGCACCCAGCCAAAGACACTAGAGATCCTTTAAGTCATGCCGGTATATATCGTATCCCGTGCGTATATATCGTATCCCGTGCAGTTGTGGAGAGGTGTACATCGGTACAACAAAAGAATGATCAACACAAGATTACAAGAACACATGAGACACTGCAGATTAAAACAAAATGAAAAATCGGCCGTAGCGGAACACTTGATGAACAACCAACAACATATTATAAGATTCGAAGATACTCAGGTATTATCACAAACATCACATTACTACACCAGACTATACAGAGAAGCCATTGAAATATATAAACATAAGAATTCCTTCAACAAAAAAGAAGAAACCATGAAGATAAACAAAATTTGGATCCCAGCTCTGCATAACACGACAACGAAGCCTATGACTTCTGAAAACGCACTACAGCGCATAACTCGGTCCGCGCAGAAACCCCCCCCTCCACCCGGGGTTTAGCTATAAACAGAGAGACAATTTCCAACGACCAGCCAGTCTGCAGCCGACTGTTGAGGAGTTCACAGAGAGCACCAGTATCTCCTGATAATGTCTACCACAGCAGTAGACGAAACGTCGAGTATGAAGACAACCAGACCACGGCCTATAAGCCCGGAAGACGAACCAAACATGGATCATAGAAACAATGGTTTCAAAAGCATTTGGTGAGAGGGAATTACAACGTATATAAGAGAAAAATTTGCGTCTAGATCGTAACTCGCATCGGTAGCTTAGTTGGTAGAGCATTTGGCCCGGCAAGACAAAGGTCCCGGGTTCGAGTCTCGGTCTGGGTGAAAAAAATTTTTCTCTTCAAATATAATTTATCTTTCATTGAGAAATGTTAAATTAATAATAAAAACATCATTAGAAGCCTTACTAGCTTTATAAAGTAATGTTAAATTCCCAATAAATGTCTTCTTAACTAAGAAGCCGCCATTTGCAAAGATAGAAACAATGGTTTCAAAAGCATTTGGTGAGAGGGAATTACAACGTATATAAGAGAAAAATTTGCGTCTAGATCGTAACTCGCCTTCGGTAGCTCAGTTGGTAGAGCATTTGGCCCGGCAAGCCAAAGGTCCCGGGTTCGAATCTCGGTCTGGGCGAACATTTTTTTTTTCAAATAGAATATTGATATTTAATTGTTTCTGAGCATGTTTAGCGTAACTTAAGAAAGCACAGTTGGCAACACTATCACATTTTCACGAAGTTCTCCTCTTCAAACATTTTGTTCATACAGTATACATATGTATATTTTCTGTTTTGAACGACACAGTTTAGTTTGAAAGTAAAGTGAAATTTGATTGTTTGCAAGTGTTATAAATTATAATTAGTATATGAAAGAGGTATGTTATATTTATATTCTCCTTGTCTGTGGTCCCGAGGGTTGCGGGTTCAAACCCGGTCGGGGTTGATGGATTATTTAGGACGAAACAATCCAAGGAGCAAGTCCTCCGGGAGGGACTTTAAGCCATGTGTCCCGAGTCTGAAGATTTTCAGGCTCGTTAAAGATCCTTAAGCCTGAATGAAAGGCCTCTAAGCAAAATTTACCGAATTTTTCCATCCTAGTACTACCTTGGTTTTCATAGATGTCAGTATGAGGCGGAACGTTGACTACGGACCACTCAAAGGACATCTATATGAAAACAAGTGTAACTAAATTAGTATGGTTCTAATTCTTCCCTATAGGGGAAGAGCGCCTAAATCTCTGTTAAGGGAAACATGGGCTTAAAAACAAAAATGATTTATAAGGGATGGGGAATTCTGTAGACAATTTATTAGAAACATCTTTCTCCAGCAGACAATTCGAAGAGAAAATTCAAATAAAACAATTAGGTAGGTCTATACCGAACCTTATTATAAAAAATAAATGAATCGACTTACGCATGAAAGTTCAACAGACAGATGTATGATCATGATTGGGTATGTGCATAGGCCCAATGACATTGTGAATGGTCACTTTTGTTTCCCATGCCTACTTTTTGGTAACAATGATGCATGGATTACAGTCGGTGTGACGGATTTAGGGCATCTTAACGCGTTAATTAAAAAACTGAAAAATGTGAAACACATGAATATTGTTATAGATCTTAGTGTTTTAAGAATGTGAATATCGCAACACAGATAAGTTGTGTCTATCATGAACACACAGAAAAACACAATAGACAAAAAAAAATATATATGTACTTTGTAGAATAATTTATTGTACCAAATTCTGTGGTGTCTTTGAGTTTGCATTTAGGGGGCATGATGAGTGTGACATGTCTGATAATTCGGGAGTTTTCTTGGGATTAACATATTTAAATTTCTAATGTAGACATTGCAGTGAAACAACATGAAATCTCTAATCAGATTTTTAAGGGGACAGCAAAAACCATTCAACATTAATTGTTAAATTGCATTTTGGAAACTCATCGCGAGTTGATAATAGAAGAAATTAAACAAGTTGAATTATAGCAATAATGGCCGATGAGACCACAGATATTTCCAGATCAGACACTGTCAGCGGTAGTGTTTCGCTACGAGATGAGAGATTAATGGTGTTCCATATGAAATATTCTACAGATTTTTTAATCCAGAGGGACAAAACACGGATGCAATTTCTGAATGAATTTTAAATTAATTAGGTACAATATTCATAGTAATACAAAAGCTAAAGTAAAAATACAGAATAATTTAACAGAGGAATTCACAGTGAATAAAGGCCTTAAGCAGGGATGCAGTTTGTCACCAATCCTTTTTAACATTTATTTAGACCAGGCTCTTAACTTGTGGTATAAAAAATGTTCTGAAATGGGTATTCCTATAGGAGGAAAAGTACTGCATTCATTGTTGTTTGCAGATGATCAAAATAATTTTGCAGGGGATGAAGATGATATGAAATATATGATAAATAAATTAATGGAAGAATATAAAAAATGGGGACTGAATATAAATTTACAGAAAACAGAATATATGTGTTTGGGAAAGGATATGGATGACCTCATACTTGAAACAGGGAAAATAAAAAAATGTAAATTTTTTTAATATTTTGGGTCAATAATTACAAGTTTTGGTACCTGTGAGAGAGATGTACAGGCTAAAATTGCAATGGCAAAAAATGCAACTAAGACATTACATGGAGTAATTTGGAACAAAAATATTACAAAGGAAACTAAAATGAAAATTTATAAGAGCATAATACAGAATATTTTGTCATATGGAAGCAAAACTTGGTCTTTGACAGAATTACAAAAGAATAAAATTAGAACAGTTGAATTCGTTTATTTTAGAAGAAGCCTCCAAAAAAAAAGACAGGATAAAATAAGAAATGAATTCCTTTGGAGAGAAATGAAGGTCACCACATCTGTTGTTAAGAGGATTGAAAATCAAATGCTTAAATGGTATGGCCATGTACAAAGAATGGAAAATGAAAGATGGCCAAAAAATATATACCAATGATCACCCCCTGGAAGAAATAAACATGGTAGACCAAGATGGAAATGGAAAACCTACGTCAGAAAAATAATGGAGGATAGGAATTTGGAAGAGGGAGATTGGAATGATAGAGATAAATGGAAATTGAAGACGGCAAACTTATAAGTGGGGGAAAGCGAAGAAGAAGAAGAAGGTACAATATTCAAGGATTCACCGCACAAAATCATAGTTCAAACCTATTTCGGTGCAAATGTAACGATTGTGGAACAGGAGGAGCCAAAACAAAGATAAAACATTTTCCTAATGTTCATTTCATTCACTGTTATGCGCATCTACTGAAAATAATGCATCCCAGAATCAGTCAGCGTTTGTCAGCTATACTTGTTTTCACATCAAGGTCACCGCAGCGAGTATCAGTACTACAAGCAGTGACAGCTCGTTGGATCCCTTGCGGACTACAAACAAAGTGGAATTTCAAATCGAGTACTGTTAATATGGTATTCGAATACAAGGACAGTTTGATTGTTTATTAAATTTAGAGAAAACAACCTCCAACATGACTTAGCAAGAAGCTTGTCCTCCCTTCAGAACACAATGTTACAAGAACGATTAAGTGCATTTGAAGTTTTTTCAATTGAGAAGACTTGCTTTTCCAACATAGAAGTGTTCGATGCCAGAGTGATTGTTAAATTCTGCAGTAAGAAGAATCGTCATATGGACTTTATTTTTCACCATTGAATGAGTAGTATAATATTTATTTATTTGTTTATACGATATTTCATGTTAATTATTACAGCACACTACAGATTTTCAGCACCAGCCGCCACTGAAAGTGAGGTAATTCATTTTGTACATTTATTCCAAAACAATTATCCAGGCCTGCAAACATTTTGCGGCATGAGGTGTTTTAATGCAAATAAGTAAAATACCCTGATAATGGTACTGTTACTAGTTTCTGCGTATCATATACAGATTTCACACAATTCTATTTAAAAAAATAATAGCACACAGTCCATGACTCTTATGCTGTATATACATGCTGTATGAACATATATGAACACTTAAATTACAATACAATTTTAGAATCAGTGATTTTATTGATAATAGTTTGTCATTGTGTTTAACTGAGGGTAGGTTCATCCTAATACCCTTTCCTGGTTACATCACACAATTTCTGGAAAAAACTGTGGATGCAATAAGCAGCCATGAACGAAACAATTTTGCCTCAATAGCAATTAAGTCTGCATTCCAAGTATCCTAAAATGTGCCAAATTGCACTTGACTGAATAGAAATCGGAAATGTTTCTGCATTAATTTTTATAATTATAAACCTACCAGCAGACGACAAAGAAAAATTATAACTCCACCCGTTTTAAAATTTTGACAAATTTGTTCCAGGGAGTCATGTTAAAATTATTTTTTATTCTATTTACATGGCCAGATTACTTATTTTTTCAAGTTTTGTAAATTGGCTTACTGTTCTCACATTTTCACTATGGCTTAAACCTTCTGTCTGAGACATGTACAGAAGTCCAAAAGTAAAATAAATTTCTGAGTGAATGGCAAGTTCAGTTGGTACGTCTAGAAGAGGCTGTGATTATCTAGCATATTTTGAAATTAAATTAGGAGATCAGGTCAAAAATTTTGAACTGCATGTAGCGTGAAAAACTTGTTCTAAAAATTTAAGACTGGTGACCATTTGGTGTTCCTATGGATTGGACAGTACATCAGAGTCACTATAATGATTGTTATCTTTGTTTGTGCAAAATATTTGGGTTTAATAAGAAGGCCATTATGTATCCAAATCTGCTATCAGCAATTATACCTATAGCACATGAGTCAGATATTACGATTCCAATACCATTACTGTAAGTATTGTGTCTAGGCTATATGGATCTCTATCGACTCTTTCTACTACAGTAGACTTTTCGCCATTTATAATTTACTCTTGCCCAATGCATGCCCTCCGTGGATTATCATAAGAATAATCTCTACTTACAATACTATTACTCCAGAGGCATTTACAATAACCTCCAAGATGTAGGATTATAGCTTTCCAGAACATTCAACTTTAATATAATGATTCAATATCGCGACAATAACATAAACAAGAAAGAGAGAACCGGTAAACAATACTATAGCAGAGATCCTACACCCTGGGCCCTAGATATTATGTAGACATACTTCATTTCTGTGTATAAACAACTGCTAGTTTCAAACACTTGAAATGCATAGAATAATAATGCCTTAACCTTACTTAACATGTTTAACATGACTCTAATTAAGATCATGAGTGAGGACATTTGAGGAGATTAAATTACATATATAAGCTGGACTCATATTGAAATGAAATCTCTTGCAAATCAATAAATAATTAACAGGCTTTTAACTAAAAATGAAAGTGTATTTAATACAGAAGGTAGTCAAAATATTAAATAAACAATAACAGCAGCTATAAGTCAAATTAGCAAACATAATGAAAATTAACATACTTCAAAACTGTCCTCTTCTCCGTTAATAATAACAATAATAATAATAATAATAATAATAATAATAATAATAAACATCTCACTCATACAGTTCAATCAATTGTAGACATACATTCAAATACTATACTTAACTTCATTTCTTGTTTATAAAGCCACACGTAAAAAAAAATACAGTCTTGAAGATGACTGATGTATTCCATTATTCAACTGCTTCCCATTCCCCGAATCCCTCACCAATACTAAAAGGTTTCCGATCTTGAAGAAGACGCTCCTTCCCAGATCCACTGGAGGACTGCTAACAACCGTTGCGTGTCGCTAGCTAGGACCTTCCTCTCTCACGCATTGCATGAACGCAGAGAGGATGGGAGGAGGGTGCATTCAGAAAAACATGGGAATGAGGGAAAAAAGGAAGCAAGGAGGCACAGACAAAAACAACGCACAATCAAAAACGTCATGGCAACATCAGAGTACAATGAAAAAAACATGCTCGCACAGTACATTGCAAGACAGTAATACCAGCAGATCTTCCTCCTCCAGCACAGAAGATGATATCAATTTGTCTCTAGAATAAAAAAACAACAACCCATGTCCTACTAATTAATCAAAATTAAACAATTTGGTATGCGATGTGGCTCTTACAAAAGAAAAAAAGTGAAATTTTTAGGTTCAGGATGTAAAGATAATATTTTAGCTTCTGGTACATCTTTTTATTTGTGTAGATATAATGAAGAAGAATTAAAAAAGTATTTCATAATGGAGGGAAGTAGTGTACTGTTGTTATATCTCTGGTATGAATGATCACCTAGGACAGTTTACAAAACTGGCAGATTGGCACATACTTATTGATTCCAGCAAAAGAAGTTCTAATGGTTATTCTTCTGCGTAATGGGTATAAATTACCTTCAGTTCCAATAGTTCAGTGAGTGATCATGAAAGAAACATATACAAAACACATGTACTATTGTAGAACAAAAAATATATATAATGAACACATTTGATACGTGTGCTGTGACCTTAAGGTGTGTGGTATTTTATTGGGGCAACAAGGAGGGTACACAAATTTTCCATGTTATTTGTGTGAATGGGACCCTAGAGCCAGGGAAAGACACTGGAAAGTTACTAATTGGTCAAAAAGTAAACATCTGGTGCCAGGGATAGAAAATGTCATAAATTGTCCATTGGTTGATTCTGAAAAAAAAAACTTGCCTCCTTTGCACATAAAACGAGGATTAATGAAACAATTTTTTAAACTGAAATGTCCGTTGTTACCAATCCATTGCTAAAAAAATTCTGTTACTGTTGGAGGCAAAATGAAGGAAGACTTTCTGATGCCCACAGATTCGCAAACTTATTAGGGATGTTACTTTTAAAAACCGCATGTCATCCTGTTCTGAGTACTCGAAGAGGGTGCTGCCTAACGAAAGGACTCATCCTGGACTTTAAGAGCTTCGAAGAAAATCGACGGTCTTGGTTCCTGTACTATCGCTGCTGCAAGATTTGACGGATCGAGCAAGTCTCGACAGCCTCTGCCGCTACCATCTAGCCTGCTTCTTCATCACGAGCAAAACGTCTGACAGCATTTCTGAACAAAACGGTATGACAGGAACCTTGGTTAGGAAGCTAGTTTCCTTCATACCTCCCTCAATCCAGACGCTCGGCGTTACCTTCTCCACTTTCCGGTCAAGCCCCAGACCTTATTCGATCCCGGGATGAGGACAGGGCAACTCCGGCCCCGTTTTGCTCCCCATTTCTAATGGGGTAGTACATTCCTGCACCTGGTACTTTTCAAAGCACCATGGTCGGATTTGAGAACCCCGGCAAATGACATTCCGCTAGATCTACCATGCAGTCTTCATCAAATCCTCTGCCAACATCTAACGATCCACTTCGGAACACTTCATCATCAGACACTGACACTGCCCATTGTTCTCAACTTAAAACTAAAAAGCCTCTGCCGATCATAGCAGAGCTAAAAGTGACCAACACAAAGCAAGTAACGGATCTTGCTGAAAATCATAAGGACCAAATCCAAATTAAATACGGCAAGAACACCCTTAAAATCATCCCTTTTACTATCGAGGCCTATAATCACATCAAAGCTAAATTGGAACAATCTCAAACGACATTTCACACACATTCACATGGAATCAACCCTTCTTTCAAAAATACACTCAAAGGACTCCCAAAGAAGATCAAAAGCGATGAAATTTTGTATGAAATCAAGAAAACTGACCTCACTATAGAACACATGCGGCAGAACACCAAAACTACATATAACGGCGGTACCCATTCTAAAGAACTGGTCCCCATCTGGATTCTAACTTTCAAGAAATACTCCAACATCAAACAAGTCGAACAACTCACGAGCCTTTTTCATATACAGATCTTCTTAGAAGACTACAAAGGAATACCTGGAATCACACAATGTTACAAATGCCAAAAGTTCGGCTACATCTTACAATTTTCTACCAGGTCCAAAAAATGTGTGAAGTTGTTCAGGTCCTCATAGATCAAAAGACTGCTCTGTCCAAGCACTTCAGTATGCAAACTGCTAAGACTGCGACTACCCTACCCACCCTTCACCGCCTGCAAGGCCCACACCTTCGCCTAATCAGTACCTACCAATAATCCCTGGACCATACCTTCCATACCTCAACTCCTCTTTCCCAAAGAGACCTCTAACTCCCAGACGTCCAATACCGCCATAAATACCCTACTTCAACTCATCCAAATAATCCTAGAGTCCCCTACATTACTGAACTCCGTAATAACTTTACTCATCACTTAACCCAAAGTCAAAGTCCTTAAATTCAAATGGTAAAATTACCAATCTATATCACTCCATGGATTAGCAATGAGAGGATACTCTTTTTGGGAACCTCATTCCTACCCTAACAAAAGACTAGCACTACAGGGTCATGGTAGTAAACAGATTGCCGATTCCTAGTTAGACCGTCCATGTGTGGCATGGCGCAGCAGGCAACAACATTCCCATAAGAGCGTTTTCTAGACACGAAAAACCCTGTACTGAATTCTTCAACTTGTCATACCTTTTTAAAAGCACATATATTTGTGCTATAAGGTTTATATTAATACATAATATTTTACACAGATATTTGTGTGTAAAGTTTTATATTAATAACATAATATTTTTACATGCTTTACCCGTCAGTGACGCCACCCGTTTACTTGGCTTTCCTACTGCATGGAGGGAGGCCATTTTAAACATTTTAGTATTCCTAGAACACTGATTTGTATAAATGATCAGAACTTTTTTAAATATTGATGGATTTGACACGAAATTTTTAATTTGTAGCTCTAGACAGAAATAAATGAGAAATGTAATACCATAACGTGTAATGGAGTTTCCAGGTAGCGTCTAATAAACTATTAAAAGAAATTTTGAAATCTTGGACTTCTCTCTCATGATACACATTTTTACTAACTAATTTGTTTTGCTCACATTGGACTATCCGTGTTTCTTTCTGTGCGACACTAAATATCTTGTGTGGCATAGTGCTGATTCATCTGTAACTTGTATATACAAAAGCAGCTGACATAACCAAAATCAGAATGAATATTTAGAAGAGTGAACTCAAGCTAAATCTTGTGTCAGAGCACTAGCAATGTTTATACTTAGAATCTGAATTATTGCTTGGATTCGTATAAAAATTCTACAGCAGTTATTTACAACTACACAGACCATAAAAATAATTTTCTCTTATTTTAGTACTACTAATTTTAGAAATAAAAAATCACATTACCTTAGTAATTGAGCTTGGTGTGATACAGCTCGAAACACTCTTCAATACACAGACCTACATCACATTCCTGGCAGTAATAAACAGATGTCTTTCTTCTCCCATGTTTAGTACAAACAACACACCTCCTTTGAGGTTTCAATTTATCACTTTTAGGGGTAATTTTTCTGATGAAGTGTCTTTTAGTTTACGACTGGCCATAATTACGTATATAACGCACGACACTGCGCCTCAGACTGATTCCTTGTAAGTAACATCTATTTGAAAGAGGCAAAATAAATCAGGTATTCCCCTAAACAGGTCGATTTATATATCAATCAATAACTTGTATATAATTTTATCGACCTGAAAAAATTTGATTGTGTATAAGTTTATTAGAAGTCCTGCAGAAAGCAGCACAAAGCTAGGTCTGTGTGCCATCGAGTGTTGAAGTAAGAAACTACTTCAACCTCAATACCACATGCACAAAATGTGATCACAGCTGATTCATACACTTAGAAAGAAAGCTAAGATCTTAGGCTTCAAAACTATATTGTTCATACGCAAAAATAAGAATATACAGCAGTAAAAAAACAAATGAAAAGGTCGCGCGCATATAGAGAAAATTACGATTACTTCAATCTCATCTGATTTTTAAAAAAATAATATGAAATTAAATTTTAAACAAATATTATTTTTATTCATATGTCCTGAAAGCTCATAATTTCTATGTTAAACACAAATAAATTACATATTTGTAGCTTAAAAAATGTATGATCCAGAACAAAAAGAAAACACGCCTGCATAGGTCTATACCACATATAGATGTCGGCAATAAGTGAAGAAGAGAGGGTCTATACCACGTATGGATGTCGGCGCTGACGGCTTAAGCAAAGAATGAGTTAAAGGTTGCCCCCTGTATCAGATCAATATTCTGAATATTTAATAAGTATTAATCTTGTTTCATGAATGAGTGAGTCATTTTTTACATCTTACCTCTTATTTTATGTTTTTTAAACATGGGAACTTCAGTTTTCAAGAGAACCATCTCGCTCATTTTCAACCGACATTATGACATTGAGTCATAAAATATGAGGTAAGATGTAAAAAATGACTCATTAATTCATGAAACAAGAATAATACTTATTAAATATTCAGAGTATCGATCTGATACAGGGAGCAACCATTAACTCATTCTTTGCTTAAGCATGTAAAATATTATGTATTATGTCATAATGTCGGTTAAAAATGAGAGAGATGGTTCTCTTGAAAACTGCACTTCCCGTCTTTAAGAAAACATAAAATATGAGGTAAGATGTAAAAAATTCATGAATTAAGAACCTCATAATGTTATTTCCCGTATTAAACTATGAATTATTCTTATTATTAAAATAAAGTCATCTTTTCTTCTTCTTCTTCCTTCCAAGTATTAGGTCAAGGCCTGTTACGATCCTATAGAAAATTTTCCCTCCAGTGTTTCTTAGGATGGCCCAGTGATCTTCGTCCTCTTGGTATATAATTTTAAACAGCTTTGGGGATCCGATTTGAGCTCATAAAGTCATCATGAAATAAAGTCATCACCTCATAGATATTATGCTTTTCAGTGTCTATTTAATATCTTGGCACATGTTTCAACACATTTACTTTTAAAATTATTAAATAAATTTTAATATTTTTGAAGCATATGTTGATGAAAATTCTGTATATTTTGTTTGTTACTGTACAGCTGGCAAAGATGAAAGTGGCCACAATCTTAAACCTCATAATGTTATTTCCCGTATTAAACTATGAATTATTCTTATTATTAAAATAAAGTCATCTTCTTCTTCTTCTTCCTTCCAAGTATTAGGCCAAGGCCTGTTACGATCCTATAGAAAATTTTCCCTCCAGTGTTTCTTAGGATGGCCCAGTGATCTTCGTCCTCTT
This sequence comes from Diploptera punctata, assembly GCA_030220185.1. NCBI lineage: Eukaryota > Metazoa > Arthropoda > Insecta > Blattodea > Blaberidae > Diploptera > Diploptera punctata. The sequence goes on along the minus strand of JASPKZ010003863.1, from coordinate 874,571 downwards.
GGTATATAATTTTAAACAGCTTTGGGGATCCGATTTGAGCTCATAAAGTCATCATGAAATAAAGTCATCACCTCATAGATATTATGCTTTTCAGTGTCTATTTAATATCTTGGCACATGTTTCAACACATTTACTTTTAAAATTATTAAATAAATTTTAATATTTTTGAAGCATATGTTGATGAAAATTCTGTATATTTTGTTTGTTACTGTACAGCTGGCAAAGATGAAAGTGGCCACAATCTTAAAGAGTGAATATATTCAAGCTCAACTTCTGATCATAGTAGTGTTACATAATGCAAGCATTTATAGAAGCACAGTACTGAGGCGTTCATGCAGTTTTTAACTCCCATGGAACAATGGTAACATACTTTTTGTTATGTATCAGAGGTTCTGAATTAGAGCCTTGTTCAAGTTTTCATGTTTGTTTTGTTTATTGACCTATTTTAATTAAAAGTAATTTTTGTGATCTTTTTTTAAATATAGACAAATTCCTCTGACAAATTTGAATTATATTACAAATTAACTGTGACCAATTTTAATTATTGTGATGATTTCTGTGATCAATCTTAATTGCATGATGAATTATCTCGGATCAATTTTAATTATATAGTAATTTTCTCACCTTGGTTTTAAAAATAACAAATTGCCTCTGTGATCAATACTAATTATTGATGAATTATTTTTTACTAATTTTAAGGATCAATTTTAACTGTATGACTAATTTTTTAACCTATTTTAAATGTGTCAAATATCTCAGTTCACCAATGTTAATTATATGAAAAATTGTTTTTGACCAATTTTAACATTATGTTCAATTTTCTCTGGCTAAATTACTTAATGGCGAATTATATCTTACCAATTTTAATAATATCATGATTTATCTCTGACCAATTTAATTTATATGAGGAATTATCCCTGTGTCAATTTTAGTTATATGGTGAATTACTTCTTGACCAATTTTGAGTATAACAAACTGTCTCTGTGACCAATTAACCCATTTGCCTCAAAGGATGAAGTAGACTTGCCAGCAGTTAAATGGCCTTCAACTCAGAAGACAATGTACACTCGCTTAACTCTGCTGTTATATACTTTGCAATATTTTGCACATCCCTTGGCAGGGTAACCTTTTGTTAACATTTATGAATAGTCTATGATGTGTTACTGCATTCACCCTTATTGTGATCTCATGTACCATTATCATTTGTTTGTTTTGCATGTCTGATAATAGACGATATAATATACAGTAACTTAAATTCGGTGTCTGGGAAACTGCATTGAGCATTTAAACCTGAAGCGAATGGGTTAAAATTATATAATGAATTATCAATCTCTCTAATTAATTTAATTATAAAACAAATAATTTCTTAACCAATCAGTCTTAATTCTAAATAATTGTTTCTCTGATTAAGACTTTCACAGCTATCGTTATGTATTTCAAAATACCTTTTAGGGATTCTTAGCCGTGTCTTGCAGTGTTGTCTTCTCGACGTTTCATCAGTTACTGTGGGTGACATCTTCAGGAGATGTTGCTTATTTAAATTCTCATAGTAAACAGCTAACTATATGTTAACTTGCATGATTTGAGTGTAGCTATGTATCTGAGTAAATAATGTTATAAAAATAAAACTTACTTTTATTTGATTTTCATATTTATTATATAATTCAGTGACAGCTGTTTCGGTACACTGTACCTTCTTCAGACATGTTAACAAATTATGAATTGTGTTCCAACTGATCTAAGCAACAATACAACAATATTTATTTAAATTATTTAATTTAAGAAAGGGGATTCATTCAAATCAAGTTGAGAATTTAACAGTTCGTTACTACTTTTAAATTTATTTATTTCTACAGCCTCCAAAAGATCTAACTTCTTACCCTTATCACAAAGATGTAAAATTTCAAAATTTGGATCAAAACAATGATTAAATTGGAATAGCATATTTTGAATATCCTAAATTTCTGTTATATGCTTTCATGTGTTCCTTTATCCGAGAGATAAAAGGTCCTACCAGTTTGTCCTATATAGACATTGTATATTAAATAATGTTTAATTGGTTAGTGTTGGTTGGCATTTTACTACGAGAATTTAAACAAGCAATATCTCCTGAAGATGTCACCCACAGTAGGTGATGAAACGTCGAGAAGACAACACTACAATGCACGTCCAAGAAGTGAATAAATGTGTTTATGATGAATTACTAGGGAGACCAATTTTAATTATAACTGATTTTTATGACAAATTTTAATTACACGTTTTGTGCCCAAATTTAGTCATGACTTATAATGAGTTGTTCCCAACCCCCAATAAATCTGCATGGAACCCACCATGACGACTTTACTTCTGTTCCTAAGAATGTTACACTCAGAATTAGTAAATTATGTAGCTCGAATATCATTATTGACAACACTCGTCATTATGAAATATAAACGGTGTTTCAGAATAAGTATTATAGACTTCTAGGGGTTATAGGGGGAGTTAGTACATAAAGTTTAGATAAGGAACCCATGTCCGGAAACGTTCCATTTCGATGTAAAATAAGTTTGAAGATCGAAACACAATGGGCTGATATTGTGTATCTTGTATTGACAATCAGTTCTGCTGAGTCAGCGTTCACATCAGTTGGCAGTCAGTCATTGAGTAGTAGGCCTAAAGGACCAGACTGTACAAGATGGTGAAATACACATTTGAAGAGTACATTACGATGTTGATAATTTATGGTGAAGTTGGTCGTAATGCACAATGCTTCTATAAAGAACGCTTTCTGTATCACCGCACTCCATAACATACAATTTTTGTCTGACTTCAACAATGGTTGTGAGAAACTGGTACCTTGCAACTTAGGAGGGGTGACTGTGGTGCTCCATGGAAGTGCCGCGCTCTCAACTTTGTAACATGTCCTTCAGCGCTTAGAAGAGAGCCAGTCGATGAGTACTCGAACCATTGCCCATACCTTGGATGTACCCTACACCACCGTTTGACGTGTTTTGCTTGAACATTATCAACTCCACCTTCATAAAATTCATGCATTGAGCCTGACAGATTTTGTGCTACATGTAATTTTTTGTGCATGGTTTTTACACCAGTGTGTCGACAATCCCGAATTTTCTCGCCACATTTTTTTCACGGATGAGGCTTTCTTCATTAAGGAGGCTGTCTTGAACTGTCGAAACAGTCACATTTGAGATGACGCAAATCCTCGTGCTACGCAGCCATATGCATTTTAGGAATGGTTCAGTTTCAATGTACGGGCTGGTATCATTGATGGTATTCTAATTGGGCCGTACGTTCTTCCGCACTTCTTAACAGTTTCCAGGTACTTGATCTTCCTGCAAGAAATACTGATGGAGTTATTAGAAGATTTGCCACTCTACCACTTCAGTACATGTAGTTTCAACATGATGGCACATCCATGCACTTTTCATTTGCCGTCCGCGAACATCTCGACCAAACATACGATGAAATGTGGATAGGTTGAGGTTGTCCTACTCCTTGTCCACCACAGTCTCCACGGCCACCACTCCTCTCGACTTTTTTCTGTGAGACTAAATGAAGACCCTTGTTTACGAGACACCTGCTAAGTGTAGGAATATCTTGTACGAATTCTGGCGGCAGCGAAATTATAGAGCACACACCACGTCTTGTGGAGCATGTGTATGAGAACATGGGTCTTAGGTTCACGAACAACAGTGCTGCCCCGTGGAACCACACCTGTAGTGCAACCCCTAGAAGGCTGTAATACTTATTCTGAAACAAAAGACACACAATATCAACCCATTGTGTTTCAATCTTCAAACTTATTTTACATCAAAATGGTATGTTACCGGACATGGGTGCCTTATCAAAACTTTGCCTACAAAGTTCCCTCTACAACCCCTAGAAGTCAGTAATACTTATTCTCCTACATGCAGTATAGTCAATTTCATGCCCGCTCAAGTGTAAGTTGTGATCCAGTTTGAATTATGTTGAGCTGCAATTTGAATTGTGATTTTTATCTTACATTTGCGTGTATTTTCTAAACCAAATGCCAATACGGTTTTTGATTAATGCCACAAAATATATTTTTGCTGAGAAAACAGAACTTACAATAAAATATGTCTCCTTTATATTTACAGCCATAATATAATTATAAATAATGCTTTGTGGCATAATATATTCATGAGCCCAGTGTTAATTACTAAAACAGTCTCTTTATATATCTGGAAAGCATTTGCCAACATCAAACGTATAACGTAACGAGTACAGTTCACGACATTACCAGTAAGCAATAACACTAACATGCAATACCTTTACAGTGTGACTTCAGATATTAGGATATCTCAGACCAATGCCCAACATGTAACATTGCATTCTCTGCACAGTGGCGAAAACACTAGAATGAACCTTAGTTTAGAAGACAACAGTCACTTTTTTTTTGCTTGCTGTATGTTGGACAGACCAAGACTGAGGTGGGAGAATAACAATAACTATGATTTGAGGGAAGTAGATTATACAGGGAATGATTGGAAAGCATTAGCTCAGGATAGGGATGTATGAAGAGCGTATGTCCGCGCGGCCATGAACCAACGGGTTCAGTAGTGCTAGTGAGTAAGTAAGTATATTGGACATTGATTTAATAATCTCTTTCTTGCCTGTCTTATAACAGGTGAAACCAGACATTGTCATAAATATAATATGAAGTTAATGGCAGAAAAACATTTTACAATGTGATTCTAAATTTTAAAATATTTAGATTTGTGCTGCGGTGAAAGATATTTGTTATTTGTCTTTCTGTTACATTTCCAGGTAGAGCAGAGTTTAGAAAAATCGGTAAAATATCCTCAGGTAAATCCATCAACAGATGGTTCAAATATCCAAATAGAGAAAGGTAAATATAATGAGAATATAAACTTCTCTTATGGAAAGTGTGTCTCTAGCCAGCATTCAAAATCAAAGGACATACTTGTGAGATGTAAGTTTACTAATGATAAAGATGTTTCCTCTCCTCATGTGAGTAAACGTTTCAAATGTTCTGTTTGTAATAAGTATTTCAGTCGGAAGACACATCTTAAAAAACATTTATCTACTCATCATAGCAGTGAGAAACCATTCAAATGCGCAGTTTGTGACAAGTCATTTGCTCATAAAGATTTACTTAGGGATCATTTAATTGTTCATTATACTGAAAAAAAAGTTGAATGTTCTTTTTGTAATAAGTTATTTTCGAAGAAAAACAATCTTGATAGACATTTACGTTTGCATACGCAAGAGAAACCATTCAAATGTCTATTTTGTGTTAGGTCATTTACTCAATTATCTGATCTTAAAAGACATTCACCTATTCATAATAATGAGAAACCATTCAAATGTTTACTTGTGATAAGTCATTTACTCAGAAAACCAGTCTTAATAGACATTTACATATACATAGCAATAAAAAGACACTAAAATGTTCTGTCTGCAATAAGTCTTTTGCTCGTAAAGATGCACTTAAGTCCCATTTAAATGTTCATATTAGCAAAAATTAGTTTTTGTTTTGTTTCTAATAAGTCCTTTGTTGTAAGGTTTCTTAACCATTTTCCTGTCCACTTGGGAACAGTGTATAAAGTATATGTTGAAAATATGGTATGAAATTTCATAGTATAATTTTTCCTTCAATACTTTTTAATAAAGGTCTGAACTTACTACTAATACATGAACTGTAGATTTTAAAATGCCATATTTTGTGCTGACATACCAACTTTACGGAATATCTTTGAAAGTGTTGCCTAAATATAATGATATTTTTGTGTGGCAGAGATTGTAAGTATTTAATATAACAATTAAGATGTAACATTTGAAGGTGCATTAAATGTCATTTTCAGCTCATAAAATAAAAACAAATGTGTTCCCAATTGGGAACTATGGCATTTAGGGATATCAAATTTTATATGAATGAGTGAATGATCCCTTATTAAGGTATAACTCTTGCAAAATGTTTATCAGGGTAAAACCGATCCATTCTGGATACAAGATATGGATTATGTGTCCCAGTTTTGGATTGCTTTACAGTATGGAAATTTATGGTGGAAAGAATGCTAGTGACTGTAGCTCTCCCCTTGGTTCCCGCATGGTCAGGAATTTATTTAGTGCTTGATCCTTTCCAAGAGGATACATTCTTTGGCAATTTCTTCACTTCATGTGACCTACTGATGAAATTGAAAGAAAACAACTTCAGAGCTTCAGGGATTGTCTGAGATTGTAGAACTAGGAAATGTTCTTTAACTCCAGTCAATATCCTGAAGTAACAAGAAAGAGTTTGTTTGTAGCTGTGCAGATGTGTGTATATAATAATATGTGTGTGTGTGTGCATGTGTGTGCGTGTGTGTGTGTGTGTGTGTGTGTGTAAGTGGAATGAGAACACTATTATTATATTGGCATCAAACCACCATACACATGAGCCCATGGGAAATACAAAGCGATATTTTTGACAGAGCAAGTTCACGTTTTACTGTCCTGAACCTAGAATCATACACAGGTATAATATGGGGATGGGCAGTGTGGATGTTCTTGATCGCCTCTTATCAAGCTGTCGACTTCAGCTTCGAAGTAAGAAGTGGTGGTGGAACCTGTTTTGTAATGCTCTGAACATTGCAGTTTACTGCAATGCTCTGAACATTGCAGTTGTAACTGCTTGTCAATTTCTTCATGACCTACATGGAAAGGGAGTTCAGAGTCATCAGGAATTTAGGAGAGATATAACTATAGCCCTATTCCCAACCCAACCAAGATTAAGTATAAAACCAGGACGTAAAATTCAACTTTCTCGTGCATATAGAAAGACTGATGGACATTACCAAATTGAAGCCAAACAAGGCAAACATGTAGAATGCAAAAATAATTCTCACCTGCAATGCTGTGCATGTGTGTTTGTGTGTGTGTGTGTGTGTGTGTGTGTGCATATGTGGATGAAAAATATGTATCCACACCATTTTTCCAAAATACCATACGACAGTTTGCAGTGTTCCAAACGGTGCTTGGAATGTGCTAATTTCCATGTCATAATAACATTATGTGGTTTAAAATGTTTTATTTCATTATAGTATAAAGTGTTAGTATAAGAAGTTAAAATTATAAAATTAGTACTTGAAGTCCCAGTCGTTCTTAACAATAATTTTTTTTTTAAATTGTGAAGTTGAATGTTTCTGGAAGATACTGAAATACTCAAAGAGATTTAAAATGACAAGCTGCTGAATAACAATGTACCCAGCAACTTTAACCTTCTATTGAACATGCTAGTCACAAATAATCAGTAGCACTCCAGCTGTTGAGAATGATTCCAATAAGGCCTTTCAGAAACATTCAGCTTCACAATTTTAAACATATTTTATTTTTAAAGAAAATTACAAATAAACCATAATAATTGTAGATTTAAATGATCATTCAAAATTATGGGGATATTATATTTCGAATCCAACAGGCAAAGTCATAGAAAAATTGTTACAAACTAGTAGATTGGAATTATTATTCACTAATGATCATCTTGGAATTTATATACATTACACAGATTTTACTACTAATCCAGACCTAGTATTAGTATCTTCTGATATAGTAGAGAAAACAAAACAAAAAATTTAGAATCCTTCATTTCAGATCACAGAACTATATTATATTTTTATATTATAAATATTACATAGTGACCTCAATGGTGCTTCGTCATGAATTTTAAAATTATGGTTGGTTGGTTGATTCGTGTCTAATATGCTGCATCTAACACTGAAGTCATTAGAAGTCTTGCTCTCCACTACTTCGAAGTTTTGGAAGTTTCCTCTTTGATGGCTGTAATATTATTGAGGTGTTCATCATCCATTTCTTCTAAAAGAATAGATATATATTAATCAACATAAATTTCAATAAAAAGTAAACCAAAGCACAAATTAAATGCTCTTGAAACTTCAAAAAAGGCAAATTTGCAAGGTAATAGAGAAGAATTAGAAGAAATACTACCACATCAAATAAAAACAAATTTCAATTTTCCTGATAATGTTAACAATAAAATATGTAACAGTTTATTAAAAACAGCTAAAAAAATTATATCTAATGGAAAAGTTAAAAATATAAACCCTTCTGGTCAAAACATTAGAAAAATTTTAAAAAATGTGACAGAAGAGGCAAAAAAAAAATATCTGAAATTAAAAAAGATCAAGATAACATAATAGAGTGGAAAAAGAGAAAGCTGCAGTATTTATGAAAACCTTGATGAATGCCAAAAGAAGCAGATATAATTTTGCTGAAAACTAGGTTATAGAAATTACGACAATAAAGCTTATAAATTCATATCCTCAATACAGAAAGAAACTACTATAATAAAACAAACTGATGGAATATAAAAGTAATAAATTAAATGATGAATCAAAAATAGCATCCAAATTTAATAGCAACTTTACATCTCACAAAATATCTAAAGAACACTAAAAGGGTGACAAGTTAACAAAATAGGAAATAAGAAAACAAACAGAATGAACATTCTCTTCCAACATTTGTTGAAACTTTATTTCACAACCCGTTTACACAAATAGAACTAGATAAAGGTACTAAAGGGATCACCAATCAGGAAACTCCTGGCCCTGATAAAATTCATCCTGAATTTTTCAAACAATTATGGTCTAAAGTGAGAAAGTCACTATTACAGTTTTATAACTTTGTATGGCAAACTTCAGTTCCTGTAAATTGGAAAAAAAGCTATGTTGAGAAAATTATCTCAAGCAGGATTTGGAAGAAACCATTCTACAAATGAACAAGTCATCTTCCTTAGCCAAGATATTAAAGAAGCATTCAACAACAAGAAATATACAATAGCAGTTTTTGTGGATCTAATGTTGGCGCATGATAATGTTTGAAGAAGTAAATTAATTAGAAAACTTTAGAATCTTGGCATCAAAGACAACATGCTAGAATGGATTTTTGAGTTTGTCACACAGAGATATTATGCTACTAAGTATGAATCAGCAACTTCTAAATGTAAAAAAAGTCACTAGGACTACCCCAAGGTGTGGTATTAAACACAACTTTGTTGAACACATATATAAATGATTTATCAAAACAACTACAAAAACTTGGAGTTAAAACCACTCTTTTGTTGATTACTTAGTCATATGGTATTCATAGAAAGCTACCAAAACTCAAGATATGACAACTTTTATCCAAAAAATCATTAAAATAGCTCCAACTGAGGTATAATAATAATTTAATTACAGTGAATACTACAAAAAAACACAGTTTCAGTTTTTCACCATAGCAAAAAAATTAAAATAGAAAAAATTAATGTATGAAAATATCAACGTGCAGAGAACTGAAATGCTAAATATTTAGTAGTATATTTTGATACGAGATAACTTGGCAAAACCATTTAGAGCATTTAACTGACAGAGCTACTAAAGATATTTAAATTGTTAAAAATAATCGCAGAAACAAAATGTGGTAGTTCCATAACAATTTTAAATACTACCTACAATACAGTATTGTGGATAAATATTAATAACAGCAACACAATCAACAAAACATATTTGGAACAAACACAAAATAAAGTTGTACGCTATATAACTGGAGCAACTAAAACTACACCAATTGAAGCTCTACTAGCCCTTCAAATAAACCAATTATAACAGAACTGAACAACAATCAGTATTCCTTTATGAAAAACTAAGAAGACTCCCAGACTCAGATAATTGGGAAAAATATAAAATTCAAATTCAGTTATGAACACATAGATTGGATTTATACAAGTCTAATTAAAATAACTGAGAACTTAGAAATACCAAAAGTATAGAAGAAGAACGAGAGAATTATGAATTTCGAAATTCTTGGAGAAAAGAACCTATATAATTATGTAGAAGAAGAAGGAGAGAATAAATTAATTTTGAAATTCCCAGAGAGAAGAATCTGATTAGCAAGTTCATTAGACCACAGGAAGAGGGAGCAAGAGTCCAGAATCATTGCTGACAACTTGAGAAAAATCAGTCTGTAGTTGCTGAAGATGAGGCTAACAAGCCTTGAAACATGTTCAATGAAAACCATAAAAAGCGAGAATATACAGACTAAATAATTTAGTTATCACATTTAACTGTTCAGACTGATTTAATAGTATTCAAATATACTTACTTACTTAGTCACTGGCACTATCGAATCCGTAGGTTCATGACCGCGCAGACATAAAGCTCTCCAAACATCCCTATCCTGAGTTAATCCTTTCCAATCATTCCCTGTATAATCTACTTATCTCAAATCATAGTTAATGTTATTCTCCCACCTCAATTTTGGTCTACCAACTGGACGTTTTCCCTCTGGCTTTCCTACAGAAGCTTCCATGCAAGTCTTTCATTCCCCATATGTGCAACATGTCCTGCCCATCGCAGTCTATGAGACTTAACTGTTCTTATTATATCTGGCTTCCTATAAAGACCATGTAGTTCATGTTATGTAGGCTTCTCCATTCCCCTGTCTGTTCATCTCTCTTTGGTCCAAAAATTTTCCTAAGTACTTTATTCTCAAATACTTGTAATCTCCTTTCCTCCCTTAACCACTTAAGTAGCTATGACGTGCGGGTTCGTCATGTACTAGCCCCACGCAAGTGGCAATGACGTGAGGGCATGTCATCCCCTAAACTCACCACAGTGGGTATGACGTCCCCGTGTGTCACGCATTCTCACAGTGTTCTTTTCATTTAGTGCATCTATTTATCGTATTACCACAATAATAAGTATGTTTTTTAATAGTATAAATTCTTTTGTGTAGTTTTAATTATCTATTCTAGTTTTAATCATATATTAAGATTTTAATTATAGGCCTGTATATGAGTGTATATATTAGAAAGTAATGCAGGTAATAGTAAAAGGAAATGGTTGAGTGATGGTGATTTGAATGAAATACTGAACAAAGATATTAGTGACGATTCTGAAAATGAGTACAGTGATGACAGTGAACTAGAATTTTCTTCAGATAACGAAGAAAGTATAACAATGAAGTCGATTATAATTTTATTCATAGTGATATACAACCTGGTACATGGTCCACACAAGGCGCAGAACATCCTCCTTTTCCATTCTCTGGACAACGTGGTCTAAATGTTGAAATTCAAGATCCCTCAAACCCATTACAATTTTTTAACTTTTTATTATGAGAGAAATTTGCGAACACATCAGTGATGAAACTAATCGTTACGCCAAACAGTTTATAGAAAAACAAGCTCCTCAGTTGAAAGAAAAATCTAGAGTCCAACATTGGAACGAAACAAATGGGAATGAAATAATGAAATTATTGGCATTTTTATCATTGCAACATAACCCAATAATAAAAGTTACTTTTCACTGAGAAAATTCTAGAAACTCCAATATTTTTTCGAACTTTTTACGGAGAGGAGATTTCATCTTCTTCTGAAATGTTTACATTTTGTAAATAATGATGAATATGGTAAAGATACTAGTGGTTCCAGGAGACTTTTGAAACTTAAACCTATATTAGACCATCTCAACGACAGGTTCAGAACAGTGTACACTCCAGATTGTGATATATCTGTTGATGAACCATTGATTATGTGGATGGGAAGATTGGGATGGAAGGTATTTATTCCTACCAAATGTGCCAGATTTGGCATAAAATCGTTCGAATTGTGTGAGGCAAAATCTGGATACGTGTGGAATTTTCTCATATATGTAGGAAAGGAAACTGTTTTCGACGAGTCCTTGAATGATGAGGCTTATGGTTCTAAAGTTGTTATATAACTTATCAGCCCTCTTCTGAACCAAGGATACATGGTGATAATGGACAATTGGTTCACTAGTCCGGATTTGTTTGAAAAACTGTGTGACTATGGTACTGATGCTATTGGAACCTTGTAATAGGAAGGGGGTACCCATAGAAATAAAACAGAAAAAGTTGTAAAAGGGTGAACATGTGTCATCTTATAAAGATTAGTTAATGATTATGAAGTGGAAAGACAAAAAGGATATCTGTTTTATGAGCACTACACACGATGAGAGAATGGTCACGAAAAAAGTTAGAGGTCAGGACATCACAAAACCTAAAGTTGTGGTGGATTACAACTCAAAGATGGGAAGAGTTGATTGGAGTGATGCATACCTTGTGAGCTATCGCAGCGCAAGGAAAAGGATGAAAAAGCATGATCAAAAACACTTTAGGCATTTTATCGATATATGTTGCCCAAATTCCTATCTATTATACGTAAAAACAGGTGGGAAAATGAAAAGGATGGAATTTCAGTTAAAACTGATCGAAAATATGATACTGAAATATCATAAAACTGAAATATCACCTTTTGGGCGACATTCCAAATTAGCACACCCAATCAGAATAAACTATCCACACTACCCATCATTCAATCCCCCATCAGCAGCAAAGCAAGAACGACGAGCGACGATGTGTTGTATGCTACAAAAACAACCAACTTTGAATGAGGGTAACATTCTTTGGAAACTCAGTGATGGCCTTTCGTGCAAAAATCAGTGTCGTATTTACTACGCGCATTTTATATATTATTTTTTCGCTTTTCCTCCATTATTTTTTTTTTTCGATTCAAATTTTAAAAATACCATATTGAAGCTGAATTTAATCATGTTCACGTATATATACTCCTTATATGTGGTTCCCACAATACTTCGCTTTCTTTGTAACATTAAAAGTAGCATTATTAGAATGATTGTCATTTCAGGATAGAACTAAAATTACTGAATTTTAAAGCACTACGACATTTTAAATGTACCACTACAGAGGGAGCCAGCAAAATTAAATGCCCCACGCGGTCGGAGTCAGGTAGCTGTAAACTAACCACTTGACTGGTTAAAGTAAGAGTCCATGTTTCGCACCCATTTAATATAACTGGTAGAATAATAGTTTTAGATATTTTCAGTTTAACGTTTTTTGAAAGGAGTTGGGACATCAAGAGTCTCTGCAATGCATAATAGCATGCATTTGCAAAATTGAGCCTATGTTTAATTTCTTTGTGCATCTCATTCCTATTTGTGATTATTGTTCCTAGGTATTTGAATTCAGCCACTTCCTCAAAATTTCCCTCATTTGTCATTAGCTGTTCATTTCCATTATATAATGAATTTCTACGTGTGACCATATATTTAGTTTTATTGATATTTACTTCCAGTCCTAATTTCTTAGTGTTACTCAATAGTGTGTGTGTTGTCCTTTAGTATCTCCTCGCTATCGGCCAATAATACCACATCATCAGCCATAAACTAAAAGAAAAACTCCTGGCGCGACAGGCCTACAAGGCCCTTAGCCTAACATCCGGCTGCTGGCCTCACATCCACATGTGTCAATCACAGAGGTAGATGATAATCAGCCAGTGTAGGGGTGACATGTGGTTAGCATGTCGAGTCCCCCAGCCGTTATGGCTGGTTTTCTCAACTTGGAGCCGCTACTTATTGTAGCTACCCAAATGCATCACGATGCTGGATGTCGGTCCCATATTGGCCGAAATACCATGAGAAAATTTCTTCCCCCATGGAGACTCGAACCAGCACAAGTCCCATAGTTCTGCGCCAAGGCTTGCTGCCTTAACCACTCGGCTACAGCGCGGGACCAGCATAAACTAACAGCTTATTAATACCATTGAGTTGTAAGCATTCCTCATTCTCTAAAGATTTAATGGCATGCTCTGGTATAAAATTAAATAGTAGAGGAGATAGTGCATCTCCTTGCTTCAACCCATTCTGGATTTCAAAAGTGTCCAAAAACTGTTTGCCTACACGCACCCTACTCTTTGTGCCATTTAGACATATTCGTATAAGTCTAACTAACTTTTTAGGAATTCTGAACTCCAGCAGGATACTATATAACTTCTCCCTCTTAATTGAATCATATGCTTATTTGAAGTCTATATATAGTTGATGTACAGTACCACTATATTCCCATTTCTTTTCTAAAATCTGTCTTACACTAAAAATCTGATCTGTTGTAGATCTGTTTCTATATTCTCTTTACAATTAGTAATTTGCTTGGATAATCAATTTCAACAGATATTTAAAAGTTCATAATGATGAGAAACCATTCAAATTATCTGTTTCTAATACATAATTTAGCTTTCCAATATTTCCTATATTAAAGTACACTTTTGTATTCAAAGTTATTAGTAAATATTGAAATGCACACATTTTATGTCATTTTCTCAGAAACATTTATGTATTCACAATAATGGGGAATCATTTGAATGTTCTTGTTGTAAAATGCCACGTAGTAAAGAAACTAGTTCTAATAACACTTACACATTCATGGAATGGCAATTCATTGAAATGGACAGATTGTAATTTTGGTTTGCTTAACCCTTAAGTAGGGAGGTGGGGTGTCTATATTACCTTAAGCTGAAACTTCCATCCATTTATGAAAAAAAAATTGTATGTTTTTTATTTTATTATCATTTTATTAATGCATGTAATTTATGATTTTATAATTATGTCCACAAGAAAAAAATGTGGGGTAGTAATGGTGACACCACACCTCCCCACTTAAGTTTCAGGGAACAATACTCCTTACAAACCAATTCCCACAGGTATTTCAGTGTCTATTTTTGATGTAGTATTCAAAATTTTTTAGAAATAATTAGGTCTGTACCTGGTAGGTACTGATAAATAATGAAAGTTATTATAGTCCTACTCTGCCATATTTTCTTTCATGAATCTATATAATGTGTCTACTGAGAGAACCAATAACATGTAAAGATATTCTTCTTCATAGAATTTTAAGTGACCATTATTATCAATACTAGTAAAATTCATATCAAATTCCGTTGAGGTGAAATCATATGATGAAAGTTAAAAATTAAATTGTACCTGTTGGTAGGTGCCATCATCCTTAACTTTGTTAAAATATTGTATATAAAATCAACTGGAGCGCTTTCGGAAGTTATCTTCCATCTTCTGCAAGTTGAGCTTCCGCTACTCGTTTTTGTTGTGTATGGTGATGTATGCTCCAACTGTTTGTAGTAGCAAATGACTTGCTTTTGACGTACTCGTATAATGGGTTTGACTGGGGTGCGTTTTCATTAAGAAGTGAGGTGTTGTTTGTTTCCTTTATAATTTCAAGGTCTTCATATATATTTATCCTAGATGGAATGTTTTCTCGGTGGATTATCGTGAGAGTATTTTCAATTGTGTTCATTCGATGACCTGCGTTAATGAGATGTTTAGCATAGCTTGATTTATCACCCACGTGTTTGAAATCTTTTAGGTGTTCTTTATATCTTGTATTGAAATTTCTGCTTGTCTGCCAATATACAATTCATTACAATCTTTACATGTTAGTTTGTAGACTCCGTTATTGTTGAATTTGTTGTGTTCTTCTGTGGCATTGTATATTATGTTGTTTAATTTGTTTTCTGTTTTATAAGCTATGTTAATGTTTTTATTTATCTTTATCAAAGTTCTGGCTAGTTTTGTGGTTTCATTTCCTGTATGCTAATGTTACCCATGTTTTGTTATTATTAGATTCTCTTTTGTTATATTGTTTGCGTCATTTTTTCTTTTTCTTTCTTTATAAGCTTATCAATGATTTGTTTGTTGATTTCATTGCTTTTTGCCATGTTTTTAAATATTGTAGTTCTTTGTTATAATTTGTTTTGTTCAAGGGTAGTTTTAACATCCTGTTGATTAAACTATTAAATGTGCTGATTTTATGTTGGTATGGGTGTCTAGGCTTGTTATTAATGGTGATCATATTATTTGTACATTTACGGAAATACTTATTTCAAGTTTTTTTCTATGTTTTTCATTATGGTAAGGTCTGGATAGTTTATTTTGTTATTAAGTTATATTTCTTCCGTAAATTCTATTTTAGGATGCATATTGTTTAGTTCTAGTAGAATTTCCTTTTCTTTTCTGTTCTCATTTTCGTAAATAATCATGGCATCATCTACATATCTTGTAATTAGCTTTATATTAAATTTATGTATTAATATTTCATAGTATTTGTTTTCCAAATCTTGTAGAAATATTTCTGCCATTATTATACCTGTAACTTTGATTGCAAAGTTTTGAATGCTGTATCTGAATGCACTGTAATTTTTTCCCTCTTTCTTGACGACCAACTATCTGCTAATGTGAGAATAAATTTAAATGGAGTTACGATTCGTGTATTTACCTTTGAAAGTTAAAAAAATGGCCTGAAATTTCCCAACTGTATGTATTAATATGAGATTTATATTATTAAAATGTGTCTCTATAGCTTAATGTGTCCACCGCTGTGGTCTCGAGGTAGCGTGCTGCCTTGTCACGCAGCGGGCCCAGGTTAGATTCCCGGTCGGGGCAGTTTTTCTGAGTGAGGTTTTATCGGGGTTTTTCCTCACCTGTAAGACAAATTCCAGGAAAACTTTAAGGCCCAAACGATCCCCGAACTCATATGTCCATCATCATCATCACCACCACCATCCTTCACCGGTGTGGAAAGCAACGGGAAGCTACCACACCTACAATTCCCTAGTAAAGCTGCAAGCATAGCATGAAAATGCAGTGAAGGACCTGCCTTCGGGCAGAATTACTATGGATGGATGGGTGTATGGATGGATAGCTTAATGTATATTACATTGTTAGTGTTTAAATATTTTATCATCATGCAGCAGGCTAAATCAATCGTAATTAAAAATTGACGAAATATTACAAATTTTACAACATTATAATTTCAGTAATCATTTTATTTCTAGAACATTTAAAACACAGA
This sequence comes from Diploptera punctata, assembly GCA_030220185.1. Lineage (NCBI taxonomy): Eukaryota > Metazoa > Arthropoda > Insecta > Blattodea > Blaberidae > Diploptera > Diploptera punctata. Next base: position 857,870 of record JASPKZ010003863.1, on the reverse strand, counting down.
TACTCTAGTTCTATGTATATAAATAACCATATTTGTAAATCTTGTGCAGATTTGAAATCGCAGATTTTTAAAGAAGTCATTCTTTCTGTGTGTTCTTATCACTTCACCTCCCCAGTTGAGTAACATTCGATCTAAATCTATTCTTACTCATCTTTCGCTATTGACAGTAATGATGAACGTTTCAATATTATACATATGGTGATGAGCATGGGCGTAGCCACCATTAGATTAAGGAGGGTGCCATTTTTTCGAGACTATATACCTTCCGGGTACAAACGAATAAATTAAGAATACAAAATACTATCTTTATTTTTTAAACTAGCATCAATATATTTCGGAAAAACACTACAGCGCTATTAAAGAGGAAATATGAAGAATAATAACGAAAGCCAAATGCGTTTCTTACGATCACTGTTAGGAGTTATTAGACTGGATCACCAAAGGAACACTATTATCAGAGGAAAACTTGGAGTAACAAGTTTAAATGAAGATATACAAAGATACCAACAAGAATGGAAAAATCATCTGAGGAGAATGGCAAGAAATAGACTTCCAAAATTGGCATTCCAATATACCCCAACTGGACATAGGGACCAAGGAAGACCAAAACATCGATGGAAAGATCAAGACCATCTTCGCTAGGTTTACCGTACAGGCCACATGGACTAAAACGAATTTGTTCATGATGATGATGAATAATGAAATACTTGAAGAATTGGCGAATACAATTTTTTGTCAAGATTACTTCTTCTTAAGTGTTATACTTAATTGTACTGAAACTATTAGCTACATTTTAGCTACTAATAAAGTAGAACTATACACACAGTTCGACTTGCCTTTTCGTTTGAGATCATTTTTTAAGTACGTTTTATTTGAATGTTTCAATATAATTTTCAATAAGTTTTTTTTGTGCAGATTGAGCATACATCGGCCATTAAGATTTTCTGTCATTGTTGATCGGCACATTGTCTTCATCTTCTTAGGGTGCCAAAAGTGCGTTCAATCGACGCCGTAGTGCATGGCAAAGACAGGCATATTACAATTGCTTTTATTATGGATGGAAAAAAAATCACACTCGTCCACAATGTTAACGAAATAACCTTTATCCTTGTCACTTCGTTTCATCCACATACGGTGCCATAGTTCAATTTCGATGGAGAAACCCTCGATTTTATATTATTCTGAAATGTTGCTAGCCGTTGCTTGGAAATCTTTTAGAGATGTTCTTAGGATGTAGCATTTGAAGTTCAAAAGCAGGACCCTGTTGTTCTCCGAACCTGGCTGACAAAGCTGTGTGAAAGGAGTCCAAGTAGGAATTTAAGATAGCCACCTTAAAGTAATATTCGGGATTACATTGTGGATTAGCTCGATGTGTCTGCTTATTGGATATTCTTGGTTAGGGTGATTTCGACACCTAGCTCAGAAGCATTAGTCTCCATCTCTTTCATGATGCCTTCGGAGATCACATCACCTTTTCTGAGATGATCAATTACGATGCTTTTAATGCTTTCAACATGGTACGTGCATTTAATTAAATCTACAGTCACGGCTTGCAACGAATTAACGACAGGATCCAAATAACTAGAATATTATGCTATCAGGCACAAAGGATGAAAGTATTTCTACTTGCAGCAGCATGAACTGATCAGTTTGTTTTCGGCTTGGTGCGTTTTCTTCTACAGCAATCAATTTCAGGCCGCTCATCAATTCCAAAAAGTGTTTCTTAAATATACCAATACTTTTATATTTTTGCGACCAACGTTTTTCGCAGAGCATGGGGATGCTTGGAACATGCTGTCTTCTCGACGGCGACTCTCGAAAATTGTTTATAATATCCTTAATTGTAGCTATTGGGTTTCTCACCTCGGGCACACTATTCAAATCATTTATCACAAGTTTGATTTTGTGGATCGCGCAGTGGAAGTAAATACCTTTGGCAAAAAACTCGTGTAGACGTTGCTGGATCCCGACATATTTGTGCAGGTAAATGCCTATCTGCTTGCAAAAAAAAAAAAAAACTCAATTTCTGCAGCAATTTCTTGAGTCTCCATTCTTTCCAATTCAACAAAGCCCAAAATCTTCTCGAAATGTATTTTGTTTCTCATCAAAAAACCGCACACCAATGGATAATTGCTCCTTTCCAAATATGTCACAGCTTTCATCAGCTAACACACTGTTAGCGCTGGCATTTTTTTTTTTACATCATCAGCAAACATTTTCTTTACCTGAAGTCACATAATTCAATCAATTCGTTTTGAATTTGTGGAGAAATGTTGGTAGGATTCTTACCGTTTAAATGAGGTTTTAAGCTTATATCACTGGCATCAATTCTCCACTGAATCAAATCCCTGAAGATGCCTTCGTCCAGTGTTTTACCCCATAAAGACAAGTCATGCCAGCCACAGAAAGATAATGGTATCCACGATGGAAGACAAATATTTCAAGTTATCCGCCGCATTCTTCTTATAGCCACTTACGAGTTTTTGGCTAACAGGGGTCTTACTTAAAAACAAACGTGCTGACTGCGTAGCTTCCACATGCCAGCGACTCTCACAATGTTTTTTTGGCGAATTCATGGATTTTGAAAAAGTTGTGGAAGGGTCTCACTACGGTTGATCATTTAACGCCCGTCACAATATGTGGGGAGAATAGACCACAATGTAAACAGAGTGCACCTTTGAGTCTTAGGAATACTTTAGCCAGGGTGAATACTGTTGGATCCAACAATGCTTTAATTTCCGTTTGAAATGTTCAGCATCTTTGCTGAAATTATAACTTTCGGGAGGACTCTTGCAGTTTATCAGAACTTTAACTTTATGTTCTTTACTCATTAGCTCTATTCTCTCCAACCAGTTGCCGATATCATTAGGCGGATAAAGGGTGGGTAAATCTAGTTCTTCGAATGTGATCGATGCGGATGTAATACCTGGATTTGCTGCTTCTTGTCACTCGACCCATCTCGTTTTTTTCTGAATAATTTATTGAGAGAAATCGTAATGGAGGTGTAGAATTTTAGAATATTATTTTTTTATATATAGTTTTAACATTTTAAACCTGCTTTCGAATAGAAGAAAAGCTGATTCTGTCTAGTGTTAATTGCTCGAAAATCAAGGGGATTGCAACCGCATCTTCCTGCATCTACCTCGCTACGCCCATGGTAATGAGTGAGTTAGAAGAAAATCTCACCTTTATGACATTTTATGTTTGCAATAATAAACGATTCATGTGTTACACAACTGAATTTGGTATTTATCAATTCACCTCATAAAAATATACATTTCTCACCAACTGTTTCAGACGTAATTACATTTATCGTTATCTCAACTCCAACTGTTGAAATTAAGTCATCACCAACATTCCACCTGCCATCTGGTGGAGATTGGATCAAATCTTTGTTGTTGGGACTTAAAATTCACGGATTTATCATTGTTATTCTCATTACATATGTATATATAAATTAATGTTTGTTTGTTCGTTCGTTCGTACTTTATGCGCGGCCATACCGTTGATCCGATTGTGATGGTTTTTTTTTTGCAAAATGTTCAGAAATTCCCGGTGAACATAGTCTATGAGAGAGTTCTGATACTCAACTCCTACACCCTTAAAAATAGCCCTTTGTAGTGGAAAACATGAAAAAGTAGCTCTTTGGACGCTTAAATGGCTTACGCTGCTTAACCATAAGAAATACATAAAATTAATGTACACAGATTTGTATATCTCAAAAAGCTCTACCAGAAGTCCGCGACAGCGTATGTTTATATCTTACGGATAACTCACAATAACCATTTTTGTCTTTCATTGATACCAAAAGTCCCGCGCTGTAGCCGAGTGGTTAAAGCAAGAAGTCTTGGCGCAGAACTACGGGACTTCCGCTGGTTCGAGTCTCCATGCAGGAAGAAATTTTTCTCATGGAATTTCGGCCAGTATGGGACCGGTGCACAGTGGACCAGAAATGAAATCTAGCAGGAAAAACACTATTTTCATTCACCCTCATCAATTTATGTTTTTTTTTTTTTCACTCTAATATAATTGTTATATGACGGTTCCTAACTTATCTGCAAAGGAGGGTACAATTATATTGTTTATGAAGACAATATAAACATCGGAATTTGCCGATGATTAAGAACTCATCTGGTCTATTTCCCAGTTGTGTTATTAGCGTTGTGTGTTCAAGTTCAGTGAGCTTTTCTTCTTATTCTATGTTTTTCTATATAACCAGATATTATGTAAAATACATGTGGAATCACACCTTCCAAGCACTAAAAATGTACACAATCATCTCATTTTAAATTGAGCTACATAGAATACAGTTTTGAACAATAGTACAAATTTTAGTTATAATATGGATTATTTATGGACTTTAATTTCCGCACAATAACATGTGTGCAAATTACTGCGTTTTTTTTTAAATTAGCTTTCTCGTTACAGGAGGCAGCCAGCAACTGAGGCCTACCGTTGCGCGCAGAGAATAATTGTTTGATTTAATATGGAAAAAAATGTTAGATAAAGGCAATAAGTTATCATTTAGTAAATAAATTAGGGGTAGGGGGATGTTAGCTGAATGTTTTAAATGATATTAAATATCAGTTTTTTGAAAAGCGTTTTTCTCAAACGTACGAAGTTGTGCGCGAAAAAAAAAAATCTAATGAAATATTCTGATTACCTAGGTGTGGATGTTAACTTTCCCGTTGTGAAGAATTAATTTAGAACAATGACAATCGTTGGAAAATTCTGTTCCATCTGCTTATGGAATTGGAAGACCCAAAATAACTTTCGAAGAGGCTGGAATAAAAGAAATGTTAACTTCAGCAGGAATTCACTCGCGATGAAATTGCTCTTGCAACAGAAATATTACTTTAGTCATATCGTAAACGGGATACTGCTGATGTTGTAAAGACATTACTAAAAAAACACAAAAAATAGCTTCAAAATAATAATAAATATTACAAATCACCCCGCTCAACTCACCTATCTTCTGTGTCGGACGAAGCATTGTATTTTTTTTACAATAAAATATCAATACGTCGATATATTAACATGAGACTAGATGCCAAAAAGAGAGGTTGTGATATTTTATACACCCTATAATGCTTTTAGGGAAGCAAATTTGTTATGCGACATTTCCCAAGACAGACATTTCAGCAGAAATAAGACTTTTTTTTTATTCCAGCTTCTTCGGAAGATATTTGGGTCGTACAATTCCATAAGCAGAGGAAACAGGATTTTCTAACGACTATCAGTGTTATATATTCTTAATAACGGGATAGTTTACATTTAATTTTAGCCAATCAGAATATTTCAGTAGAAATATAACTTTTTTTTTCTCTCGCACAACTTCCTACGGTTTAGAAAATCGCTTTAAAAAATGTTTTTTAAAATATGTTTTTAAAACATTCTCCGAACATCCCCATAAGTCTAATTTATTAATACAGGATCACTTATTGCCTCTATCGCTCACTTTTCTTCATATATTAAATCAAACAATTCTCTGCGCGAGACCATAGGCCTGAGGTAATTACAAATAACGCAATAATTTGCACACATGTTATTGTGCGGGAATTGAAGTCCATAGATCACTCTATATTCTAACTAAAATTTACACTACTGTTCAGAACTGTTTTTTTCGTAGCTCAATTTAAAGTAAAGCGATTGTGTGAATGTTTTAGTATTTCGAAGGTATGATTCCACGTGTATTTAACACAATATCTGGTTGTATAGAAACATTTTAATATATCAATGAAAAGTACAAACCTTGAGGTAAAGTATCCATATAGAATAAGAAGAATAACTCACTGAACTTTAACACAAAACGTATTTATTTCTTCAGCTCGGTACACAACTGGGATGCGGACCAGATGAATTCTTAACTATCGGCAACATCCGATGATTATATTGTCTACATAAATTTTATAATTCTACCCTCCTTTGCAGATAAGTGAAGAACAGTCATCTGACAATTTTAGAGCGAAGAAAGATGAATTGGCGAAAGTTAGTAAAATACTTTTTTCCAGCTAGATTTTGTATCTGGCCCACTGTGCGCTGCCCACCCAGCATCGTGAGACATTTGGGTAGCTGCAATAAGTAGCGAATCCAGGTTGAGAATACTAGCTATAACGGCTGGAGAATCCGACATGCTGACCACATGTCACCCTACACTGGCTAGATGATCGTCTACCTCTGTGATTAACACATGTGGATGTGAAGCCAACAGCCGGCTGGTCAGCCAAAAGCCTTCTAGGCCTGTCGCGCTTTGAGTTTTTTTTATATCAAGGATATCAGGATAAGTAGATTCCCGGGCAAGCGTGCTCTCCCTTACCGTTCATCCGATTAAGATGGAGCTTTTTGAAAAATGTTCCGGAGATTCCGGGAATGAACATATGCTGCAAGAGAGTTGTAATACTCAACCACTTCACCCTAAAAATCATCCATTGTTGTGAAAAACGTGAAATAAAGTCCCTATATTGAAGCTTAAATGCCTTACGCTGCCTAAACCATAGCAAATACACAAATTGATGTACACAGAATTGAACATAGAAAAAAACTCTACAAAAAAGTAGAGTATAACAGCGCACGGCTGGTGGTAAAAACACATTAACATTTATTTTGGAGTAGCACGCACGCCGGGTATTTACTTACTTACTCACTGGCACTATCGAACCCGTAGGATCATGGCCGCGCGGACATAAGCTCTCCATACATCCCTATCGTGAGCTAATGCTTTCCAATCATTCCCTGTATAATCTACATCCCTCAAATCATAGTTAATTTTATTCTCCCACCTCATTCTTGGTCTACCAACTGTGCGTTTTCCCTCTGGCTTTCCTACAAAAAGCTTCCATGCAAGTCTTTCATTTCCCATACGTGCAACATGCCCTGCCCATCGCAGTCTACGAGACTTAACTGTTCTTATTATATCTGGCTTCCTATAACGACCATGTAGTTCAATGTTAATAAGTCTTCTCCATTCACCTGTCTGTTCATCTCTCTTTTGTCCAAAAATTTTCCTAAGTACTTTATTCTCAAATACTTGTAATATCCTTTCATCCCTTAAAGTAAGAGTCCATGTTTCGCACCCATATAATATAACTGGTAGAATAATATTTTTATATATTTTCAGTTAAAGTTTTTTGAAAGGAGTTGCGACATCGAGGGTCTCTGCAATGAATAATAGCACGCGTTTCCAGAATTGAACCTATGTTTGATTTATTTGTGCTTCTCATTCCTATTTGTGATTATTGTTCCTAGATATTTGAATTCAGCCACTTCCTCAAAATTTCCTTCATTTGTCATTAGCTGTCCATTTCCATTATATAATGTAACCATATATTTAGTTTTATTAATACTTACTTCCAGTCCTAATTTCTTAGTGTTACTCAGTAGTGTGTGCATGTTGTTCTTCAGTATCTCCTCGCTATCGGCCAATAGTACTACATCATCAGCATAAACTAACAGCTTATTAATACCATTGAGTTGTAAGCCTTCCTCATTCTCTAAAGATTTAATGACATGCACTAGTACAAAATTAAATAGTAGAAGAGATAGTGCATCTCCTTGCTTCAACCCATTCTGGATTTCAAAAGTATCCGAAAATTGTTTGCCTACACGCACCCTACTATTTGTGGCAAGTAGACACATTCGTATAAGTCTAACTTTTTAGGAATTCCAAACTGCAGCAGGATACTATATAATTTCTCCCTCTTAATTGAAGCGTATGCTTTTTTGAAGTCTACGTATAGTTGATGTATAGTACCATTATATTCCCATTTATTTTCTAAAATCTGTCTTATACTAAAAACCTGATCTGTTGTAGACCTGTTTCTCCTAAATCCACATTCATGGTCTCCTAGAATGTCATCAATATAGGGAGTAGTCAGCTTACTAATATATTTGTTAGAATTTTGTACGAGGTTGAAAGTAATGAGATGCACCTGTAGTTGTTGCAATCAGTTTTATCTCCTTTCTTATAAATTTGTATGATAATTGATTCTTTCCATTCATCTGGAAGATCTTCTTTTTCCCAAATCATACTAAGCAACTGGCAAATCTTGTCCATCAATTTATCTCTCCCTGATTTTATCAGTTCTGCTGGGATCTCAACTGAACCTGATGCTTTATACATCTTCAATTTTTCAATCGCCATTTCAGTCTCTAATGCACTTGGTTCTGTGACTAGCATTTCTACTGTCTGTAAATTATCCTCCTCAATGTCCTGTTCTGTATGTACATATAATAGCTGATTAAAGTAACTATTCCATCTATTTAATATACTCCTGGAATCTGCAATCATATCCCCATTTTCATTTCGAATTATGTTTGTCCTAGCCTGAAACCCTTTCTCCTCTATACTAATTCCCTGATATAATTCTTTAATGTCCCTATTTTTTGCGTTCATTTCAAGATCATTAATCTTCTCTCTCAAATATTCCCTCATTTTACTCTTTAGTAACTTGGTGGTTTCCCGTCTAATATTACCCAATTGCTCTAAACTTACCTCATTCGGCTCGTGTAACCATTTCATTTTTGCTAGCTTTCTTTTCTTTACAATGTCGGCACATTCCCCATCAATCCATTTCTTGTTTTGCCTCTTTTTTAAACAACCAATACTTTCTGATGCTGACAATTTAATAGTATCTCTTATAACCTCCCATTCTTTATTTATATCAGTTTTTTTCTTCGTTTGCCACATTGTCATCTGAAGATTCCAGTACTTCAAATCTATTAGCAATTTTGATTTGGTATTCTTGCCGCATTTCATCATTTTTCAAGTTTTTTAATTAAAATTTTTCAGAATCATCGTTAGCGTTTGTTCCTCTCATAAGCGATAGCCGTTGTCTGATATTCACACTGACCAGATGATGATCCGAATTTGCAGTCTGTCCCTCTAACTGATCTAACATCGATGATGCTACTTTGCCAGCGTTTGTCCACTAATACATAATCTATTTGGTTCCGATTTTCGCCATCTGGAGACGTCCAGATGTATTTATGCTGAAATGTTGTGCTCTTAACAATGAGATTCTTTGATGTGGCGAAGGTGACTAATCTAACCCCATTGTCGTTACTATCTTCATGAAGACTAAAAATTTGCCTATTGTTGGTTTGAATATATCTTCTTGCCCCACTTTTTCATTAAAATCTTCTAAGACAATTTTCATATGATATCGTGAAAGGCTATCAAATAAGCATTCTAATTCTTTATAGAACTTATCCTTTATCTTGTCATCCTTGTCTTCTGTGTACATTTACAATTATAAAATCATGTCGTTTACCCTTTAGAATTATGCATGATATCCTATCACTAACAAACTTAATATCTCGAATAGCGGACAGGATCCTCCTTCTGACTAAAAAACCCGTTCCAAATGCAGTCTTCCTGCACCCCCATAGTATAATGCAAAGCTTTCTGATTCCTGATTATGTTCTTCTGGCCACCTAACTTCCTGTAAAGCGACTATATCCAAGGGCGATTTATCTAATTCCCGCGTTAATATCTCTAGTGCCTCCCTATTGTATAAAGTCCTAACATTCCATGTTCCTAGGATCATGTCCCTGTGTTGAAACTTTGGCATGGGTTCTCTGAAGTAGTCCCCGCCCGGAGAACCGAATGGGGGACTATTTGACCTCCGGAAATGTTTACCCCAGTAGAACCCATGTCCGCATTTCTTGACGGTTGCATTTTTACGGTGAAAGATCGTCACTCTTTCGACCAAGGTACTTTTTTCGTCTGACTTATCACCTTCGACCAGTATTGCATGGGTAACCCTATCGGCAGCAATGCTATCGCCGGCATAGCTCTCAGGATCATTTAAGCACGCAAGCCACTCCACCACGGCAAGGTAAAGATTCCATGGAGGACGCCGGGTATTAGCTTGTATATATATACTGTCCACCGCTATGGTCTCGAGGTAGCGTGCTGCCTTGTCACGAGCGGCCCGGTTCGATGCCCGGTCGGGGCGGTTTTTCTAGGTGAGGTTTCTCACCATCATCATCATCATCATCCTTCACCGGTGTGGAAAGCAACGGGAAGCTACCACACCTACACTTCCCTAGTAAAGCTGTATCAAAATGCTATGATTGCAGTGAAGGACCTGCCATCAGGCAGAATTAATATGGTGGTATATATATATATATATAACCTTTAGTTCCATAGCTTTCTATAAATGTCTTGTTATAGATGATATTCTTTTTCATCATGTGATTCTGTATGCAGCTATGAGTTTTTTTAATAGAAGACTTTGCGACAAATTTGTCCCATACAATGTAAAACCCCAAAAGACTTACGGGACATATTTATCCAATGATAATTTTTTTAAATATTAAAAAATCCAAAAAATAAATTTCATGGATGATATCAGTCACTAGAACTTATTGTGTTATATTTCAGGTATCCACAGAAAAAAGACAGACAGGTGGCACATTTTTTCGCCCCTAATTTTATTTTTGAAGTGTAATGCATTAACATGGTAAATTCCTCACTATACATTATTTAAAAAATGTAATAAAGCTACTTACGTTATTTTGGTGGATTCATATTGCAGGATGTCTTCATCAATCATTTAGAACTGCCCTTTAATATGGTAAGCCCTTGAAACCCCCGATATACACAACCCTACACTGCATTTTTAACACTTTGTAAACGGCACCGCTTTTTATCTCGGTCGTAACACGCTGTATAATTAAATCTGATTGTATAAATTGTAGGCCAATGTTTTTTATCCCTTTCTTCTAAACAATAAACCCTAGAAGATAAGTCAAGGTCATTCTACACGTCTTAGGGGTAGGTCTGTGGGCAAGTCTGAAGTCTCGATGTGCCATTCTTGCATGCTCCGCATGATGCCAATAAAATGTAACTGTTAAGATTGGTCAAGACAGTAAGGTGAAAAAAAATTACTAGTTCAATTTCATTGTTCATCTGCTGATAGAATAACTGTAAGCTATTTTTTTAGACCTGTCAAGACAGCCCAGAAAAAGTTTTCTATTATTTTTTGGCTTCAGAATATTTCCATGAGCGTCTCAAAAATGTCCCTCTGCACTATGTATGTTTGTTAGCATGTATGTACGTATCATGTGCTTTTCATACAATTGTGGCCATGTCACGTTTTGTTGTTATCCTGTCACCTTTTTCCAATTTCGAACTCTTACAATAGAAGTGTAGGAAACCTAACAGTCCTGTAATGTAGATAGGTCATTGAATAAATGTGGAGAAGAAAATGAATTGTTCATATATATTTTATAAAATAAATAAATATCCTCAACTTGCGTCCAACTGAGGGTCGGGTCGATGGATGAGATGAGATGAGCCCCTATATACAAGGGTGACGGCCGACAAAATCTGAAGTACCATCACGGGGGCAGATAAACGAAAGGGATGAGATGAATATGGAGAAATGGTAGAATGAAATTGTGGCAGGGGAAAACGGGAGAAAACCTGACCAGGCTCAGTTTCGCCCACCACGAAACCCATATGGAATGACTCAGACTCGATCTCAGAACCCCAGATGTAAGAGTATCAGTTTAAATAATTCAATAATAATTTATCTGAAACACTACATAAAAATTGTAAGAGGTGTCGAGTCACATGTAAGTAAATAATGCGATCTCATTTTACAATAAAAACAACTCCACGTGGAGAAAAATAACTCTTCATTTCAACACACTTCACTAAACTGTAAGGACGGGTATGAGACGTGCTTCAAAACAGTGGTGTGCTGAAATTCACAGTTTTATCTAACAGGCAAGCAAGCATACAGTCTCGAATTTTGCTTTCTAAGCATGATAAATTTATCACTACTTACACACGTGTTCTATTCTGTCTTAGGTTTGTCTTAGGATATAAGGAGTATTACAGTCACCTTCATATGGCAAACTGAGACCTATGTATTATCAAGCCAAAAAAAAAATAGACCTCGTGTGGGGGAAAAAAACATTATAACAAAATCGTCTATTATACGTAAAAATAAACCATGCCATTGAATAATATACTCTCTTCTGGATAGAATAAAAGTTGTTATATATTTCTATCTCTAACAGATTTTCGTAAAAAAAATTGTTCGTATATGCGCTCTAGTGAGTATTTAATCACTTGGGGCATTTAAATTCCAGCCAGCAGCCACAGCGGAGATTTAAATACCCAGGCACTTAAAGGTTAAAGTGTTCTTTCACACTAGTGTCTAAATTTCTCTTAATTTACTTATCTATAGTTTATTACAGTCGTTGCAACTAATGGGTTTTATGGCAGTATGCAATAACCAAGCTCACTTTGCCATGCCAACTCCCCCTTCCTTAAGTTGAGAATCTCGTGTTTCGTCCTTGAGACGTTTCACGAAACCATCTCGTCTTTGTCTCGAGCAAGATCCAAAAACACGTATGTTGACAATGATTTATCAAAATCCAGCGCAGATTAACCCAGATGATATTGTTAAATATGGCGAAAAGTTTAGAAATCGTCTGCAATTTTATAGGTTATGGGAATTTGATTGTTTGCCTAAATTAAATTAATGCTATTTATTTTAGGAAGTAATATTTTGAGGTTCTTTTTATCAAGTTTTTTTTGAGTGTAGAGATATCTTACCTCAATTTAATGTTGATGTGTTGTCGAACATGTTTTGATATATTCTTCTATATCATCGTCGGCTTTCCTAGACTGATGAGTTTTATGTTATGAACCCTAGATGTCGATATCAGCTCCCTCTTCCGACTGGCCGAAGAACCTCAAAACTAGGTCACGTTCAGCAGGAATTTCGAAATTCATAACTCTATTTTTGTTCTTCTGAATGTGAATTTTTTTCCCAAATGGTGAGTTCCTTTGTATTTTCTAACTGTTTTAATAATTTAGTGTTCGAATTTACATTATCTTTTTCAGTCCAAACATCAGCAGAAACTGCAGATTTTTCTATTTTCCATTTTTAATATTTTTGTTGTGTTCCTTGATTCTAATTTTCAGGTTTTTTTTTCCTTATGTATATCTTTTCACAACCAGTACATTCAATTTAATATATTCCTAATTATTTGCTTTCATCAGTTTTTTTTAATTTTTATTAGTTTTTATTAGTTTATTTAAACTGTGGTCATTTTTCGGTGCTAATTTAAAATTAAATTTGTCAAATATCTTTTGGAATTTATTGTGTGCTCCAGGATGATATGTAAATTTCCTGTATTTTTATACGTGGTTTTCTTTTTCAAGGGGCTTTTTTATCATTTTTGTTTCTTATACTTTTCAATCTTTTGTGTACCATTTTTCATGAATCCCATTTTCTCTTGCTACTTTGATTATGTGTTCTTTCTCCATTTCGAAATCTTCTTATCTTAACCAATCTGTGAGTTAAACTATTGAAGGCTGCCAATTTATATCCAAATGGATTGAACCCTGCTGATTTAATAAAATTTTCCATATGAGTTTCCCTCCTACAAATCCCAAATTCAATCATTCTTTTTTTCTTCGTTTCTAACGAATTTAAGTTCCAAAAAAGGTATGTGTTTAGTTACTTCTGTTCCTATTATAAATTTAATGTTTTTACTCTTTAAATTTAACATTTTCGGAAATCTTCTACTTTTTTTGTAGAAACATCGGTAAGTAACTATCTATTAATTTATTGTTGTAATTGGTAACAAAAATCATTTTGAAAATTATTCTATGAAGATAATATTTTAAGAACATGGTAACAATTCTTTCATCACTATATAATGGAAATATATAAAATAAAAACAAAGTTATTAATCCATTTGAAAGAGTGCATTTTATTTTATTATTTTACCTCTTTTGATAATAGGTATACATTTATGCATAACAGGTAATAAATTAGGCCCTAATAATGGTAGGCCTAGCCTAAAATGTTAAGATTATGGCAAAAAATATTATGGTTTATAGAAGCATCGATAGGTAACTATGTATTAATTTATAGCTGTAATTAGTAACAAATTTTTCATCACCATGTTATGTATATCATTAGTATCCTCACTCCTCCTTATGGTCATTAATGCATCTCCTAATACAAGACTGTAGTTATCATTTAGAATATTTATAAACTTTGATATTCTAACACTGTTATTTTGAAATGTATATCAAGACCAAAAAATGGGATATATATTGTCTGACCAACGGATCTGTGCCCCCGTAAGATACGCGAACTAAAGCCTACAACTTCCTTCCCTGTCTCGGTGAATCATTTCCCTCCCTGCATTCCTATCTATCACTCTTGCACTTGCAGTCCAGTGTTGTCAACTCAGCTCCAACCTTGCTTTATTCAATATTCAAGAGCCATGACACTGGGGGAAATTTGGTAACATCCCTACTCGATAAGTTACTGTTGGCTGCCATTTGACGTGATGGGAGGGGAATGTAGTGAAAGAGTGTAAGTATATACGTGTACTTTTCTAAGAACGATGTCAGCGCTATAGGGGCACAGATCCTTAGGTCCGAATATATATGTGTGTGTATGTGTACAGGCCTATTTATTTTTCCCTACAGTCCTATAAGGGCATTTATGTAAACAGGCATCTTTAAAAGCTGTGGTCATTGGCATTAAAAGGCAGACACATTTTTTCAGAGATCTTATATTTAGATTGGCTGGTGGGTTTATGTGCCAAAAACTGAGATAAGGAACCCATGGTTTTACTTCTCTTCTGAAGGGCCCATGCAAAAGATTTTGAAGCCATTAAGATTTTATCTGACTTCTATCAACAACTTAAAATATAATTACATTAGTTTAGATAGTCACTGAAAGTGAATAAAATGTTATTCCCCATTATTTATAAAACATATTTTTCTTCTTTTTCCTTAATTACACTGCTAAAATGTTTGCATATACCAAAGAATCATCGTAATGCAGTTAACATTTGCAATTGGGGTATGTACAAAAAATTATGGTGTAATTATATTCCTAAGTGTCAGTCGATACAGCTTAATCTTGAGGTTAGTCCAGCTTTATAAACCTGAAGTTCTTACTACAAGCATAATCCTAGATTCATTTCAATTTACTGTTTTACCTCATCCTCATGTCAACGTGATTTGCCAAATATGTCTCCATGAATTGCTGATTGGTTTTACTACTTATATTGCAAGCTCTAGGGTTTATGAAATCCATGAGATAAATGGCACATTCACTAAAACCCTCCTCTGAATCTTTTCCTCAGCCAACTTAGTCCGGTAAAAATGTTTTTCTACTGTCCTCTATTCAAACTACATGATCAACCCATAAAATCTGATAAAACGTATAGCGAGCGACATATGTATTTATTTTTATTGAGAAAATACCATTAGGAAGGTTTAGGTGGAAGGGAATTTGGATGCATGATAGGGAACAGCATATTGGAAATAAACATCTGCTTTTGTGGATATGAGTTTTGTATGCCATAATAAAAGAAATATAAGCAGATTCTATTACTCGGACAATACAGGAAATTGGAATTAAGGAACAGTTCGTACTTATATTTTATTGTGAAATTAATAGGACCTTTGGACAAAGGTGTTGCGGCAAGTTAGTCACACAGCCTCCTGTGTAAATCTATAAATAAATCCATATCGGCAATAATAAGCGGATAAAATTATAATATCATTTAATGAAGCAGTTACTGGACTTAGGTCATATTTATATTCAAATTGATCAGGGAAGCGAGTGGAACCTGATTATGTAGGAGCAAAGGCCATATAAAATGATCCAAAGAAGTCAGCATCAATGTAATTAAATTATTAGTTATTAAAGAGGACTGACAACTCAGGTAATGTAACCCTTTCCTTTGTTAAGACGGAAGTGGCTGACACATGATAATAACTTACTAATGACAAAATCCTTTGCTAGACAGATTGAGTAGAAATATCTTCTAAGCCTCCAGTTAATTGATTTATCGTGATAACCATAACCCATTAGCTAAATGTACAAGCGGGGGTTTTACCCTAACACAAACTACGTTAGCAAAAAAGTGTGGGAATATGGCAATTTTCTAGCGTCGCAAGCCTAGGAAAAAACCCAAGCCTAAGAAAAAAACCCAAGCCTAGCTAATGTTTGTGACCCGACTGTACGTGAAGCCAGCACGGAAAAAAAGGTCCAACCTCTGAAGGCGTAAATCGCCAATGATAAATTTGTAACACCCCCGGGATCAAAATAGGAGGGCGCATTAACAAATTATATGTTTCGTTATATGTGCCTAAGCACTGACCTTAGGTCCACTAGATCGAGGTAGTGGGAGTAACTAATTTACCTATAGGCGAGAGAGGCTTCTCCTCGTCACTTCTCGTATAAAATTTCATCAAGACACTTCTCAAAAACACTTCGTTCTAAAAGTTGAATAAGCCACTTCATATAGACAATTACTTGCAGTGTATAAAAGTTAAGAATAAACTACTTTTACCAGACCTCCTTTGCACATTAATTCTGCCCGACGAAGTCCTCGTGGAATCCCGAGATAAGAACCTCAACTCTACCGATTACCAACCTGAGCAACCTAAGTTCTCACACATGGAGAACTCCTTCAGTATTCCTAGTGTCACTAAATCCAATCTTTACCTCTTTGCCCAACAATAACCCTTCTCCATATTGGCTCCCTAACGTGCGGGCAGAATAGAGGTCGTAAAAGTAACACACGAATAGAAATCAACGGCAGAACGACTAAGTCCCACGACCACGAGGCAACCAGGACAGAGAAGATGATGGCAACAAGCAGGCAACCCTGGGATGCGGAACGAGAAGACAGCGACTGAAGGAAGGAAGCAGTAAGTGACACAACAGCAGAATAAGCATTTTCTTTACTTTTTACATATATAAGAAATCAAAATATTACAGTGATTTAACGGAAAATATATCTGTGTGTATTTATGTTGTTAAGAAGTAGGAATAGAAAGAGGCAGGCAAATAAAGATAAAAAAAATGGATAGGAAACACGAAGAGATTAGGGAGAAGGCTTGTGGGCAACTGATTGAAGGAGAGAACGAAATCGTAAGGATGGGAGAGGATAACGAAGACGGCAGAGAGAACTTAGAGCAGAGCACAGGGGAAAGTAGTGAAAGCAACGCAGGAGCAGAAGCTAGAGGGGAAGTAGAGGACAAGGGAAATCCAAGCACCGACACCATGAAATACATGGAAATGCTGATGTCGAGAATAGAGGAGATGGATAGAAGTAGGAAAATGGATTTAGAGACGATAGATAGAAATAGGAAAATGGATTTAGAGGCAATGCAGAGGAATATGAAAAGGGAACTTGAAACTTGGAGAGGACAGATGGAGATAAGCAGGGAAAAGGATGTATTTACGTTGAAAGAAACATTAAGGGATGAGATGGGAAAAAATAGAGAGATGCTAGAAGCGAAAATAAATGAATCGTCAGCGTGTGTAGAACTAAAGATAAATAAAATGGAACAAAAACTTATTAAAGACTTAGAGAAAACAGAAAACAGGGTAATAAGTCAAATGAGAACAGAGATGAACAATAGTATAATAACGTTACAAACTAACTTAGGGGAGAAACAGGAGGAATTACAAGGGGAAATAAAACGAGTCGACAAGAATGTGCTGTGTAGGTTGGAGAACGCGGACAAAAGGGTGAATGATATGTGTGTATCTGTACAAAAGCTAGCCGACGAACAAGAAACACTAAAACTCCAAGTAGCTCAGAAAATTGTTGAGCAGGATAAACGCTCAGAAATGATCGAAACAATAGTTGATTCTAAATTTAATGAGTTAGGCACTAATATAGAACAGAAAGTGACTAAGGAAATCAGCAAACTAAATGATGAAATAAGCGTCCTCACAGAGAAAATTAATAGCGGATGTCAAAAAGATAGGACTCCCGAAAATGAATCACACGCGTCGGATAGTGTTTCTTGGACGACGGCTAACCACAAAGCACGTGCGCATACAGAAGTACTAGGGAACCAGGAGATCGCTAGTAGTTCTGTGGTGCATACTAATGTAAGCGAACCAGATAGTATACACGGGTCAGCCCCGTACTACAATTCCTCTTTCATTGATATCCCATTGCCGGAATATAACGAAAGTGAAACAAACCCCATCCAGTTCATTGAAGAACTGGAAAACTATTTCAAAATTAAATGTATCCCGAAACACTTGTATATGTATATTGTTAAAAAGTGCCTGAAAGGCAACAGTCTTATGTGGTTCGAGGTTACTTTATCCACTGATGCTCCATACGAGACATTTAAGCAAACATTCCGTAACAAATTTTTTTAGTTACGAGAAACAAATGGATATAAAATACGAGATACGCAATGGGACATATGATAAGAGGAAAAACTTGACGTACAGCGAGCATTTTCTGGCCTTGGCTAAAAAAGCCAAACTTATCTCGCCGAGTTACCCTGAACCGGAATTCGTACGAACGCTAATCAACCATTATCCGCAGGCAATTAGGCACAGCTTGCTAATCGCGCGCGTTAGCACATACGACCAAATGATAGAAATGCTAACTATCCTGGAAGCGGGCGACAATAGGGGTAATAATCAAAGTGGAAATAGGGAAGGAGGAAATAGCAGGGAAAATACGAGTAGGAACAACTCGAACTCCTGACCTAACCGTTCAGACGAGAGGGGGGCAGCCGCGCCCGACATGCGGAAGAACAATGACCACTATCGAGGAGAGGACAGGAGATTTAGTAATATGAAGGGTAACAATAGACAATACAGGAACGAGAATAGGGACAACAATGGTTATGGTAGAGGGTACAAGGATCTTAGGAGGGACCAGAGGGGTAAAGAACCTAGGGTCAACATGATAAACATAGGAAGGAGTGCAGAGGGCCCACGGAACCAGATTTATGGAAATGTAAGGGACCATAGATACATTCCAGCGCAGAGGGGATACGATTATGACCGTACATGCACAAGGCCAGGAAATGAACAACGTACTAATCAGGTATATGTAAGCGAGGACCTGGATAGATGTGAATAAATTACCATGCGTGTGTTCAGAGTTTGTTTGCGTGTGAGCGTAGTATCGCAAAATATGTATATAATAATAGTACAGGAGGCCTTTGCGAGTTAACAGACTGTGAAATTAGACACTAATAGTATTAAGGGTAGACAGACGGACAGTGAAAGTTGACACTCGAAAAAAAAAGGGAGGGAGAGATTTTAACACGTAAGAATGACAACGCAATGGATATATTACGTATGTATGTATGTCTTGCATTGTACTATATTGTATTGTGTGCACAGGTAGACACTACCGTGATTTTGGGTACGAGATAAATGTCCATGTAAACGCTGAAATTATGCAGTACCCAGGTAAGGAAGTGGTTATATACCGACAGAATTTGATATAACATACAAAAGGTACAAACATATAAGCTCTACATAATCCCCAAACAAAATTAAAAACAAGACCTGATAAATTATACTTAAATGCATGAACCAGTTTTCACGGGATTCGAACTCAATACTAGCTGAGATTAGGACATAAATGAAAAGTATTAGTGAAAAAAAAAAATAAATGTTGTATGGTAAAATACCAAATATAATCAGTAATTAAAATAAATAACACTAATAAAGTGATTAAATAGGCCTAGATTAAAACGCTAATCGCGAGAGGAAAGGGCACAATGACTGCGAAAAAAAAATAAAGTGAAATGTCGATTTAGATATTAATCGTGATAATACCCCCATATTGATGGATGGATATAATTAATTGAATTAGTGCGAATACATAACACATGCATGTCCACTTTCAGCTAAGATTGAGGGCGATTAATAAATTGTTGATTTGAACTTAACGATGGAGAATGGATCTATATTTTTAAATGTTTTAACCCTATCGCTCGAGCAGAAAGCTGCAGTATCTACTTAGTCCAGTAAATGTTAAAATGAGCCCAGATAGGCCATTGTCATTGTTTAATACATATAGGTAATTGAAGAAACTTGTACAACAATCTGAATACGAATAATATCATGATGATTATGATTATTTTGTCTAAAATAACAATCAGACAGTGTAGACATAGGAGCTAATGAGACAGGGTGAAGCTCAATGCACCTTAATTGAAAGGCCGAGTGGCGGTGTGAACCTATAAAGCGTGAGGAATTTATTTGTTGATTATATTTACAGAATTTGTATTCTATGTTAATAATGAGATGAGATGAAGTCATGGTCGCTGGTGGAAGCGAATGTGACATACTATGCGATTCTGTATTCGATGTTAATAATGAGATAGATGAAGTCATGGTCGCTGGTGGAAGCGAATGTGACAATTTGTGCGAATTTGTATTCGATGTTAATAATGAGATGAGATGAAGTCATGGTCGCTGGTAGAAGCGAATGTGACAATTTGTGCGAATTTGTATTCGATGTTAATAATGAGATGAGATGAAGTCATGGTCGCTGGTGGAAGCGAATGTGACATACATAGCGATTTTGTATTCGAATGAAAATGATTTTGCACGCTTAAGAAAATAACGTCGTTTGGCTGAGCAATGATATAGCCAGCTATGCTTTGGCAAAGTAAATGGGCCGAAATATGTTGAGAATAAAATATTAAGAATCATGAATATTTCATGGATTAATAATCATGATGAATTCGTAAGTATGCAATACCTATGGGGAAAATATGAGACAGGTGTAATACTATCAATAATAATTGTTTATAACGATAGCACAGCTGCTTAAACGCGATATTTAGTATTTTGGTCGCAAAGATATAGATCCATGTAAATAAGTCTTATTGACTCAATTTAAATTAAATTTAGCAAAACTGAAGTATTATTCGACATATGGTTTGAAGTAGACAAAACTGGTTCATCGCAAATGAATTCCCAAGCTGTAGACGCACATTATAATGTAGGTAGATAGATATTAAGGTGTAAATGAAAGTGTAAATAAACAGTTACACATGAAGAAACAATTTATGCTATACTGGTATTCAACTAAATAGTTTTGAATGGTAATTCTATAAGCATGAATGGTTTGAGTAGACCACCAAATTCATATTAAGGGTGTATCTTTTTTTCTTTATGAATATTTATGTATGTCTATATTGCAGAAAGTGAGTCTATTTAACCTCAAAGAACGATCCCAGGTAAAAGGGATACATATCAGTGTTTACAATCTGAACATAATTGACGTGCTGGCAACACTCTCAGGGTTAACGTGCTCTAACCAAAATATTATAGCCATTTTTTTTAAAGGCCACTATAGCTATGATACTAACATTATATTATGCGGAGAGGATTATAAACAAATGAAAAAATCCCTTGATTTTTCCATTTGATTATAGGGCATTTGCGGCAAGTTAGTCGCACAGCCTCCTGTGTAAATCTATAAATAAATCCATATCGGCAATAATAAGCGGATAAAATTATAATATCATTTAATGAAGCAGTTACTGGACTTAGGTCATATTTATATTCAAATTGATCAGGGAAGCGAGTGGAACCTGATTATGTAGGAGCAAAGGCCATATAAAATGATCCAAAGAAGTCAGCATCAATGTAATTAAATTATTAGTTATTAAAGAGGACTGACAACTCAGGTAATGTAACCCTTTCTTTTGTTAAGACGGAAGTGGCTGACACATGATAATAACTTACTAATGACAAAATCCTTTGCTAGACAGATTGAGTAGAAATATCTTCTAAGCCTCCAGTTAACTGATTTATCGTGATAACCATAACCCATTAGCTAAATGTACAAGCGGGGGTTTTGCCTGACACAAACTACGTTAGCAAAAAAGTGTGGGAATATGGCAAGTTTCTAGCGTCGCAAGCCTAGGAAAAAACCCAAGCCTAAGAAAAAAACCCAAGCCTAGCTAATGTTTGTGACCCGACTGTACGTGAAGCCAGCACGGGAAAAAAAGGTCCAACCTCTGAAGGCGTAAATCGCCAATGATAAATTTGTAACACCCCCGGGATCAAAATAGGAGGGCGCATTAACCAATTATATGTTTCGTTATATGTGCCTAAGCACAGACCTTAGGTCCACTAGATCGAGGTAGTGGGAGTAACTAATTTACCTATAGGCGAGAGAGGCTTCTCCTCGTCCCTCTTCGCGTATAAAAATTACATCAAGACACTTCTCGTAGAAAATTACACCAAGACACTTCTCAAAAACACTACGTTCTGACAGTTAGATAAATTCACTTCATATATATACAAGTACTTGCAGTTTATAAAAGATGAGAATAAACTACTTTTACCAGACATTCTCTACACATTAATTCTGCTCGACGAAGTCCTCGTGGAATCCCGAGATAAGAACCTCAACTCTACCGATTACCAACCTGAGCAACCTAAGTTCTCACACATGGAGAACTCCTTCAGTATTCCTAGTGTCACTAAATCCAATCTTTACCTCTTTGCCCAACAATAACCCTCCTCCAGTGTATAGGGGAACAATATTGCAGTCATACATGGGTGACAACAGAAAGTACTGGCATGCCAGAATTTATAATATTCTTGATATGGAGATTAAAATTAAGGATAACACGCCCAATGGGACAAAATGAATGTGTGATGGATAACTAACTGCATATCACTATTTTTCACAATTAGAATAAATAAAATCTTAATTGAAAGGAAGTGTTTTTTTTCGGAATGTATGACACCTGAAATATATACATATTATGATCAGCATTCATAAATTACTCATAACTGTTATATACATGAATCAATATGAATTGATTTACTTACATGAACATTACATAGCTATTAATTTACATAAACACACAAATATGTATTACTAATATCTTATATACTTCTGTGAAACCTTATCTATATACACATTTTTTAGAATACAATACTTTATTGCAAGCTTTTTAAGGCAATATTTTTTCTTCCATCAAAACCATTGTCAATTGAGACACAGGCACATGATTGAGAGTTTGATGTGCATGCACCTCTGTTCTGCTTTGGTTCAATCAGATACTAATTTTCAGCAAACAAAACATTGTGGTGAGGTATATATGAAGTGCTAGCTAAGGATATTTGCAAGAAAATATGGTAAATTATTGGGAGAGGGAATATTTGTGTAAAGAAAGTGGTATAAATACTCAATCCGAAAAAAAAAAATCTTTTAAAAAATATCGGTCAAACTTTACCTATAAGCTGGGTTGACTGATCATAATTTCAGATGAATGTTGAGACTTGCTTGTGCATTTATTTTTTAGAAGCTCGTAGTAATGCAATTAAAATCAAGGCATAAAATGACAGACAAAATTTGTCAACGACTATCAACAGAGCTGTAACTTCCATTTCGAAGGAAACTAAACTGTGGATTTATGTGCCTGAAAAAACTATAAATTCTAGCTGTGTTTCAGTTCGCAAATCTTTGAAATACATGCGAGAATGGTGACTACCAGTTCACCAAAATCAAAATGTGTTATTGAAATTAACCGTGCAAATAAAATAGATGTACAGAAATAATTTAAGATTCACATTTATGAATGTTATGACCCAGTGGACCTGAACCTTTTGACGGCACAAAGTTCCTTGGATTGGCTCAGCCTATTATGGAAATGAATACTATTATCGCCTCACTCTGACGGTTAGCCGTTTATATAAATGCGAGTGCCGCGCGGCAATGATTGACATGCGGGGTTGTCACGTTTCTTATAGCGCTATGGGCGTTTATTGCACAAGGACAGCAGATGTTGATTTTAATTTTTACTTATCATTGGTTTTGTTTAACTTTTAAAATTAAAATTATATTTGTTAAATAATGTAATTGCAACATTAGGCTATATAGCTTGTAGATCTACATAAATTAAATATTCATACATCATCATGCTGAAAATTGACATACCTTAGTTTTCCACCTTCACTTATATCTTCACTATCATCGTTGGCATGTATGATGAAAGGACTCTCATTATGTGTGTCCCGGTGCATGTAACGTCCTTCCGCCTCTTTCACATGCCGAACCACATGAAACTACAGATTTGCATATATCATATTCACACATTCGCGGATTGCAGTGCAACACACTTTCGCTCATTGACGGAGAAGTAAGTAGTACATTTCGTTTTCTTTAAGATTTTTTAATTTTGCCCAGATCAGTTCGATCGGATTGAAGCAGCAATAATATGGCGGCAAACGCAACATTTCACATCCATTATATTTGCTACAGCATCAACTGTATGTTCTGGAATTATATTAGTCTCCTTTATAATCTGTATCAACACTGATTTTATGAGTAACGGATTAGGTGCTGGTAAATTATTATCAAGCATAAACGCAATGATTTCTTCTTTATTATTGGCAATAGTTGCGATTTTAATTTATTTTAATTTTTATTATTATTATTTATTATAAATATTTTTATTGTCATTATTATAAATGGATACTACTAACGTAGGGATTACATAAATTTACACGATATCAAGATACACTTCACCAAAGGTCAATTATTGATTACATTATATTTAAACAACAATCAAGACTGAAGGCACAAGATGTGAGAGTCAATAGAGGGGCAGTATTTGGTGATCATTTTTTTGGTAAATGCAAAAATCTTAGTTCTTTTTATAATTAATGGGAGATATAATCAAATGGAGATTAATAAACTAGAAAAAACAGAAATAAACATTCCAAAATATAATTTGATGAGTTTTAAGGATGATAGCACTATTTATTTATATAAGCAAAGATTAAATGAGAAATCGACAGAAACAACTTTTGATACTACACAGAATCAGTACCAATACATCTTAGACATCCTGCATGAAGCAGCAAAAGAAGGTATTGGTGAGAAATGTTAAAACAAAAAATAACAATCTACATTATTATGGAATGAAGAAATTGAAAAAGCAGTAAAACTGAAGAGAAATCTATATTTGAAATGGCTAAACACAAAAAAAGATAAAATAGAACTTCGAAAATAACAAGCAAGAATCAAAAAGAAAATCTCAGAAGTAAAAAAACAACATTTGGGGAAAAAAACATGTCAAAATATAGAAACATTCTTGGGGGGGGGGATACGTAAGCTTGGAGGATCTTGAAAGCATTAGAAGAAATAACGAAGATATGTTTTGTAAATATATTAATTTTCAATCAAGGGATGGACATTTTTAGAACCTGCTAATAGACAACAGAGAACAATATATGAAGGACAGCGAGGAAAGAATAAGTGAAACCTTAGATGAATACTTACATTCAGACTTACAAATAGAAAAGGATGCTGTGAAATCACTCAAAAATCGAAAATCAACAGGGATAGGAGGAATACTCTGTACCAGCTGAATTGTTAAAACATGGACCTAAAACGTTATGTGAACTACTAAGAGATTTATTTGAGAAATGTTTAAATGGCGAGTATGTACCAGAAGATTGGAAAATAGGATACATTTCCACAATACACAAAAAAAAGGGGAAAAATATTATTGTCAAAATTATAGACGTATTACAATAAATACCACAATAAGCAGATTATATGATACAATAATTAAATACTTCCTGGAAGTGCAATACAAGCATCTAGAAGCAGAAGAACAAGTAGGCTTCAGAGCAGGTGGATCAACTATTGACCATATATTTTGTTTGTAGCAAATAATATGGTAGAAAAAAATTAGAACATACAATCTTCCATTTGGTGTTCATAGACGTTGAAAAAGCTTATGACAGCATTCCATTATCACAATTATGGATAACTTTGAAATTAAACAAAATAAGTTCTAATTTGATAAAAGCTATTCAAAATTTATATAAAAACTCATGTGAAAGTGAAAATAGGAAAATATTTGTCAAAAGGATTTGAAACCAACAAGGGATTATGCCAGGGATGCAGCATATCCCCCACATTATATAAAATTTACACACAAAAAACTATAGATTGTTTGAAAAACAAATGTAATCCTATGGGAATTCCAATAGACGAGGAATCAACAATATATTCCCTCCAATTTGCAGATGATCAATTTATTTTGGCACAAGAGTATGAAGACATTGAATATATTACCCGAAAATTGATTCAAGAATATAATAAATGGGGACTAAAGGTGAATATGGAAAAAACCAAGTATATGGCCGTAGGAGACATTCATCAAGATTTCATACTGGAAGATGAAATAGGGGTAATTAAACACATAGAGGAATACAAATATTTGGGAGTAAAAATTACAAAGACGGGAAGCAAGAAAAGGAAATTCGATCAAAGAAAATATGTAATATCTGCCCTGAGTAGAATATTATGGGATAAACTTATCAAAAAAGAAACTGAAATCAAAATTTTTAAAACGATAGTTAGAAGTATTATGACTTATGGTTCAGAGGTTTGGACCATGAATTACACACAACAAATTTGAACTTTTTGTCGCTCGCAGAAATGAAAATAAGTGATTTTAATTAGCTGGCATGCGCTGATTTCGAATACGAAGTCCGTTTTTCTCTATCACCTAACAGTTTTTTGCGAGGACGTGTTGAATGTTTTTCGTTTTATTTCGCATATTATTGCTTATCTGCACTTAGTTTCAATTTGTTTGCAATAATATTGCTAGAAGCAATTGATCTATGTAAAACAAATCATATAAGATCCAAAAAGTTAAAGTATTTTTTTTCTAAGAAGGATAAATGAGTAGTTACGTTACAACACATGCTTAAATTGTAGCAAAAATCTCACCTTTCAAAACTTCTTCCTGGATGACTTACGCCGATAAGATGGTTCCGAAACGTCTGTGATAAGTTGCCAGCGGTAATTAGCAAGCATGCTGGTAACTGATTTCCCCTTTATAACGCCTTTCCATTTCTAAAATGTCTTCGCGGAACGTATCGCCATGTTCTTCACTGACGTCACCCAAGTTCGGTGAATAATCACATGTTTAACAGGTCGCATGGCTGACTGCAAATTTGGATACTGAAGACAATGCTTATTTTTTTAAAGTGAAACCAGATATATTGACCATACATAAATAAGTCAGTGATGTGGTCCGTAGGTTCCCTCCACAACATTGGAATGGCAAATGGCATGCACGAATGCGAACCTTTTAACCACCATATTAAAATCCTTTGGCAGTTTGTACAGCAAAAATTGAGGGTCCAATATTTATCAGTGTCTCCAAATTTACTATAGTTCCATAAATATAAATTGTATGCCTTTATAACTAGTTCTGCGCTGATATTTTGTACAATACTCTCCACATACGTAACAGAATAAATTAGGAGAATCTTACAGCGGCGAGACATTCAAAAATTATACTTACTTACTCACTGGCACTATAGAACCCGTAGGTTCATGCCGCACGGACATAAGCTCTCCATACATCCCTATCCCGAGCTAATGCTTTCCAATCATTTCCTGTATAATCACTTCCCTCAAATCATAGTTAATGTTATTCTCCCACCTCATTCTTGGTCTACTAACTGGGCGTTTTCCCTCTGGCTTTCCTACAAGAAGCTTCCATGCAAGTCTTTCATTCCCATACGTACAACATGTCCTGCCCATCGCAGTCTACGAGACTTAACTGTTCTTATTATATCTAGCTTCCTATAAAGACCATGTAGTTCATTGTTATGTAGTCTTCTCCATTCACCTGTCTGTTCATCTCTCTTTCGTCCAAAAATTTTCTAAGTACTTTATTCTCAAATACTTTTAATCTCCTTTCCTCCTTAAAGCAAGAGTCCATTTTTCGCATCCATATAATATAACTGGTAGAATAATAGTTTTATATATTTTCAGTTTAACGTTTTTGAAAGGAGTTGGGATATCAAGAGTCTCTGCAATGCATAATAGAACGCATTTCCAGAATTGAGCCTATGTTTAATTTCTTTGTGCATCTCATTCCTATTTGTGATTACTGTTCCTAGGTATTTGAATTCAGTCACTTCCTCAAAATTTCCCTCATTTGTCATTAGTTGTCCATTTCCATTATATAATGAATTTCTACGTGTAACCATATATTTAGTTTTATTGATATTTACTTCGAATCCTAATTTCTTAGTATTACTCAATAGTGTGTGCGTGTTGTTCTTTAGTATCTCCTCGCTATCGGCCAGTAGTACTACATTATCAGCATAAACGAACAGCTTATTAATACCGTTGAGTTGTAAGCCTTCCTCATTCTCTAAAGATTTAATGGCATGCTCTAGTACAAAATTAAATAGTAGAGGAGATAGTGCATCTCCTTGCTTCAACCCATTCTGGATTTCAAAATTACCCGAAAACTGTTTGCCTACACACACCCTACTCTTTGTGCCATTTAGACTCATTCGTATAAGTCTAACTAACTTTTTAGGAATTCCGAACTCCAGCAGGATACTATATAACTTCTCCCTCTTAATTTAATCGTATGCTTTATTGAAAAATTATAAAACACTAAAACGTATGTATTAAAATATATTATAGTAGATTGTTTTAATTCAATTTTCTATAATGATACACAATAATGCATATATTGACATTTCACAATCGCAATGATGTAATGTAAGACGAACTGCACAGAGCGAGATATTACAAGCCATTTCTTCACGTATTTGTATAGCTGTGTATTCCTGAGGGTTTAACAATCCCTAAGAGTAATAAAACCGCGCAAAAGAAAAAGAAGGGTGACCACTTTGAGAGACAATAGCGCCTGCGACTCTCACGGAAACGATCACTTCTGCTAAAGGTTGTCGTCGAAATATCTGACTCCGGTTAGGTGATTGGAAAAAAACTAATATCATTTTCGTCTTCTGCGAGTCCGAAAACATAGTTATTGATACATGTTCGAGCCTGCGAGTAATTCTTTGTTGTTGTGTGTTATCAGATGAAATGAAAATTAATGATAGCAGAAATGAACTATTGGAGAAGATCTGCTAGGATATCAAGGAGAGAGAAAATTAGAAATGAAGTTATAAAAGAGAACATGAATGTACAAAACTCAATTTTAGAATTTATCCAAGAAAAGCAAATAAAATGGTACGGATATATTAGGCGAATGGAGAATGAAAGATTACCTGTAGAAAATAATGGAATGGACACCATCAGGAATGAGAAGGAAAGGACGACCAAATCTCACGTGGATCCAAGGGATTAGAGAAACTTTGAAGGACTGGGAAATAGAGGAAGAAATGTGTTATAATAGAGACGAATGGAGGAAAATTATAAAGCGAAATTGAAGACAAATCATTGGTGCCAGAAAAATATATCAACATTGTTAAAACTGGAAATATATTATTATTATTTTTTTATTATTATTATTATTATTATTATTATTATTATTATTATTATTATTATTATTATAACGCCTAGGCCTAACCTTCAAAACGACGAAGAGTGGATGAAGTAATTACGAAGCGTCATGGAAGAATAAAATGTTTTACCAAAATATCTAGCAATACGTGGACGACCAATACCTGTTCTTGCAAATAGATTTTCAGTTCTGGAGTCCCTAGAAGAAAATTCAGTACATAAAGAAGTTGATTTCAATACAACCTTAAAAAAATAAGTTAATATTAAACGTAAAAGAAAAAACAAAGTAATGATCATCGGTGATAAGCCACTCTAGAGGCTGCGAAGCAGACTTGAAATATTACCTAAAAGATTCACACCACGTTATAGGCTATGTGAATCCTGGAGCACCTTTAGATAAAATTACAAAATCAGCAAAAGAAGGTATAAAAGAATTAAAGAAAAAATGTAGTGTGTTAGTTGCAGGCAGCAATGATGTCAGAAGAAGCAATGCTAGTAGAAACATCTATAACCTTACTAAGTTTGTAAGTGAATGTCAGCACACAAATGTAATATTGTAATGAGTGCCCCACATAGGCACGACTTACCTCAGTGCTCATGTGTCAACAATGAAGTGAGCAATTTCAACAATAAATTAATAAAAGACTAATGACATTCAAAAACACTAAATTGATGAACATTAACACAAAAAGGGACTATTATAGAGCGATTCCACGAAAATGTCATACCGAGGTGAAAATTTTGAAATTGACGCAGGAATATTTTTTGACGTAATATATATCTTTAAGGATCACATTTTCTGATTCTATAAGATAATGTTCCACAAGTGTATTAGTTTAATCTAATATTAGTGGTAGAACTTGTAATTTTCCAAACCTGTAAAAATACGCAAAATTTTACCAATTTCTTGTTTAATGATTTGGTCGTATTAATTCGTTTTATTTTGCAACCTCTTTTGTTAAATCATACTTTAGTCCTTCCTAGTCGTAAGTGTAATAATATTAATTGCATTATAATGTTCTTATATGCCTTAAATGTGTCCTATAATTGTTAACAGTCAGTCACGGAAAACGTATAAAAATTACTGTACACAACATAATAATATATGGAATATAATTTCCTCTTGGAATCTACGTTATCGGTACACAACTAACAAAAAAGTATTGAAGTCATTTTCTTGTAAAGTCATTATTTTTCCCGCTAGTGTTCCGTGACTGACTGACTGACTTTTTTCCCTATCATATATATGCTAATACGCATGGTGTAGTCAGTTGCTTGCTGCACTCCGCTGAGGATTAACATAAACATGATTTAGGAAATCTAGTATACTGTTCGGCTCATCTGTTCCATAAAATATTTACTGACCCTTTTTCTGTGTCAATTTCAGCAAAAAGGCAGTTAGCGGAAGCATTTAAATATATTCAGGAAAAAGGTTGCAGTAAACGAAGCAGCTATACTTGTTGATTTCTCAGAAAATTATACCTACAAAGGACAAAATGAAATCCAGGCAGTTGACTGGAAAAATTAACATATCTCAATATTAACTGCTGTTGCCTAGTTTAGATGGAAGGTGACAGAGAAGTTAAAAAAATATACTTTCTTCTATTGTAAGTTTATGTGTCACATAGCGAGTATGCTGTAGATATTTGCTATAGAAAAGTGTTCCTTTCGAATTATAGTGATTTCTTCCAAAACTTGAGGTGATAACAATTTTGAGATGCAGCAGCTGGTAATAGAAATAGGCCTATACATTTATCAATGTGATACTGCTTACTTGCATATTTGGATTTTAACATAAAATGGAACTTCTTTGAATCGTACCATGGAAAGGGGGCTATAGATGCGATTGGCGACCCAGTAAAAAGGATGGCACGGATGTATGAAAAATCGGGAAAGAATATACAAAATGGTGCAGAATTATGTAATGTGAGCTGTAAAACCAACCAAATAGCTGGAGTCACAAAATTATATAGAAGAAGGAAAGAATTTTTTAGAAAAAAATTTGAATATCTTGCATCTATCACATACTCATTACGTATACAATGTGAAAGCATTGGACCCGTATGTTATAGAATATGCACAACTGTCAAACAATAAGCACAACAAATTCATAAGTTCGTGTATTTAAAAAAACTGAATGGCGTGTCAGGCCTAGAAAGCCCTTGGCTGCTAATCTCACATCCAAGTGTATTAATCACAGAGGTGGACAGTCATCTAACCAACATATAGGGTGATATGTGGTCAGCATGTCGGATTTCCAGCCATTATGGCTGGTTTTCTCGACCGCAACCTCTAAATATTGTAGCTGCGCAAATTCTTCATGATTCTGGGTAGGCACCAATCCCATTGTGGCCGAAATTCCATGAGAAAATTTCTTCTCTCATGGGGACTCGAATTAGTGATCTCTATTGAGACATCTTGACTCAAACCATTCAGTTACAGCGTGAGACTTCATGCGTGACAGGAAACATTATTTCTATTAATGGGCCAAGTCAGGTCAAGTTAGCGGCGAAGACTAGATAGAGAAACGATCTCATATACATCGATGTTTTGATGTGAGTCATTAGAACTCGAGCTAATTAGAGCTATGTTTTTATGGTTGTTTGAAAGTAGAATTCACTGCGTCAGCAATTGTTTACTAACTACAGCATACCAATGCGACTTATAATAATTTGTTTTGAAACTACATGCACTCTGATAAATAAGTAACTTATTTAAAATGTGTATACATTCTGCAAGGCTTACATTTTTTATTCAGCGGTTCAATCGAGATATCAAAAATATTAAATCCTACATCAGGTAAACTGTAATAAACTCCAATCCAAACGCGAAAGACCTAAAAGGCCCTTGGTCTACCAACCTACTGCTAGCCTCACGTCCACATGTGTTATAATCACAGAGGTAGACAATCATAAACCAGTGTAGGGGTGAAATGTGGTCAGCATGCCGGGTCTCCCAGCCGTTATAGTTGCTCTTATCAACCTGGAGTCGGTACATATGCAGCAAGTATAGGGCAGGCACGAGGGTCTCTTCAGGGCGTATTTTAGATTAAGCTTATTTCTGGGTTCTACCGATGTGAAGGACAAGGAATTCGATGATCATTAACAATGAGTTGAGTAATTAATTAAAACGGGTTTATTCTGTTAACCTCTTATGAACAACACAATACACAATGAATTAATATTATCTTGAAGGCTACACGAGCAAATCTAGACTTCCTTAGTATATTTACGTACGATAGATTGATTCACACTTTTAGGTAATAATATAGGAGCAACAGACTCCTCTCAATACTCGTAATAGATAAACTAGCCCACTATGTTTTCGTAAGGAAGCTACTGGCTCCACTCTGTATGTGTGTGTATGAGCCACTAACCACACTCCGTGTGTGTATGAGCTACTAGCCTCACTGTGTTAACAATACAATTTCTTGGCCTTTTATATTCATTTCCCAAGGAAGTTTTAAAATTGGCTCGAGTATTCCTTTTAACAAAATGTATTGTTTTGCAAATTTGAACATATTCAACACTTAATCAAATTTACACTTTTATAATTAACATTAGTTTCGCTTCGCTAGGTGAATGTACCTACCAACCCTTCAGTTACCGTTAACCACTGTATAACAAAAGCTTATTCTGTGGTCCCAAATAATAACCACATTAATTCTAGGAATTACTAATGTTAAGTATTCCTTTTAATAAAATTTATTGGTTTGGAAATTTGACCATATTCAACACGTCAATCAAATTTACACTTTTATAATCAACATTAGTTTCGCTTCGCTAGGTACATGTACCTGCCAACCCTTGAGTTACCGTTAATCACTGTATAACAAAAGCTTATTGTATGGTCCCAAATAATAACCAAATGAATTCTAGGAATTACTAATGTTAAGTATTCCTTTTAACGAAATTTATTGTTTTGCAAATTTGACCATATTCAACACGTCAATCAAATTTACACTTTTGTAATCAACATTAGTTTCGCTTCGCTAGGTACATGTACCTGCCAACCCTTGAGTTACCGTTAACCACTGTATAACAACTCTGATAAAAACCTCAACCAAAAAAAATGTCCCGACCGGAATCGAACCCGGGCACGCTGCGTGAAAAGGCAGCATGCTACCTCGAGATCACAGCGGTGGACAGTTACTATATAGAGCTACATATATTATACACACATGCATACAATTTTAGAAGGTATATTTAACAATAGAGAAGGCACTTTGTTATTAAGTATTCAATAGTTTCGTTATTTTATATAATTTAAAATGGTACATGGTAAGCGACTTAATTTAATTACATTATTGATTTAAAATAACATTTATTTTACAGAAAAATTAAATTTAACAATTTTCGTAAAATTGATAACGTATTTGCAGTTCGTTATTAATTTCTGTTACTGAAGTTGTTGATCTAGTACCATAGTATTTTGTTACATTTGTGTAATATTTGCATTTTGAAATTCTAAATTAAATCAGAAATTCCAGTCAGTCACAAAATAATGTCAGCCAGTCACACATAACATATTAGGTCATAACGTCGGTATTAATTGTGATTTAGGTTTATTTCTTATTTAAAATATAACTTGAAACATGCCCTCCAAATGGTATTTTGGAAAATTGAATTAAGAATCACATTTCAGAGAATGATGTAGATGAACATGTTAAGCTGCATGATGAGTTGACATTTATGTCAGTCAGTCACACGTACTTTGATATATAATAAATAATATTATTTTTCTTCAGAAATTGTATATTTATGTAGAATCTTAATCAGACACTTTTCCTCTATCATATCACGTATATAACACCTCTAATTTCAACCAATGTAATATTTATGCAAGCATTTTGCAGCAAAGTGTATTGTAAATGTCAGTCAGTCACATATGGAATTACTCTATACCAAACATGGACAGCATATGAACAGTATTGGAAAAGACGAAATGGCATCAAGATTGGCTGAACTAAGAAGACATGGATAGAGGGAATTATGCATTTGATGAAGAATAGAGGACTGCAGAATGATGAATGGAGAAAGAGAATGTAAACTTAATATCGGGCACAGGAAGATGATGTATACATTTAAAATCTGTTAGATAAAAATAATTAATTAAGAGTCCATGTTTTGCATCCATATAGTATAAATGAGAGAATGACAGTTTTATATTTTTTCAGTATATCGTTTTTTCAGAGACAAGAGTTTCTGTAACATAATAGCGTGCATTCCTAGAATTGAGTCTATGTATGTAACGTCTATTTATTTATATATTTTATTTTTCAATCCTTAAGAACTACATGAAACTACGTAATAATGTTTTCTGTGAATTTTCACACCAAGAAAAATGTACCTGTGTTGGCTGTCTTCAACGAATTTCAAACAATTCTATCATAAATTATTAAAAAATACTCTATTTATTACTCTTCTTAGAAATTACGATTTCATTTGTATTCTAATAAAAAGGCAGCATTACAAATTGCCTTTCTACAGTTATATTCTATCTTGTAAATGTCAGATTCTCAAGTCGCTCTATTTTCATCACAGTACACAAGATTTTCACATTCTTGATATTAAATGTTGGTAATATCTATAATTATTCTTTGGTCATGGTGTCTAATAAGGGAAACTACAGTTATAACTACAATAAATAAAACTTAAAATGTAACTATTACTAATTAAAAAATATATATAAAATAATAAAATATAAACTGTTTTCGATGAAAATTCACCCCTCAATACCCAACAACTAGTTAATACTGTGGACAGATACTTAATTTTATCTAGTTGATCACAGTGAAAGATTTGATTGAAAATGGCAATGTAATTATACGAAATGTATTTTTGCTTACTGTTTACTAATAATTTGTTGAGTTGAACTTCAGAAATACACACGTTGTCATTTCAAATTAAAATGCTAACTAAAATAATTCAAAAATCTTAAATTTGTCTCTTTTGTTTATCATATGTTATTCGTTTGAATTTTGTCCGTTAATTATTAAGATTTCTAGGTTGTTTATTAAAACTTTGAAATTTACTTTGAAGTAGCTAGAATAACATAAATAATTTTCCATGGTAGTTCACTGAATTAAACTAGTCCAAAAGCCTTAACTTTCTACACAATTACCCGAACTGTATTGAGAACTGAACTTCACAATTAAATACCTTTATTTGCTTCATTAACCCAAGAGAATATTGTCCAAGAAACACTCCCAGAGTGGCAGATATCAATGCAGAATTATGAAACATTTTGTGGCTTGTCAATGGAATGGAAGGAAGGGGATTGGAAAAAAAAAAAAATACTGCTTAGATAGATGAGTATCGTAATTGGGAACAGATAAATAATATCAGTTGTATCCTACTGTGAAACGATGCTATTAAAAATCCGAGCGTGAATTTTAACATATAGCAATATTTAAGAGTACAGAAGGTTACAAAGAAATATTATTATGAAGAAGTAGATTCTGGTAATGAAATTACAGACCGAAGAAGAAAACCAAGAAAAAAATTCAGTCAGATTTTCGGCATCGGGGGTTGAGCTCGGGATTTCCTGAATACTAGTCGAAAACGCTATTGGGGATTATATGCCAGGAGTCCTCTTACAATAGTCACTATTCAAATTTATCCTTATGATGCACCATTTTTCTCAATACATTCTAAACTAATCTCGTGTACACAAACTAACCCTTATCTCATCCTAACTAGTCCATTTTGCTAATCTAAGGAAATAAAATAAGTACAGGTGAACACCTGGCATAGAATAGCCACGCTATCGATTGAACCTACTCGCTCGATGTGGCATTTTTTTTTCGTTAATTTTATACAGAAACTTTGTATGGACGATGGAAAGATTGATGAACTACTACATTTTCCTCGTTTATTTGAACTTAAATATGGTCCTTGCAATGTGTAGAAGAAATTTGCCAGCTTTCCGATTAGATATCGTTCTCACATGAATATTACGAGCGAAATGAGTAGTGTCACGTGATCTGTTCTCCCTCCTGCACTTCCTTCCGCG
The DNA here is from genome assembly GCA_030220185.1 of Diploptera punctata. Lineage (NCBI taxonomy): Eukaryota > Metazoa > Arthropoda > Insecta > Blattodea > Blaberidae > Diploptera > Diploptera punctata. Next base: position 821,759 of record JASPKZ010003863.1, on the reverse strand, counting down.
GCCTCATTGGTCGTGCGTTTCTTCCCGCCTCCTGCGTAGATGATTTATTTCCAACAGCTTCACTACAGATTCCACAGACAGACTCTATACATTTAAGGAAAAAAGTTATTCCACTTTTTACTACTAGATGCATCTCTCATTCTCTTCTCCTCTATTTTATTTTCAACTCCACCTCAATTCTACTTATACAGTTCTACACATTTCAAATCTATATTACTACATAGGCCTATTATAAATACATACTTCACTTACCAATGGTTTCAGCGAGATTCGAATCTAGGTCCCTCTGATCTGTAGCACCATGCCTCAACGCTCTTGGCCATTTCGTAGCGCTGGAAAACTAACATTTCATTAGCCTTATGTGTTATGGTTCGGTTTTTGGAAATATTAATTTATAGATTTTCTATGACATGCAAGCTATTATTGGTATTGGAAAATAATAAGATTACACTTTCCAGCAAAGAAAATCTAGACACAAAATATAGAATTTTTTTTTTGTGTAGCCCTTAGGTTATCATCATTGTTTTTCCTAACATTCATATGCAGTGGCTGCTCGTGGATTTGTGAAGAGCTAATAACAAAACGTATTTGTACACATTCTTGTCTTAATTATTATTAAACTCACATATTTCTTGTACATCTAATCGATCCTTCGGTCTTTTAAGGCTGCAAAATTCTTCGTCGTGATATGTTCTGGAGATGGTTAACTGCAGTATAAGTTATTTCCGAATTTTAATCTCTCTTCTGAAATTGCATTCCTCAGGTATGTTTTTATACGCTTCAGATATAAAAGAAAAGTTTATTTCCATAGATGCTCTTGTAGATGGTGAGGAGCATAACCATGTAAATTCCTTAAACTATGACCACTGAAAACTAAAGTTGTAGCATTTAACCGAATCTTTAATTTCATTTGTACCACGTATTTGTAGGGATTCAGTAGAATGTACATAATTTTAAATTTCCTTGTTATTTTCTTCTTCCCAACGTGAAAAAGACGTTTCTAATAAAATTCATAATACATCATAAACAGAATCCATATTTAAACCTTAGCGCGATACGAAAGTATTTTGTACACTAAAAACCATGAAAGCAGATCGTTAATTTCCTCTCTCTACTTCACTTGGAGGATTTTGTGACGGGTGACGTTGTCATGGCGACCAACCAGTTAAGCTCCGCCTGGGGGTGAACAGAGTGGAAAGTAAGAATCCTTCACTTGATCGCTGGTTCATAGTCCAGAATGACAGAACACGTGCCGGGCGCACTGTGTCAAAACGATGAGTCTCGCCTAGTACAATAATACAGAAATATGTTTATATAGTCCGTGAGGGTTAAAGTGTCTAGAATATTTTAGAAAGAGAAAGAGAGTACTCGCCATCTTCTTTCTCACTCATGCACATATCTCTTCACGGTGACAGCGGTAGGGCAGACACTCCCTGCAGTGAACATAGATCATGTGGTGGCATTCCCTTCTTCTAAAGATTCTTCCTGACAAGTTTCTATGTCTTCATTTTCATCGTCGTCGGTATCGTCTAAATTTATTTCAAGCCGATCACTGATTTCGTCCATTAAACCGTCTGCCTGCCAATATGACTCTTCAATCTTTTCAGTGTGTTCACACGCTCTCTTCTCCAATGTTCTGCAGTCACTTTTAACAGAGCACTCTGAAATAACGCATTCACGTCACTACTTTTAAATGTTGTGTTTTGTTTAGCAACATTATTTTTTACTTGAGCCCATATTAACTCGATTGCGGTTAAGTCCCAATGATACGGAGGAAGTCTTACTACTGTGTGGGAGTGCATAGCCGCAATATTATCAATTTCAAATGTTCTAAAATATCTTTCTTAATCTTAATCAAATCGTATAATACAGTTTTTGTTGATTGTGGGTCAAATTCAATATTTTTATTATGAAGCCAGGACTGCATTTCGGATTTGGGTGTTGATGAAATTGGTGCCTTATTGATTTCTTTGGAATGGTAGGAAGCATTGTCCATAACAATAATACTGTTAGGAGAAATGTTTGGTAGTAATTGATTAATAAACCAGTTCTTAAAAACAGTGCTATCCATTTCTTCGTGGCAATCCTTAGTTGATTTTGATTTGAATGTGAGAAGGGCGTTAGGAATGAAACCAGTAGAACATCCGGCGTGTAATATGGTGAAGCGTTGACCTTTACCTATTGGAGTTTTTAAGTGGAAATCAATGTCATCGTCTTTGGGCTTCCAAATTTTGCTCTTTGTATGGTTTACATTAACCCAAGTTTCATCCAGGTAAATAACCGCGCGACCAATAGCCCCCAGATCCCTAATTGTTCTTAAAAATTTAAATCTTTTTGAGACAACGTACGGCCTTTCCATTAAGAATTTCCTTCCTTGTATATTTTTAACATATCGAAAGTTGATTTTTCTAAGAATTTCTCTCAAACTCCATACACTTCCACTGAATAACTTATCTTTAATTAGGGCAGTTCGCATATCGTTCAAACTAGGAATGCAATCTGATCTGTATAAAGAATATACGTCTTATAGCAGCTGCAGAGAATGAATCTATTATCATTTTCTTAGGGGTCCTGTTAGGGCGCTTCTTCCCTGGGGTCCGTAAAACACTGTCACTTGCTAGGGTCTCTTTCTGTTTTTTAAAATTCTACTAACACTGCGAGAAGATACACCAGTAGCTGCTACAGTTCTTTCTATAACACTTGACACAGATATTGTTGGTTTTCCGCACTTCAATGCCTCATATTCCTCAGTGAAAATGTATGTACTTTAATAATGATCTCCATACCGTCTGACTTTATGGCCTTCCCGCGTGTACCAACACTGTCAACCGTTATTATTACAAATACAAGCACAATACTCGATACAATATTTAAAGTTACAGCTGAACTTTCTAACTCAGATACCATTTTGTTAAATTTTTAATTTTACACTAATATAATATCTCACTCACTCTCACAAACTACAAACGAACTCTGAAACAGTCGCCACTGACAAAATTACGTGAACAAAAGTGACTGGGCGAAAGTGGGGGTGGAGTTTTTCTAGCATTCCTAAGTAGTTTTAAAAGAGTAGCCCATTATAGTACACATGTCTCTCAGACGTCTAGCGAAGGGTTGGAAGAACAATTCTCTAGACAAGAATAGCAGAAATCATGCCAACTTACAACTTTACACTATACTAAAGCCAACATTTGTGATAAGGAAAATAATTAATTATTAAATTTATTAAAAATAATTAATGATCTGGTTTATATAAGATAAACATCCAAAATGTGACCTATAATCAAAGCAAGTATTAAGTACATTATTCAAAAGGAAGAGAATTTTCTCAATGATATTACTATACACACTTAGGTTATTTAAGTAGTTCTAGACTCCATATTTCTATAGTATATATATAATTATTTTTATGTAAGTTCATTAGAAGTCTATTTCCACATTCATTTAATACTTTCCTTTTCCCCAAACGACTTGTGATACGTATAATGGGATCACTTATCTTTTACTTAGGAAATCTAATAGTTAATTATAGAAGAAACCAAATGTTTATACTCCAAGGCATGACAGACTGAGAAAGTCTATCAGCAAGCCGCTGACTTAATATACAGATGTGAGTAGAAATCATGTAGTATGACTTTTTAGTTTTAAACGTAATCCAAAACTAACACCAATGCCTATCTTCATTATTATGAAAAAATTGAAGATTAGTTGAAGGTTAGGAAGGATTAATTTTGTAAAAGTTTCTGTTAACTGAACAGTTAGGCTACTTAAGTAATTATCATCACGTCTTATTAAGATAATTTACTTTTATATATATTAAATACATATTATATAAGGCGTAGAAAGTTAGGAGTAAGGATGAATTAAAATTAATGTAACACAATATTAATACAATTTAAAATATGTTTTTAAAATATCAACACAACTCTGTATAACGTATAATGTACTAGTATATTCTTGTAATAAATGTTTTGTTGATATATTTGAAGCAAAGCCTCGTTACGCCTATTGCAGAACCTAAAAAATTAAAATAAATAAAACACACACACACACATATATATATATATATATATATATATATATATAACTAACTAACTCACGCACTATCGAACCCGCAGGTTCATGGCCGCGCGGACATAAGCTATCCATACATCCCTATGCTGAGCTAATGTTTTCCAATAATTCCCTGTATAATCTATTTCCCTCAAATCATAGTTAATGTTGTTCTCCCACCTCATTCTTGGTCTATCAACTGGGCGTTTTCCCTCTTGTTTTCTACAAGAAGATTCCATGCACGTCTTTCATTCCCATTCGTGCAACATGTCCTGCCCATCGCAGTCTACGAGACTTAACTGTTCTTATTATATCTGGCATCCTATAAAGACCATGTAGTTCATTGTTATGTAGTCTTCTCCATTCACCTGTCTGTTCATCTCTCTTTGGTCCAAACATTTTCCTAAGAACTTTATTCCCAAATACTTCGTAATCTCCTTTCCTCTCTTAAAGTAAGAGTCCATATTGGCATCCATATAATATAACTGGTGGAATAATAGTTTTATATATTTTCAGTTTAATGTTTTTTTAAAGGACTTGGGACGTCAAGAGTCTCTGTAATGCATAATAGCATGAATTTCTAGAATAGAACCAATGTTTAATTTCTTTGTGCATCTCATTCCTACTTGTGATTATTGTTCATAGGTATTTGAATTCAGCCACTTCTTCACAATTTCCCTCATGTTTCATTATCTGTCCATTTTCATTATATAATTAATAGAATTCATACGTGTGACCATATATTTAGTTCTGTTCATATTTACTTCCAGTCCCAATTTCTTAGTGTTATTGAATAGTGTGTGCGTGTTGGCCTTTAGTATCTCTTCGCTATCAGCCAGTAGTACTGCATCGTCAACATAAACTAACAGCGTATTAATACCATTGAGTTGTAGGCCCTCTTCATCCTCCAGATTTGATGGCATGCTCTAGTACAAAATTAAATAGCAGAGGAGATAGTGCATATCCCTGCTTCAACCCATTGTGGATTTCAAATGCATTCAAAAAATATCTGCCTATACGCACCCTACTCCTTGTGCCATTCAGACACATTCATATATGTCTAACTTTTTAGGAATTACGAACTCCAGCAGGATACTATATAACTTCTCCCTCTTAATTGAATCGTATGCCTTTTTTGAAGTCTACGTATAGTTGATGTACAGTACCATTATATTCCTATTTCTTTTCTAAAATCTGTCTTTTACTAAAAATCTGATCTGTTGTAGACCAGTTTCATTGATGATCTCCTAGCATGTCATCAATATAAGGAGTCAGTCTGCTTACTAATATATTTGTTAGAATTTTGTACGAAGTTGAAAGTAATGATATGCCCCAGTAGTTGTTGCAATCAGTTTTATCTCCTTTCTTATACATTGGTATGATAATATATTCTTTCCATTCCTCTGGAAGAGCTTCTTTTTTCCCAAATCATACTGAGCGAAGCAACCGGTATATCCTGTCCATCATTTTTTCTCCCCCGATTGTATCAGTTCTACTGGTATTTCATCTGAACCTGGTGCTTTATACATCGTCAATTTTTCTACCGCCATTTGAATCTCTAGTGCACTTGGTTCTGCGACTAGCATTTCTGCTGTCTGTAAATTATCCTCTTCAATTTCCTGTTCTGTATGTACATTTAATAGCTGATTAAAGTAACTTTTACATCTATTTAATATACTATTAATATTCCGAATTATGTTTGTTCTAGCCTTTCTTCTCTATCCTAATTCCCTGATATACTTATCTAATGTTCCTATTTTTTTGCATTGATTTCAAGATCATTAATCGTCTCTCTCAAACGCGCGCGCGCGCACACACACACACACACACACACACACACATATATATATATATATATATATATATTAAACATTTTCCAATACTGTTATTTTTAACACAGTTCCTATACTGGTTCATATTATAATATTATAATGATATTGTGAAAAGTCTGGAGAACTAGAGGTCTACGGTTCGATTCCTGGTTCAGACGTTAATTTTTCTTTTCACAATATACTTGCAGTCCTGCGTAACGCTCGTAACGTGGCCAGGAGACATTTACATTACTGGCAACGATCAAGTGAATAACCGGACTGATCAACCTAAGACAACCAGAGCAAGAAATAGGAATAAACGATTAGGACTTGTAGAAAAATTGAGAATTGCTACTTGGAACGTTAGAGGATTAGCAAATAAAGAAGAAGAACTTCAAATGAGTTAATAAAGCCAATGTAGATATTTGCCTTCTCACCGAAACGAAAAAGAAAATGAAAGGTACTAAGGAATTAAAAGATTATATACTATTTTACAGTGGAGTTGCTCAGAATAAAAGGGCATCTGCAGGATCAGCAATTCTAATAAAGAAACAAATCAGAAATAAAATACATAGTTATAATTTTGTGTAGAGGTTGAAATGGCGATAGAAAAATTGAAGATGTATAAAGCATCAGGTTCGGATGAGATACCAGCAGAACTGATAAAATCAGGGGAGAAAAATTGATGGACAAGATATGCTGGTTGCTTAGTATGATTTGGGAAAAAGAAGCTCTTCCAGATGAATGGAAGGAATCAATTATAGTAACAATTTATAAGAAAGGAGATAAAACTGATTGCAACAACTACAGGGGCATCTCATTACTTTCAACTTCGTACAAAATTCTAACAAATATATTAGTAAGCAGACTTACTCCCTATATTGATGACTAGAGCGCGGAATTTTATGAAATTTCATGTTTTAAACTATTTGTCCGAGAGCGCTGAGATTAAGTATCTGTACATTTCATGATGTGTAGAATCAAATAAGACCAACAAAAAACTTCATATTTCATAATATTTTAGCAAAATGTTCATATTTTAGTGAAAATTTCATACTCCTTCATATTTTTCAACTTTCAAATTCCCGTATTTTTTTCAATAAAAGTTCTAGGAATTCATTAAAATATTTCTTGAAATAAATGTATTTATGTAATTTTTGACAGTGTAAAGTGGTAGAAAAGAGAAAATTCTCAGTATCCCTTCTGAACAATATAGATAGATTTTATAAAAGCAAATAATTAGATGAAGAGTCACAGAGTGACGTGTTAGATGGAGGTTTTTGTCCTAAACTTGATCCCCCAGACAAGAACATGAGCCTAGATGAATAAGTAGAATAACAATGTTGGAATATTCTATAGTCAGGTATAACAACTGTCAACTCGTTATTGCTACCTGAGAGCAGTCCTTAGTTTGTGAACAGATTACAGCATTTAAATATAGGAGAGACTGCTGATAACTTGAAGCAGTGAAGTAAAGTAATCCCACTACAGGCCTCAAGAGGCCCTTGGGGTAGCAGGAGGATAAGGCTACCACTTTTTCTGGACAATCGGCACTTGTCAGCCCTGCGTGACGGCCACCTTTACCCTTCAGAACAAGCATCTGGTACTCATTTCCGTTTAGGTGCTTTGTGAAATTAGTAAAGTTCATGTAGGTAAGGGCATCAAACTATCGAATATAGCATGATACAAGTATGCTGCCATAACATTGTGTGATGTTGAGCATAATTTTTCATCGTGTAAAACAATTCTGACCGACAGGCCTTATAGTTTACTATCAGAAAATATAGAAAAAAACTTCTGTGTATTACAAACAGAATAGACAATTGGATTGTTCAAAACACAATTAGACCAAGATTATGGACACAATGTTAGACCCATTTCATTAAAAAAAACATTTAAATTATTCTTAACTACATTTCACCAAGTTTGAAGTTCAACATTAAATGCAACTTTAATTGCAAAGAGAATTCTGAAATAATCCCTGGAATCAGTTATGGACTAATAACTTTTAACATCTTGTTTCTCCAATATGACATCTGGAATGGTTTACTTGTATTTTAAATCGTCCAATTTAATGTTATTGTTACACTTGCATCTCCAGGAAATTAATATTTTTATGCAAAGTAAAAATAGCAATAATCCAAACTATACATGTTCTAAACTTTGTTAGTGCTATATTTCATGGAAACCTGTTTGTTTTGATTACAATGTTTTGTTTCTTGTATATGTTTGGATTTCATAATTAAATATCATTCAATACATAAATTAATTGTATTATATATAACCTCACAGTTTTATTTATGAAGGTAAAGTGATTCCACTACAGTCTTGGGGGGGGGGGCCTTGGGGTAGTGGTATGTTGAAGCTTCCAACTTTCTAGACAATAACACTAGATGTCTGCCGGGTTGTCAGATCTGCCTGATGGCCGTATTTGTGCCCAGAACATGCATCTAGTACTCACTTCCATCTGAGATCCCAGGTCCACAATGCCACCAGGTCTGGTCCAGCTAAAAATCTTGACAATATCGAGACTCGAACCCACGACTTTCCTGTTTGCACTACACATTTCCTTATACAACTGCACTATGGCATGATTCATTAAAATTGTTTCAGATCATGAATGTGATATTTATATTGGGTCAGAATTAATGATAAAGCTAATTAAAATTGAAATACAGTGAATATCTTGATTTCTTGAGTTATAAATAAGTTCTGTTTGTCTCATTTATGTGTTGGTATGTACACTTATAATAGTTGAATGCAGGCTTTCACGGCCGGTAATCATAATGTTGAGTGATTCCGGTTATGTGGCCGTGGTCTATAGTTGGTGTTGATACCAGACGTTTCGCCCTCCGCAGTTGAGGGCGGAACGTCTGGTATCAACACCAACTATGGACCACGGCCACATAACCCGGAATCACTCAACATTATGTACACTTATAAGTTATAGTGGGCCTATGTATATAAATATATGTAAAAAGTTTAGAAAATAATAGCTTCATATATTTTTGCGTCATAATTTTCATATTTTGTCTTCACGATTTCATATTTCGTATAATTTTCTTCATATAATTCCTCGCTCTATTGATGACATTCTAGGAGATCATCAATGTGCATTTAGAAGAAACAGGTCTACAACAGATCTTTAGTATAAGACAGATTTTAGAAAAGAAATGGGAATATAATGGTACTGTACATCAACTATATGTAGACTTCAAAAAAGCATATGATTCAATTAAGAGGGAGAAGTTATATAGTATCCTGCTGGAGTTCGGAATTCCTAAAAAGTTAGTTAGACTTATACGAATGTGTCTAAATGGCACAAAGAGTAGGGTGCGTGTAGGCAAACAGTTTTCGGACACTTTTGAAATCCAGAATGGGTTGAAGCAAGGAGATGCACTATCTCCTCTACTATTTAATTTTGTACTAGAGCATGCCATTAAATCTTTAGAGAATGAGGAAGGCTTACAACTGAATGGTATTAATAAGCTCTTAGTTTATGCTGATGATGTAGTATTATTGGCCGATAGCGAGGAGACACTAAAGGCCAACACGCACACACTATTGTGTAACACTAAGAAATTAGGACTGGAAGTAAATATCAATAAAACTAAATATATGGTCACATGTAGAAATTCATTATATAATGGAAATGGACAGCTAATGCCAAATGAGGGAAATTTTGAGGAAGTGGCTGAATTCAAATACCTAGGAACAATAATCACAAATAGGAATGAGATGCATAAAGAAACTAAACATTGGCTCAATTCTGGAAATGCGTGCTATTATGCATTGCAGAGACTCTTGATATCCCAACTCCTTTCAAAAAACGTTAAACTGAAAATATATAAAACTATTATTCTACCAGTTATATTATATGGGTGCGAAACATGGACTCTTACTTTAAGGGAGGAAAGGAGATTACAAGTATTTGAGAATAAAGTACTTAGGAAAATTTTTGGACGAAAGAGAGATGAACAGACAGGTGAATGGAGAAGACTACATAACAATGAACTACATGGTCTTTATAGGAAGCCAGATATAATAAGAACAGTTAAGTCTCGTAGACTGCGATGGGCAGGACATGTTGCACGTATTGGGGAATGAAAGACTTGCATGGAAGCTTCTTGTAGGAAAGCCAGAGAGAAAACGCCCAGTTGGTAGACCAAGAATGGGGTGGGAGAATAACATTAACTATGATTTGAGGGAAGTAGATTATACAGGGAATGATTGGAAAGTATTAGCTCAGGATAGGGATGTATGGAGAGCGTATGTCCGCGCGGCCATGAACCTACGGGGTTCGATAGTGCCAGTGAGTAAGTAAGTGAGTAAGTATAATTTTGTGAATGAAAGAACAATGAATGTTCGCCTGGAAACAGCAAGAGGACATCTAACAGTAGTTTGTATATACGCACCCGAGGAGGGGAGAAAAGAAGAAAGTGCTGAATTCTATGAATCCTTACAAACACATCTGAACTCTCTTAATAAAACAGATTTTATTTGCTTAGGAGGAGATTTTAACGCCCGCGTTGAAAGGAGACTGTAGAGAATTTGATTGGTAATAACGGCGAGAATACCTTAAACGAGAATGGAAAAACTCTTAGAAATGTTGCCAGCTTTAATGAATTAAAAATAACTAACACCCTTTCCGTCATAAAGATATCCATAAATATACTTGGGTAGCGAGAGGCACTAGATTATATATTGAGCAATAAGAAATTATCTCTCCTCATGTGATTGACACTCGTGTATATAGAGGATACGATATTAGTTAGCAGACCATTTCATCTTCTTCTCTACGTTTCACTGTCAAATAAATGGATTTACAAGAGGAAAACAAATATAACAAAAGTAAAAAGGACAAATTTTAAAGTACATTTGTTACAACAAGAGAGTATAAGGAGATTATACTCTTCTCACGATTATCAAACTATGTAGATCAAAGAGCTGTAAGCACTAATGTGAATGAAGAATGGCAAGATCTAAAAACTATTATATTAAAAGCTGCTGAGGAAGCCCTAGGGACAAAATCTACAAAAAGAAGGAAAAAAGATTTATACATATGGAATGATGAAATTCAAGAAATGATCAAAAAAAAAAAAAAAGAGCATATTTAAAATACATCCAATCAAAATCAGAAGAAGATAGAATTGCTTATAATTACAGAAGCGCCATTGTTAAAAGAGAAGTAAGGAAGTTGAAACGACTTAGCTGGGACAACTACATATCCAATATAGAATACGATTGCCATGGATCACAGGATATGGCTTACAAGGTTTTGAAACATCTGAATTCAACTGAAAAAGACACAGCCAAATTAAATAATATACCAGAAAAAGAGTGGCTCAAATATTATGGAACATTATGGACAGATATGTCAGAAATAAACATTGACCTCAAATTAAAGGAAATGGCACATGTATATCTTCTTAAAATCAAAGATTTAGAGAACGCTCTAGAAACATTAAAAAATAAGAAAACTCCAGGAATAGACTGTTTAAATATTGAACTTTTAAAGTATGCTCCAAGAGAAATTAAACAGAGATTCTTAGATGTACTAAATGTGTGCTGGAGGATGTGCATAATCCCGGATGAATGGAAGAAAGGACTTATATGTCCCATATTTAAAAAAGGAAGTAGACACGAGTGCACAAGTTACAGGGAATCTGTTTATTGAATACAGCTTACAAGATATACGCTAAGATTATTACTAGACGTTTAAATATAATAATGAGTATATATTAAGTGAAGAACAGTGTGACTTTCGGAAAGGTCGGTCATGTTCAGATGCCATTTTCACAATAGACCAACTAATTCATAAGAGAAGAGAATTTAATTTGCCAACTTGCATACTTTTTATTGACCATAAAAAGCGTTTGATAGATTGTCAAGAAATAAACTATGGAAAATAATGTATGACAAAGGGTTTCCGGGACACATTGTCATAGTTGTGCAAAGCTTATATTTTAAATCAGAAATAATGATTGATAAAGGAGGTACAATGAGCAATAATACATTAGAATTAATCAAGGGTCAGACAAGGATGCCCGCTATCTCCTGCACTCTTTAGTATATATATAGACGAGATCATTGTACAATGGCAATCAAATTTAACCACAGAGTTTAAAGTTGGCAGTACTATTCTAAATACCATACTGTTTGCAAACGATCAGGCAATCCTTAGCTTTTCAGAAGATAATTTACAAATAGCAGCATATAAATTAAACGAAATAGCAAATAAATTCAATAAGACAATCTCTGAAAGTAAATCGAAAGTAATGGCATTCAACGGGAAAGACCATATGAGGTGTAAAATCAGTATTAATAACAGTATAATACAACAGGTGAACAATTTTAATTATTTAGGATGCAACGTATGATACTGCCAGACGGAAGATATTAATATTAAATTAAATAGATTTTACAGAATGTGTGGCACTATAAGACGGACACTGAAAATAAAACTTTGAGGAGCACACAACTAAAATTTTACAAAATTATGGCAGTGCCTGTCTTAACATATGCAAGTGAAAATTGGACTCTTAACCGTTCAGACAGAAGGAAAATAGAAACTGCAGAAATGAATTTAGTACACAATTGATCTTCTTGGTGGTACAATATTAAAATATATATACAGTCAATATGCCCATTTCACCAATATTGGTGAAATGGGCATATTGACTGTATATATATTTTAATGCAGAAATGAAGTTCCTACGTTCAGTAGTGGGTATGACAATTTTGGACAAGAAAAGAAGTGAGGATATTAGGAAGCACTTAAATATGTTTAATTTAACAAATAGAATTGACAACATGAGAAACAACTGGTATGAACATGTCAAGAAAATGCCCACAGATACAGTGGAGGAAATTGGTATAAAGCCACTAACTTTTAGTAGTAAAACAACCTGAAATATTTTTGCAAATACCGTATGTGTGTCATAGATTACATATAATTATCTTGGACATAATTTCATACAGGTCTCCTCATTTTGTATTTATTATATATGTAAATAATACGTAAAATCTAAGAAAACGCTGTCCTAGGGGTGGTCAACTTCTGGCTCTTACAGAGACATAAATGTAAACAAAAACACTGCAATTACATGAAGACGACGTGTCTATGAGCATCGTTCATCAGTTACAAGTCAGCAGTACGTACAATGCCACGTGGAAAGCCTCTATCAAATGGAGATAAATCAAGAGTTAGTGCCTTCAAGGAGATGGGCCTTTCCAATAGACAAATACCTACGAAATTGGGACTTCAAGATGTGTCATTGATCATTTTGTCAAACTGGGCTCACAATATGAAAAAAAAAAAAACGGGAAATATGGACGGACAAGAAAATTGTCTGAGCGCACTAAACAAGTCATTTTACGTAAAGCAAAAGGTAAGAATGTGTTTTCTTCTCAAATCCAGGCTGACTTGAAGTTGTCATTAACAGCCAGACGACTAACAAATTCTGTCAGAAGACAAGAACCTAAAATTCAAAAAAGTCTTAGTAAACTACCTCTGAACAATGCACGTAAGAAAGCTAGAATGACTTTTGCTGAAGAACAAATGTCCTGGGCCTCAGAATGGAATAAAGTAATGTTCAGTGATGAGAAGAAGTTTAATCTGGACGGGCCTGATGGCCTTCAGTATTACTGGAACGACCTCCGTACTGAAGAGCAAGTTAGAATGAATAGAAACTTCGGTGGTGGAGGCGTTATGATTTGGGCAGCATTCTGCTTTAAAGGAAGATAAAAAAATAGCATGGATACGCACCAAGATGAATTCTGAGTCCTACACTGAGGAGCTTCTGGATTCCTAATTGATACGAATGTATGAGGAATTTGGCGAAGATCTAATTTTTTAGCCAGATAATGCTTCCATTCACGTGTCTGCTAAATCAAAAGTGGTTCAGGAAGAAAGAAATACCACTTTTGACGTGGCCAGTCAGAAGTCCTGATTTAAATCCGATTGAGAACTTATGAGGGATCTTGGCAAGGCGCGTGTATCGCAATGGACGGTAGTTTGGGACAGTGACTGAGCAGAACAATATTATTCAGGAAGAGTGGGCTTCAATCTCAGTGGAAGAAATAAACACCCTCAAGTCAATACCAAAGAGAATCTTGCAAGTAATTAACAACAATGAAGGTTCAACTAAATTTTAGAACTTTGTTGTAAACTTTGCGCTCAGTCTTTTTGGTTTAATCTGTGAAATACACAAAGTGCCTTTATACTAATTTCCACCCATATGTGAGAGGGTTTCAGTTTTCATGTACTTTTTTTGGACGGAAATGGATAATTAATTTTGACATTATTTGTGTGTGTTTTATACTCAATCACCTCCTAAGTTAATATAGAAAATGCCAAAAAAAGAGTAAATAAACTTGTGTTAACCCTTTAACAAGTGGCTTTATACGAATTTCCTCCACTGTAGAATCCCTCAGCTGTTACTAAAGTACAAACCAATAGGACATAGAAGTGTTGGACGCCCATTTACTAGATGGGAGGATTCATTAAATCCCACTTGGTGTGAAAACAGGTCAAAAGGCCTAATTCCATAAAGCAGAAGAAGAAGAAGATATACATGCACGTTTGTCTCTTGCACATTTATGGATTTCCTTATGTTAAGAGGAATAATTTAAAATTTACAGAGAATTTTTCTCATAGAATCTAATTTATATTTCTCCATTATATGTTACATATTCTTCATGAAATGAGCCAAATGACCAAATCTTACGACAATGTGCCCTTGATTAAATTACGGAAATTTAACGTATAGTAACAATAAATAAAACATATCCAGTTATATCAATATATTCTAAGAGTAAAAACGGTAAAACTATTATATCTGGATTTTGAGTTACTAAAGGTTTAAAACAAGGATGTTGTTTATAGCTAACCTTATTCAAAATATATTTACAAAATGCCTTAACATAGTGGAAAAACTAACGTTCACCTGCACCGATAGTGCATTTTTTTAAATACTGCTGTGACTCTGTATTGTGTATTATAATTTCAAGTTTGTGAACTAAGCCATCCCTTTCTTTACCACCTCCCTAGTATGCCGCGCCGTGTGCGCGGTGAAACACCTCCCTCTCAGAATCCTCGAGTCAGGCTAAATGAAGAATATAGTCATCCAGAGTCAGTAGTTGAAGACCGTCGTTTTTTGTTTGATTAGAGGCAGGTCCGGATTTATAGAATTAATTATAATAGATTTATAGAATGAAATCGTTACAAAATTAAAATAAATTGTGACTGTGGGGGCAATAGGTACTCAGAACATCCAAAATCTTGATTATGGCTACTGAGAATGACTTAAAGAGTTTAAAAACCTAAGAACATACTTAATTTACTTATAGATGGAATATTTTATTTAAATTTAAATGAGACCTACCACGAGTCTACAATTAATTAATATAAGAAATTATAATTGAAATCGGTTCACAATTGGCGAAGATGTCGCGTAACATACAAAGGTAGAGAGTAGGTACCTAATACCTAACATCGTACGATTTTAAGTGGCGTGGCAATTTTGATTTGGTATGTGTATACGCCCTACAAAATAAATTTCTTTTGAGTTTGAGTATCGCAGTGAAGATAATATTAACCTATTTGTTCCTTGGCCTGACCTGAACATATTGTATTTAAAACGTTTTAAAAATTCATATTTAAGATTTACTAAAAAATTCAGGAACCGCAAAAGGAGAAAAAAGTTTAGGGAGCGCAATTTCGACAGCAAACATGAGAAAAAGTGACACAGAAAGAGAAATTGGCTCATCTAAATTAAAATGTAGAAATACATCAATTGAACGCGATTAAACCGTTAAATGTGTGAATTATTTAAATGTGGTCTAAGATTCGAATCTCACCGAAACCCATGGCAATTAATAGTGTTCGTCTTCCGGGCTTATAGGCCGTGGTCTGGTTGTCTTCATACTCGACGTTTCGTCTACTGCTGCGGTAGACATCATCAGAAGATACTGCGTGCTCTCTGTGAACTCCTCAACAGTCGGAAAAGAGCTGTACTGTTGCTCTACCGCGTGACGCGGAGTGAGGATACAGTGGCCACATGCGCTCTTCCCGCTAGCCCGGCCGTAGGTCGGAAGATCCTCTCTGTACTATTATTGAAGATTAATGGAATCATGTTTACATTAATAAACGTTCATACTATTATTATAAAACGAATAATTCGGAATAAAGTAATCATAAACTATAGATCATATTTTTGTTATACAGCTGGGGTAATAGCTCTGACCACCACATGCCACTGCTACATATATATATATGTATATATATATATATATTATAATTAAATGTTTAACATTGAGCAATGCAAGCTTAATATGGTATGATAAGAAAAATAAATGCCTGGACGGGTTCGAATCCCGTCCAGGCATTTATTTTCTTATCATACCATATATATGTAGTAGTGACATGTGGTGGTCAGAGCTTTTACCCCAGCTGTATAAGGACAATGTTACTATATATATAATACAAAACTAGCATCATAGTTAAACAAGGGAATTTCTACAAGCTATACTTTACATGGAAGACTGACTATATTGAGAGTTTTAAACTAAGCCAGGAATATTTTATTTATTTTTAAATTCCTAATCTATTTGTCATTAATCATATTTCAAAGTTTCTTTAACATCTCAGATCAGTGCAGTCCACAAATTCTGCTCCAAAGCCTCTTATTTCATATTTTTGTCTCCATGCTGTAAATTTATCTCAAAGTCCCACATCTGTACTTTCCTTCAAAGTGGTCACATACTGGATTTTCATGACCTAAAAAAACCATAAACACTCACAGGGTTTGTACCAGGAACTACAGCTTGTCTACCAAAATAGATCCAGTTTATTTGCTCTTAGTTTTAAGTGTAAGACAAGTGAACTCATCCATAATCTGGAATATTTCATTAAAAAATATTTTGAACACATCATCATAAAATCAGTTACATGCAACAAATTTGTAAATACATATGTATTTATGCCTACAAGTACATATTTTGTGTAATGAGGCAGCACATTTTTATTCCCAAACATTTAGGTGATAGGACAGTTTATTGATACTGTAAATACCTATTTCTACCTATTTTGTTATCTAATTAATTGCATAGCATATTACAAATGTAGGTATGCCTACACAAATCATAGTCTTCTTGTCTGCATAATTATATGCTAGGCTTATAACCCGTTCAGTTCAAAAACCAAGAAACTTTCCGTTGTTTGATCTCTTAGATTACCACCATTCATATGTTGGTAGGTTATCTCAGACATGTAAGGATTCATATGTTGGTAGGTTATCTCAGACATGTAAGGCAAACTGTACGGTGTCATGTTAGATACATGAAAGTTACTTTTGTATCATCTTCTCTTATTCACACTAATAATTTAATACTTGAATATCCAACTCTCATATTAATCTGTCATTTCAAAATTCCTCTTGTTTTATGTCGGATTTTCCTATGAGTTAATCATGTAATGTGTATTTAGCATGTTTTGTTCTTCTAGTATCAATCCCAGTCTCTCAGGCATAGACAGTAGTGGTCATATCTCTCGGACATGAAAGCAATTACACCAATTCCTACCATGTTATTCTGCGAAGAAGAAGCCAAAGGAGAATGCAAAACATGTAAACAGAAAAAAAGAAATAGAAAATCTTAGGAATGAACTAAAATCTACCATGGAGATTATCAGAATAATACAAAATTACATATATGATAACCCAAGTAACATATCACCTAGGCCTAACCATCAAAACAATGAAATGTGGAATAAAGTAACTACAAAGCATCATGGAAAAATAAATGCTCCACCAAAAAATCTAGTAATTTGTGGATGATCAATACCTGTTCTCACAAATAGATTTTCAGTTCTGCAATCCCTAGGAAGAAATTTAAAACATAAAGAAGTTGACTTCAACAAAACCTTAAATAAAGAAGTGAATATTCAACGAAAAAGGCAAAACAAGGTAGTGATCATTGGCGACAGTCACTCTAGAGGTTGTGCAGAGAACTGGAAATGTCACCTCAAAGATTCGCACCAGGTTGTAGGCTATGTGAATCCTGGAGCACCTTTAGATAAAATTACAAAATCAGCAAGAATTAAAGAAAAATTATATCATTGTGGTAGTTGGAGGGAGTGATGATATAAATAAAAACAACACCAGTAGAAGTATCCATAACCTAACTAAGTTTGTCAGCAAATGTCAACACACAAATGTGATTATAATGAGTGAACCACACAGGCATGACTTAGCTCAATGGTCATGTATCAACAATCAAGTGAACAACTTCAACAATAAACTAAACAAAAGACTAATGACATTCAAAAACACTAAACTGATGAATATAAACACAAGAAGGGACTATTACACCAAGCATGGTCAGCATATGAAGTGTTGGAAAAGACAAAATGGCATCAAGATTGGCTGAACTAATCAAAGAAATTGAACTAAAAAATGATGATCCAATTATTCTTAAATGGGAAAAACATCTAGAGAAGAAGAAAAAGAGGAATCAGAGAGTCACAAAAGAATCATCATAAGCCTGACAGACTTCGACCAAGATACAGAAAGTTTGAGAAGATCAACATGAACAGTAGAGACTCCTGCACATAAGCAAGATTTTTTATGCAAGAACAACACAAGACAGAAAAAACAAAAATAAATAGGGTAAATAAATGCAATTCATTATCTCTGATAACTAAAAAACTTCTGGTAATGGTAACACCATAAAAAATAAACTTCACTTTATTGCATCAAATCATATGGCCATCATCATCATCCTTATCATTATCATCATCCATCACCAGTGTGGAAAGCAACGGGAAGCTGCCACACCTACAATTCCCTAGTAAAGCTGCAAGCATAACATGAAAATGCTATGATTGCAGTGAAGGACCTGCCCTTGGGCAGAATTACTATGGATGGACTGCATCAAAATTTTCAATGTCTTAGAAATAAGAAGCATGAATTGGAAATATTACTGAGTAAGGAATTACAAGATGTAGATGTTATATGCTGTACTGAACACTGGCTCCATGTCAATGAAATCTCCTCATATATGATACAAAATTATAAACTTACAAGCTCATTTTGTCGGTCTACATATAAAAATGGGGGGTCAGCAATTTATATACAGAATCACTTAAAACACAAAGAGAAAAGTCAAACATATTATCTAAATATAGAAAAGATATTTGAACATGCAGTAATCATCATCATCATTGGCGCAACAACTCATTTCTGAGTCCTGGCCACCTCAAGAAGCCTCCTCCAATTAGCTCGGTCCTGTGCCTCTCTCCACCAATTTCTCAATCCCAACTCTCTAGCATCTCCATCCACCTCATCCTTCCATCACAGTTTCGGTCTTCCTCTTTTTTCTTCTACCTTCTGGTTGAGTAGACCATATCCTTTTACATATTTCTGACTTTTCCTTTCTTCTTATATGCCCCGCCAATCGTAGTCTGGTTAATTTAATGAATTTACTAATTTCCACATCTTTGAATAATGCATACAACTCCTGATTATAGCGTTTTCGCCAGATATCGTTCTCACATATAGGGTCATACACTCTCCATAATATTTTTCTTTCAAAAAGAACATGCAGTAATAGAAATATCAAACAATGAATTTTGTTTTATAATAGTCTATATGTAGATCTCCAGATGGTTGCATAAAAACTTTTCTAGACAAATTTGAAATACTACTAAATATCTTAAAAAAGAAAAAGAAGCCTCTTATTTTATGTGGGGATTTCAACATAAACTTTCTAACTACTGACAAAGTTGTGTCTGAATCAGGTCATTAATTCACTCCCATAATCTAATTGAGACTATAGATACCCCTACTCGTATAACTTCCACCTCACAAACATGTCTTCATCAAATAATCATTGATCGCGAATATTTACCATATACAGTAGAGAATATAAACTTTGGTATCTTAGATCACAATGCAACATTTATCCATATTCCGTTAGAGACAAACACAGCCATGAACTCAAAACTTAACAAAACAATAAGTTATAAAAGAAATTTTAACTTTATTCAATACTTTAAATCTTTACTACAGAGAAAAAGCTGGAATGATGTAATCAATAAATTTGACATAGACGAAAAATCAATAGAATTTGTCAACACCATAAAATATTACTTAGATATTGCTTTCCCAATTAAGAAATTTGTAATTTCACAAAACAAGAACCAAAAATCAAACTGGATAGCGAAAGGAATAATAATATCATGCAAAAGAAAAAGAGAGATGTATGCACTGTATAAAAATACTAGTAATCCTAATCTTAAATCATACTTTGAACTTGTAGCGATTAATATGATAGGAGACAACTCTAATAGATCTGAAACTAAAATGTTCCGAAATGTATGAAAAATATACCATAAGATAAACATATATTATAATAGATCATAAAAATCAGAAAATTACAAAGATTATGAAAGTCATATCAAAATTGTTATTAAAATTAAATAAATCAATAAATAATGAAAATATAATATATTACTAATATGGCTATAAAAGACGTATGTGGAAAAGCAGAAATATATCTAGGTAAAAATTCCATTTACATTGTCTAGAATAAAATACTGTTATAACGCTACACAAATAACAAATAATAGAATAAAGAGGTATTGTCAAAATTCTACCTGACTACAGAAGTTACAAATAATATACGAACACAAAAAGGGTATTGTCAAAAGAAGATAACTAATTCCAATTAGCAGTCAAAATAAAATTCCAAGAAATAAGGATATAAAGAAATACTACCTGGCTAGTACAGACAACAAAAGACATTCATCCCACCTTTAGAAAAGATAACCTCTTAATATTGACAGTTATAAAGAAACTGAAAAAAAACATTTATCTATTAAATATCAAAGAAGCAATTAACCCAGTTCTTAGAAACTGAAATTAATGTTATACATACTAGCAAATAATATTATTGTAAAATATTCATATATTCAATTGTATGGAGTGGATTCGAGAGAAGTAGGAGGAGCTATTGTCTTTATAAGCGAGAACATATATCAACAGATTCTCACTCTCAGTGACTCTTGTGTTCAGTGTTGGGACATCGTGGACCTCCAGACCGCGATCTCCGATTCAGTTTAAATATTAGATTCGTCCGAGAAATAGTTAAATTTAAAGTTATAGTCCGTTAAACATTGGACTTTGAAAATATTTGATTCAAGCACGTGGACCTTTAATCACTTCATCGAATCCACTCATTAATAAAACTTTGTAAATGTAGCAACAAAAGTGTATATTTTAGTGAATAAATAATTTTGTTTTGGATTCGTAAAAAAAGAAATTGAGTGTGAAATTGAACGTTGTTTCTTTTGCTTATAAAAAAGTTCATAACCCTGAGATCTCTTGCCTACCGCTGAGAGCCGTACCAGTATGTTTATCTTATGGTATATTTTTAATACATTTCGGAATATTTTAGTTTCAGATCCATGCATATTAGAGTTGTATCTTAGTTTATATGTCTCCTATTATATTAATCGCTACAACCTGTATAGCAAAATATTAATTAGGCTAAACAAAGGTCCAACAGGGATTTTATTATAAAAGCAAAAAACAAAGAAAAATCTATATGGGATATTGTAAGAAAAGATACTGGAAAAAGTAATGAAAAAGATAAAGATAGAATAGAAATATCTGCCAATTACACAGTAATTAAAAATTTGTATGAAATATTGGAGATATTTAATAACTACTTTGCAAATGTTGCAACGACTCAAGCAACAATAACTCATAAACAACAACCAATTTTAAACCATCAGTAACACCAGAAGAACTGTTTAAAGTAATTAACAAACTGAAAAATAGTTTATCTTGTGGAATTGATTAAATATAATACCTTATTGTTAAAAGACGTGCCAATTTACTGATAACATCGCTACTAGACATATCAAATTCATCACTGATTACAGGGAAATTTCCTCATTTTTTAAAACTGAAAATTCGTCCTATATTCAATAAGGGTGATGAATTAAATATTAAAAATTATAGGCCTATAGCACTACTCTAAGTTTTCTCTAAAATTCTTGAAAAAGTTATGTATAATAGACTGGTTCCCTTCCTGGAATCGAATCATGTGCTTTCTAGTTCTCAGTATGGATTTCGTAAAGGTACAGGAATCAACAATGCTTTACAATCATTCACAAAATCAATATTCAAAGCTAAAAATAATAGAGAACAAATAATAGGGCTTTTTCTAGATCTTAGTAAAGCATTTGACATGGTTAACCATGAAATTTTAATCAGAAAACTAAGTTATTATTACTAATATTATGCATGATAGTATTAGGGGATCACAAACAGTTGCAATTAACAATATCCGATTAAACTCATCATCTATGGAGCATGAGGTACCCCAAGGACCAATTCTGGGTCCAATCCTTTTTCTTATATATATATATATATATATATATATATTAATGACCTTCCTATAATTATGCCTGAAGCCAAAGCTATATTATTTGCAGATGACACA
Organism: Diploptera punctata; assembly: GCA_030220185.1. Lineage (NCBI taxonomy): Eukaryota > Metazoa > Arthropoda > Insecta > Blattodea > Blaberidae > Diploptera > Diploptera punctata. The sequence continues at coordinate 799,386 of JASPKZ010003863.1, read as the reverse complement.
AACAACATATTCAGTGACGTTCACAATAATGATCTACAACTGAAGATAGATAAAACATCAACAAATCTAGAACAATGGCTAATAAACAATAAACTCAAACTAAACGTAAACAAAACAGTATATATGTATTTCAATCAACAAAATCTGAATAACCCCATCAACATTATGCTTAATGATGCCTTAATGAAAGAAGCAAATTGTGCCAAATTTCTAGGTGTACGGATTGATTCCTATCTATCATGGGAATGCCATATACAAAATTTATCTGAAAAAACTTAACCGATTATGCTATGCAATTCACGTCCTCACTAGAATATTACCAGAGGAAGTATTAAAAACTGTATATTTTGGATACATACATTCAAAGTTAACATATGGTATAATACTATGGGGATCATTACCAAAATTTACTCAAAATACAAAAAAAGAATTATTAAAATCATGAAGAAAGCACCATTCCAAACAGAAAGTAAAAACTCTTCACACAACTAAAAATATTACCGGTTCCTTGTATTTACATTTTAGATTCAGTTTGCTTTATTCATAAAAATTTAAAAATCTGCAAAATAAATTCAGATTTACATGAACATATCACTAGAATATCTAATAATATGCACCTAAATTGTCGCAGGTTTACCAGAAGTATTAACAGCATATCACATAGAGGAAGTAATCTATATAATTATCTCCCTTCCAATGTTAAACTTCTTACGAGCAGAAAATTTAAGCTTGCTGTAAATAACATTTTATTGTCTTACATACCATTAAGTATGGGTGAATACCTAAATTTAAAATTGAAAGTAAATTTTGATTGGAATTGCATCTCCATCTTTTCTTGTGAAAGTGCTGCCCGTTGGTATTATGGTGTATTTTAATTGCAATATAAATTAGTTTCATTATATATTTATGTATGTATGTGTTATATTGTTGTTTATGTTCAGATTGTAATCAGGACACGTCCTAAAGCATCTATGATGCTCTAATGGACGTTAAACTAAAATTTAAAAAAAATATTAATGCTAATTACATTCCATATTTAGATGTTTATTCTCCAACATTATATCATTCATGCAATTTGCTTTTCAGGCTGTCTTATTAGCTTGACATATAACTTCATTTTGCAGTGAACTCCAAATGCCCAAATACTTATCTCAATTCCTAGATACTTAAAAATGCTGAAATGAATGATTCATCATTTCCTCAAGTTCAAATTTGCATTTATTAAGGGTCATAGCTTTACTTCTAGAAGATATTTTTATTAATTATTTGACAGCTGAGATGGAATTTTAGTAGTAATTTTTGTTAATTTATTCTCATTATCTGCCATCAGAACATAATAATCGGGGTAATACAACTTTTATTTCACTGTTAATTATGATATAATTTTGGTATTAACACCTTTTATTGTCTCATTCATTATTAAGTTAAACAAAACAGGAATTAGAGTCCATGTGTGACACTTTTAGAATTGGTTCTTTCCCGATTATTTTTCATTCTATTATATACTATTACAATTTATTAGCAATGAAAATATATTTAATAAATAATTGCATCTCAATAGGTAATTTATTTTATTGAGAAGTTTGTAAAAGTCTTTTGTTGTAGTCGATACAAAGCTTTCTCGATAGCAATTAAATGTAAAAATACAACTTCATTGTATTCAAGAGTCTCTTCCATTACCTCTCTAATTATAAATATCAATCCATAGTAATTCTGCCTGAGGGAAGGTCTTTCACTGCAATCATAGCATTTTCATGCTATTCTTTGCAGCTTTACTAGGGAATTATAGATGTGGTAGCTTCCCATTGCTCTCCACACCGGTGAAGAATGATGATGATCGGATGATTTTATAAATATAGCATCAGTAAAAGACCTGCCAAGTCATAATTCCTGCAGATTATCTCGTAAATGAACCATTTCAATAAGTTTTTCTTGAATATTTTATTGTAATTTGCAACACAGTATTCAATAATTAAATTAATTGGTCTGCAGTTTGCTGAATTCTGTTAGTAAACTTTTTTAAAATTAGAACTACAATATTAATTTTGTATTATTCTGAAATTTTTGCTTCTTGAAATATTTTCTTAATTAAACTTTACTATTTTTTATAGATATTCTCATACATCATATTTACAATTTCAATAGTTAAACCACCATCTTCTGATTTCCTATTCTTACATGATTAAAATAATATATATATATATATATATATAATATTTTTTTAGTATTACTTTACAAGCATTATTTCCAAATAATGATGTTCAATAAAATGTTGAATTTGTTTATTTTATTCTATTTTATTTGATGTTATAAATCTTTCACTTCTGTTCTTTGCTTTTTGATTGTTCTCAATACTTGGTGTTGTATAAAATATAAATTTCTCACTAGATTACATATATAGGTTTCTGAATATAGATAGATAGATCATCGGTTGATTAATGTCTTTGACATCATCCGATTCCTAATAGCCAATTTTGTCAGTCCATCCAATCTCCTGGTTGTAGATGTTTGTCCTTCATGTATAAACATATTCCCTGACTCCAGGAGGTTTTAGGTCTTCCTCTTCCACGTCTTCCCTCAGGTTTCCATTCCAAAACAGATTTTGGTAGCCGATCCTATTCCATTTGCAGAACATGCCCGTACCATCTTAATTGCCGAGTTTTAATATAATCTAAAATAGTGTCTTCAATCTTCATTTTCTCTCTTATAACTGAGTTCCTAATTTTTTCTCTTCTTCAAATTCTTATTGCCCTTCATATAAAATCCATTTCCGTTGCCAAAAGATACTTATTTGCTTTTGTTGTTAATGGCCAAAGTTCTGCTTCATAAGTAATGATGCTTTTAACAAGTATGATATATATTAATTTTATTTTTATTACATATATTTTTATCCCACAATATTCCATTGACGCAAGCAATTGCAAATATTCCTTTAGTATTTCTATTTCTTATTTCCTCTTCATAACTCCCATTTTTATTTATTTTAATTCTTAAATATGTGATCTCACTACAAGATTTTATTGTTTCTTCAGTCTCCAAAATTAAATTTTGTTCTTGTTCACCAACTGATAAATATTTTGTTTTTTTCATGTTCAAAATTAATCCCCATTTTTTATATTTTTCTATTAATTTTCTAGTCATATATTCTAAATCTTCATAATCTTGTGCAATTAACAACTGATCATCAGCAAAATGTAAGTTGTATAAAGTTTTGTTGTTTGAAATAGGATTTCCCATGCTTCAACATTTTCTCCTCCAATTCTTTAATATTTCATGTACATATATTTTAAACAGAGTCAGTGATAGACTCTTCTTCAATCTTTTTATTTTCTAAATTCATTTTGTTTTTAGTAAGTTTATAATTCTCATATCAATAACATTATTTTTTTGTTGTTGTATTTTAAGAAAGCTGCCTTCTTTTCTCTTGCTAAAATTTGTATCTCTTCATCAGCAAAATTCTCAATAGAATCCAGGCACTTCCACTGCCAATGTTATTTATGTTAAAAACAAATACTGAATAGCGATGGATAGTTAGTGAACAAACCAGTTCACCTTAAAAAGAGCTGACTCTAGTTCACACAATCTTTTTGAACTGGTAGTTCATTTGCGGTGAAAGTGTGCTCTCAGCTTTAAGCACAATTGTGCATGTCAAGTTAGTTCGCTCGCGAGTAGCTAATGGCATGCTTAGAAAAAGAGCTAGTTTAAGAGTAACCAATGATATGCTTTCTAGTGATCTGACAGTAGCGCCAAGATTAAAAAAAGTCATATACAGTTCACAATGTTTATAGCGCATAGTGTTTCTTAAAATAATATTAATTTTTATTACAATAAAACTTTAAATTGTTTATCATAAACGCCCGTAACATAAAATATTTTAAATGCTGAAAAATACAAACTGTTGCACTAAATTTATGTAATGTCACTTGAAAATAACATCTGTTCAACTCTTATGCCACTTAGGCTATTTTTAGCTTCTGTTATTGTGTTCCCTATCTTCCGACAATACTCTCACATGGTACAGAAATTGAACCTATAGAAAGGCAAGATTTTGCTCATTTATAGACGCAAGGCTGGACTATTTGTTACCACAAAATATATTTAAAAGCTAAAAACGTAAAAATTATAAATAACTAAATTACCCTAAAACTCATAACTCACTCACTGGTACTATCGAACCTATAGGTTCATGGCCGCGCGGACATAAGCTCTCCTTACATCCCTATCCTGAGCTGTTTTCCAATCATTACCTGCATAATCTACTTCCCTCAAACCATAGTTAGTTATTCTCTCACCTCATTCTTGGTCTATCAACTGGACGTTTTCCTACAAGAAGCTTCCAAACACAACTTTCATTTTCCCATTTGTGCCACATGTCCTACCCATTGTAGCCTACGAGACTTAACTCTTCTTATTATATCTGGCTTCTTATAAAGACCATGTAGTTCACTGTTAAGCAGTCTTCTCCATTCACCTGTCTCTTCGTCTCTCTTTAGTCAAAAAATTTTCCTTAGAACTTTTTTCTCAAATACTTGTAACCTCCTTTCCTTCCTTAAAGTAAGAGTCCATGTTTTGCATCCATATAATATAACTGGTAGAATAATAGTTTTATATATTTTCAGTTTAACATTTTTTGAAAGGAGTTGGGACGTCAAGAGTCCCTGTAATGCATAATAGCACGCATTTCCAGAATTAAGCCTATGTTTAATTCCTTTGTGCATCTCATTCCTATTTGTGATTATTGTTCCTAGGTATTTGAATTCAACAACTGATAACAAAATCAATTAAACACCAAATTATATAATTAAAATTCTAGTAAAAATGTAATTAATTAAAATGTAAATATAAGATAACAATACGGTGTATAAAATATAAGTAAAAAGGATCTACAACACATTCGAAAACCGAAAATGTCTGCAGAATGGATACAAACATATTGCCTAGTAAAAGTCTGAACTATCAACCAAGAGGGGGAAAAAGAGATCGGGGACGCCCACGAAAGAGATGGACACCGCAGCTATAATAGTTGGAGTCGGAACGAACCAAAAAGTTTTAATCCTTGCAAGAAGAAGAAGACTTTGAAAAAACCACACCAGCTTAATTCTCCGCTAAAAATAACACCCTTTGCTTCTTTTGTAAATATATTTATACAATATCTCCATGGAAAATATCAGAAACATTGCTAACATTATGGAATAATACTTTACTACTGATGCATCTGTCTTTAAAATTTTATTAAAATTTACATAAATAAAATTATGTTATCAAATGTTCTAGCACTTTAAAGGTAATACTGTATATGTAAACAATGGATTTTGAAATACTACTTAAGAAATGAGGTTGTTTAACATGATATTTATTTGACAAAGCGAAAGACAAAATTATATTGTAGTTAAAATAAACATCTGGATGGATGATGAGTAATCTGTTTACAAGAAGTTAACAGTAGAAAGAGTGCTGTTGTGTCAAGGTCATGAGAAGATATAAGGTTCATGATGTGTTCCGCTGAGGTTTATTCAAAATTAATATAAAATTATAGAATATTCACCTGAAAGGTCCGTCTCCTCAACTTAATTAATCATTTAACTGTAGCGCTTTCGGGACTTGTCCCATCATCGGCAGGATTCAAAACTGGTGTTTCACTGAAGATCTGGTAGAGGGGGTTGCATGTATTGGGTTCGTTTTCGTTTATCAGGCTGTCGTTGTGAGCTGCTTTCATGATTTCCATCTCTTCGAGTACGTTTATCTTCGCTGGATTATTTTCTCTGTGCATTACTGTTAGGGTGTTTTCAATATTTAACATGCGATGTCCTTCATGGATAACGTGTTTTGCATAGCTTGATTTCCCTTCTGCGTGAATGAAGTCTCGAAAATGTTATTTGAATATGATGTTAAAACTCCTGTTTGTCCTTCCTATATAAAATTTGTTGCAGTCCTTACATGTCAGTTTATAAACTCCTTTGCTGTTGAAAATGTTATTTTCTTCAATGTTATTGTTTATTATGTTGTTTAATTTGTTATTGGTTCTGTATGCTACTTTTACGTTTTTATCGGCTTTCTTTAGTGCATTGGCTAATTTTGTCGTTTCTTTTCCTGTGTATGTAAGTGTTATCCATGTTTTCTTGTTGTTGTCAGATTCTTTTTCTAGTTTAGTTATGTTGGTTATGTTGTTCTTCCTTTTTTGTTTTTTTACGAGCTTATCTATGAATTCTTCATTATAGCCATTGGTTTTTGTCATATACTTAATGTAGTTGAGTTCTTGGATATAATTGTCTTTGCTTAATGGGAGTTTCAATTTTCTACTGACTAAGCTATTAAATGTACTAATTTTCTGTTGAAAAGGTTGTGTAGAATTTTTGTTTATGGCCAGAGCATTGTTTGTGGGTTTCCGGTAGATACAGATTTCTAGTTTATTGTTGTGTAGATTTTTGGTTATAGACAAATCTAAGTAGTTTATGCTGTTATCAACTTCTATTTCTTCGGTGAAAGTGATTTTTTCATGCATGTTGTTTAAGTCTTGTAGTATTTCTTTTTCTTTTCTCTTTTCATTTTCATATATTACTAGAAAACAGAAAAGAAAAAGAAATACTACAAGACTTAAACAACATGCATGAAAAAATCACTTTCACCGAAGAAATAGAAGTTGATAACAGCATAAACTACTTAGATTTGTCTATAACCAAAAATCTACACAACAATAAACTAGAAATCTGTATCTACCGGAAACCCACAAACAATGCTCTGGCCATAAACAAAAATTCTACACAACCTTTTCAACAGAAAATTAGTACATTTAATAGCTTAGTCAGTAGAAAATTGAAACTCCCATTAAGCAAAGACAATTATATCCAAGAACTCAACTACATTAAGTATATGACAAAAACCAATGGCTATAATGAAGAATTCATAGATAAGCTCGTAAAAAAACAAAAAAGGAAGAACAACATAACCAACATAACTAAACTAGAAAAAGAATCTGACAACAACAAGAAAACATGGATAACACTTACATACACAGGAAAAGAAACGACAAAATTAGCCAATGCACTAAAGAAAGCCGATAAAAACGTAAAAGTAGCATACAGAACCAATAACAAATTAAACAACATAATAAACAATAACAATGAAGAAAATAACATTTTCAACAGCAAAGGAGTTTATAAACTGACATGTAAGGACTGCAACAAATTTTATATAGGAAGGACAAACAGGAGTTTTAACATCAGATTCAAATAACATTTTCGAGACTTCATTCACGCAGAAGGGAAATCAAGCTATGCAAAACACGTTATCCATGAAGGACATCGCATGTTAAATATTGAAAACACCCTAACAGTAATGCACAGAGAAAATAATCCAGCGAAGATAAACGTACTCGAAGAGATGGAAATCACGAAAGCAGCTCACAACGACAGCCTGATAAACGAAAACGAACCCAATACATGCAACCCCCTCTACCAGATCTTCAGTGAAACACCAGTTTTGAATCCTGCCGATGATGGGACAAGTCCCGAAAGCGCTACAGTTAAATGATTAATTAAGTTGAGGAGACGAACCTTTCAGGTGAATATTCTATAATTTTATATTAATCATGAGAAGATAGTTTGTTTTGTGTGCACATATGCCATCTATCGGCAAACTTAGAAGGTGAGATTATTCTCGAGATACATAAGAAATGTGCGGTTACAGTATAATGAACTAGATAGTTCAGTTTTAACAATATAATGTGCGGGAGCGAACAAGCTAGCTGCTGACATTGAACTACTTTGCCCATCGCTATTACTAAATAAGATGTATTTTTGTTAAATGGTCAAACATGTATGCATTGAATCAGAAGATGCAACAGGCTCTGCTTGTCCTATCCAATATTTCAATAATCTATAAATAGTTGCAGTCCTACAATGAAACTGAAGTGTGGTGGGACATTGTTATGTTGGTACTATAGATATAATGCACTGTCCAGCAGGTCCGCAATACTGATCTACAGGAATTATAGGAAAGTCCCCTGTTTAGATACCCAATTCCGATTGAGGGTCTTTCCACTTTTCAGCGGGCTGCTGGCCCTTCACATCCACATGTGTCAATCACAGAGGTAGATGAACAACAGCCAGTGTAGGGGTGACATGTGGTTAGCATGTCGAGTCCCCCAGCCGTTATAGCTGGTTCCTCAACCTGGAGCCGCTACTTATTGTAGCTACCCAATTGCCTCACGATGCTGGGTGGGCACCGGTCCCATACTGGCCGAAATACTATGAGAAAATTTCTTCCCCATGGAGACTCGAACCAGCGCAAGTCCCGTAGCTCTGCGCCTAGGCTTCCTACCTTAACCGCTCGGCTACGGCGCGGGACGTTTAGATACCAAGAAATGAATACCAACTATATCAATCCATATGTGGATGGAATACCTGTGATTGTAGTTGGAAATAGCAATAGTTTTTTATCACAATATTACATGTACTTAATCCTCATGTTGATATAACGGTTACACATAAAGTAAGCCTCATCTGAGAATAACAGCTTTGTGGTTCAGATGCACAATTACACTCTTATTCAGAAACACTATAATTTAAACACATGGTACAGTCTCAAGGTTCTATTGCCTGCAGCTTCTGATGATAGAACACTCTTTTAGTTCACTGCAAAAGGATTGTTGACTGCATCATGAGCCACAGCATGCATATTGATTGTAATGTTCTTTACTAAGTAGCTTGAATATAGCTCCTTAAAATTTGGTGACCTCACAACATGCAACCTACTGCTAATGGACCAAGTATAAATATTCAAGTATCTTCAAGGCATTAGTGGATTGGAGCAAATTTAGTCAAGTGTAGAATACTGCTGGTTGTAGATGTGACAAGCTTGTCTTCCATTTGCTCTTGCCTCACCAAAACTCTTATTAATGTTTCTATAATCTACGTTTACTCCCTCTTGATTGAATTCTCACAACAAACCAAACCTACAGGTATGTACTGCTAAGACAGATTGTAGCTTATGATGAAAATTAACATCTAATGGTTTGATTAAGATGTATGATGCCTCATAAAGGACGTTTGTATATATTCCTTAACAACAACAAAAAGTATCGTCTCTGCATGATATATCATCCATATATTTTATCTATCTGGTCATGTTATACTCTGTTTATTCTGTATATTTAATTTTTCTATTTTCGTCAAATGAAGTAGTAATATTTTGTAGAGTACCAGTTTTGAAGTATGTATATGTGGTTAAAAATTATCTAGAGTACACTTAAAATTTTATATGAAAATAGGAAAAAACTAGCAATAAAGTTACAAATTATGCTAAAGTCATTTGAAAACTTTCTTATTACTTGTATTTGCACAAGTTAATGTTCACAAAGATCAAGTTTCTCAGAAAAATTAAAAAGTGAATGATTTAATGGACGGAGAAAGAAAAAGACTAAAAATAAAATTATAAATTTTGCTAAAGGCATTTCAAAGATTTCTCATTCCTATGCACAAGCTTATGTTCAATAAATCCATCCATAGTAATTCTGCCCAAAGACAGGTCCTTCACTGCAATCATAGCATTTTCATGCTATGCTTGCAGCTTTACTAGGGAATTGTAGGTATGGTAGCTTCCTGTTCCTTTCCACACCGGTGAAAGATGGTGATGATAATGATAAGGGTGATGATCATGATTATGATGGCCATATGATTTCGGGGACCGTTTGGGCCTTAAAGTTTTCCTGACATTTGCCTTACAGGTGAGGAAAAACCCCGATATAAACCTAACCAGAAAAACTGCTCCGACCGGGGATCGAACTCGGGCCCGCTGCGTGACAAGGCAGCACGCTACCTCGAGACCACAGCAGTGGATAAATAATAGTTTTAAAAAACTAAGACAACACGCTTTATTAGAAAACCGAACTAAAAAAAATGAAAATAATTTTAATTTCCAACATGCCTGGGATAAATAATTTTACCATGAAAAGCGTGGGGTGCTCTTTATCAATTAATATATTTAATAATAAACAGATATTGGTAAAAGTAAAGTCTCTAAGAAGAAAATGTAAAACTCATAAATAGCACCCCTCGCTTTTGATGGTAAAATTATTTATCCCAAGCATGTTGGAAATTAAAATTTTTAATTTCTTTAGTTCGGTTTTTCTAATGAAGTGTGTTGTTTTAGTTATGTAAAACTATTATTTATTTTTTAGTTTTAATATTTTACAGAATAAGATAAAAATGTAAATATCTTTAAATTCGATACTATTGTAGTATGAGCTAAAAGTAATATTCTTCTAAAAAAATCCTCCCAGCCAGATTTGAACCAGCAATCTATGGATTACTGATATTATATACCACTAGAGTTCACCTCACCGCTCTAGCAACTGAGCTCTTACAACGATTGACTAAAAAGTCGACAAGTCTGCAACCTATTATACCAGTTTTCATTTTTTTGATTTTCTGACGATTCTGGCCAGGATTTTAGAAACAAATATGAAATTATTGTATTGTCACGGGTCCTTTACAAGTATACAAAGTTTCAAGTCGATCCAATGTTTCTAAGTGGGTGAAAATCGTGTTCAAAGATTCCATTACATAGATACAAATACACTTCTTTTTATTTTTTTATGATTCTGGCCAGGATTTTAGAAAATAAATATAAAATTATTGTATTGTCAGGGATCCTTTACAAGTACACAGAGTTTCAAGTCGATCCAATGTTTCTAAGTGGGTGAAAATCATGTTAAAAAATTCTGTTACATAGATACAAAGACACTTACTTTTATTAATTAAATAAAAATATAACATAGTTTTATTAGAAAATAAATATGAAATTATTGTATTGGATATTTCCGGGTCCTTTACACGTATACAAAGTTTCAAGTCGATCCAATGTTTCTAAGTGGGTGAAAATCGTGTTAAAAATTCCATTACATAGATACAAACACACTTTTTTTTATATTCTGAGGATTCTGGCCATGATTTTAGAAACAAAATATGAAATTATTGTATTGTCACGGGTCTTTTACAAGTATACAAAGTTTCAAGTCAATCCAATGATTTTAAGTGGGTGAAAATCGCGTTGAAAGATTCCATTACATAGATAGATAGATACAGGTCAAGCTAATATAAAGCATGTAAAAAGATAACCTTTTTCAGAAAAAATTAAAAGGAGCTTACTTTAATGGCTACTCATTACAATTAATAATTAAATGTGGACAGAATTTCTAAGCAAGTAAACATGTACAAAAACCACATGACATGTTTCACATTGCTCTACGTAAATATATCATCCAGCAAGATATTTCCATGCAAAAGGATCATAAAAAAGAGAATATTCAAATGGTAACTTATTATTGAAAATTTACAAATTTTAGAGAGCTGAAGTGTTGGAACAAATCTTTAATTACTGACGTCACATTTGTATTATTTCTCATTTCTGTAAACTTATGAACCTTTGATATTAACAGAATTTTGAAAACAATTAATTAAAAGTGGTCACACCATTTTAATTGTTTCTCATTTCTAAAGTATTAATGTTAGTTAAGAAAAAAATCGCTGTGTTGTGTACCAACCTCCTAAAATTAACACTGTAGTTGGAATAGAATCCACTTTACAGAAACCACAAATATGTGCATTACATTATGGACACGATATTGTCTTGGATGACTAGACATACTAGACACTGACAACAGACATACACAACAGCTTATGACTGTTCCAGGCTTGTTATATGACTAAACTTCCCCTAAGCCTACCCATTATACATACCATTCTGAGATGTTAGTTGTCTTAATTGCAACTACACTGCTCAAAAAAATTAGGGGATATTGTAGAATAACCTATTAAGACTATGTTTTTTGGAATAGTATTAGATGCAATCACTTTCTATTACTCCAAGATAAATAAGAGTTTGAAGTTGTTACGTAACCTCAGTACTGCACCAGAGGGCAGTGTCTGTACTGTTGATGTGAAAGGGTGGTGTGGGGGTGAATGTTTTGTTGCTGTTTTTAAATCCAGTCCAGTTTTCAGTTAGTGAATGACTTGCCTTAGGGACAGTGATGCCTCGACAACGTGATTTACCTGAACCAATGGCTTGGAGGGCCATAGGAAGGATGGAAGCTGGACAGACACAACAAGAGGTGCACAAGCCATTGGGGTGTCTCAAAGCGTGATTTCCAGTCTTTGGAATCATTTTCAAAGAACATACTGTTCACAGAAGAGGTCGACCAAGGGCAACAACAACAAGGGATGACCGTTACCTCTTGTTAACAGCCCGTCGGAATAGACAGCAGAATGCAACTCAACTGCGAAATACACTTCAAACAGCAACAGGACGCAGGGTGTCAACTCAAACTGTCCCTAATCGACTGCATGGATGTGGTCTCTATGCCCGTAGGCCCATGGTCTGTACCAGGTTAACTCCACAACACCGTAGAGATCGCAGAAACTGGGCGGAGGAACATCGTGGGTGGAGGCATGCTGAATGGAGATCAGTTCTTTTTTCTGATGAGTTGCGATTCAACATGGAATGTGATAGTCAGCGTGTATTCATCTGGAGAGAAAAAGGGACACGAAACAATCCAGCTTTTGTACGTGAAAGATCCCCATATGGTGGCGGTGGATTGATGGTGTGGGCAGGAGTCAATAGTGGTGGACGTACGGACCTCTACGTTATCCAAGGTGGTACTTCGACTGCGGTAAAGTATAGAGATGAGATTCTCCAACCTTTTGTCGTGCCTTATGCTGATGCCATAGGTGATTCTTTCTTTTTATGGACGAAAATGCACAACCCCACAGAGCTGGCTTGGTGGACGACATGCTGGAAGTGGAGGGTATCGAGCGTATGCAATGGCCAGCTTCTTCCCCGGACTTAAATCCGATTGAGCATGTGTGGGATGCATTAGGCAGGTGCATTGCAGGCAGACCAGCACCTCTACAACTATTCCAGAGCTGCACATTGCTCTTATGGAAGAGTGGCCACGTATCCCCCAAGAACTCATTGCTAACCTCACTGCATCAATGCCATACAGGTGTGAGGCAGTGCTGGCCGTTCGAGGAGACCATACACCATACTAAAGAAACATTTTCACCCATGTTAATGTTGCTTTGTTTGTTTGCCATATTCCTAATCAGGATCTCTTTGACATCTGGTGTGGTACAGAGGTTACGTAATGACTTCAAACTCTTGTTGACATTCTTTTGGAGTAATAGAAAGTGATTGCATCCAATACTGTTCCTAAAAACATAGTCTTAATAGGTTATTCTACAATATCCCCTAATTTTTTTGAGCAGTGTAATAACCCAGACAGAATACTGACTAATGGACAATTATCAGCATATGATATTATATTCTTATCATATTCACTGTAGTGCCCTAAACTAACTCATAGGACCATCACACATAGAGACCAAAAACATATAAACAATGCAGCTCTACTTGAAGATGCTATGAAATTTCCATAGCATTCAATATGGATTCTGCATTCTCTAGACAAAAAAGTTAAGGCACTATGTAACCTTATACAATTGTATGACAGACATGCTCCATTGAAAACTAAACTCATGAAACGACACCCTGAACCCTGGATGACTCTTGTGATTCATAGCTTGATGGCTGATAGAGATGCAGCAATTCCGAAGTATAGACTCGACAAAGTAGACACAAATCTCAATCAATATAAACACTTACTTAACAAAATTAATCAAGTTGTATCCTAGTAATGTTTCCTGACAAATGAAATTTGTAATGTGAACTTAGATGCAAGTCTTGTACATACCATATGTAGTTCTCAGCCAATTGGAAGTATGATCACACGTCATTGCTAACTCCCTCACTAGTGAATATGAAAGTACAGTCACTGCTAAACATTTTTAAAATCTCACAATAAAAATTAATTAATATATGGCCATCTTTATCCATGGACAAAATACATTCACTATACATACATCGTAATGTTTTATAATAGTCTGTTAAAGTTTAAAATAACGACTAAATGTTACTTTAATTTAAACCATTAAGTCTTCTAGTTCTTCACCACCTGACATACAATATGCATATTCCGTTTAGTCAGTTTCATGTTCTCTCCTCATTGCAGCTTTCCATATCATTGTCTTCAACTTTAATTTTCTCAATTCTTTCTTCCATGATTCCATCTTTCTTCCAGTACTCACGTTCATTGTCTTCAATTTTATTACACACATTTTTCCCATTCCTTTCACCAATTTGTTCAAATACTTGCCAGCACAGCATTTCAACATCTTTAATTTTTGAAGTAATATTTTTACTGTCAACTCACTGTTTTACATTTCCCCAAATTAATTCAATGGGATTTATATCAGGATGGTAAAGTGGAAAACTCAAAAGTGCATGGTTATTCTTGGTTAATATTGTATCAATTATGTAGGTTTAATTTGTTAAGATTAGTACTGTTTTCATCAAAATGAATATCATGTTTAATTAACCAGCCTTGCATATATTTTTTTAAGGAATTTAATGTTGGGGCTTTATTCAATTGTGTATGTTAGTATGAAGCATTATTATCAACACCTAAGACAGTTTTCAGTGATAATTTCTTTATGGCAATATTGTTTTTAGCTGGATTCTGTAAATGAGGATAGCATTTGGCATAAAATCCAACCTTTCACCAGGATGCACTATTATAAGTCATTCCCTTTTAGTTACAGAGCCATCAAACTTAAGCCACTGCCATCAGATCAACTTTTCGGACTAGTATGACTACTGTGTATACTCATCTACACACAGTATTGACCTTCCCTCAGCTCTGTATTTTTTAATGCAGGTAAAATATGTATCTCAAAGGGAATGCATATTATGTTTTTTTTCAATTAAAACACTTTGGTTGGTTCTGGTTTTTTTCCAGCAAAAACCCAAGTTTTTTATCATTGTTCTAAGACTCGTGGATCCATCATGAAACTCAATAGTTTGTTTTAACTTCTCCAACTATTTTGTTATTGTTGGTGCCATCTTTTCATCTTAAAAAAAATGATATATAGTTCATAATAATTGAAGGAACTGACACCATGAGGTCTATTTTCATTAAAATGAGTTAGAATTTTCATGACTCACCTCATATTTGTAAATTTCTTCTACACCATAGCTTCAATATTCTACATGTCGTTTTCAATTCTTTCTGTAAGTTAGAAAGGATTAATAAAGATCTATAGTGTCAAAACTATTGTTTGCAACAAACCTACAAATATGAGGTGTCATAAAATTCTAACTCATTTTAATTATATATAGTATGTTAAATTACACATTTATCAAAGTCATCAATGCCAGTTATTCTTTTTGGGACATTATGTATCTTTCCACAGGTGTCAAAAGAAGAACCTTCCCCTTCAAGTTTTCTTTTGTTTTGAAAAATTATGTAAACAGAACAGTGTGACACCTGTGGCTGTATAAACTCTTTCTTTAAAGTACATGGGCAAAAATCATTCCTTTTCTTTTGTTACCTCTTTCATGAGTTTGTGAACATTCACAATAATCTCCTGACTTGACTATGAAGAGTTTCACCCTTTAACCTTGAAAATATAGGAGGCATTATGTAAATAAAAAATTCAAAATGTTAAATTAACTAAATACACATTCACATTACACTATAATTTTAAGACAGCAGATGCTCAAATTATTATAATTTAAAACTATGGTTTAAAATCTAAAAAATGAATGTGTCTGCTTATCACTATAATTTACTATAGACTGCACTCAATGTTTTTGTAAATGGAACTGTTTTGTTCGTACACATGGCAAGCAGGGTATTTACAAATCGGCAGTCTGGGTAGACTCTCCCACTGGATTGACCATCACTGTCTTCTTCAGGATCCCTTGCGAGATCTATATCAGACACGCCAAACTTAGATATTTATAATCCTTATAGATACCAATACTGTAGAAATTTGGAAAAACTTTAATAGAATAGGAGTAGGGGAGGAAAGACACTCAGAAATCTACCGTTTCCAAGGAAAACTCAGTGACCACTTCAAAGGAATAACTACTACTTCAAAAGATAAAGAACTGACAAAAAATGAATTACTACTGACAAATCCATCTGACAGAAAACATTTCCACTTCTCATATGTTATAGATTATGACATAAAGAAAGCTATCAGGTGATAAAAAACCAAAGCAGAAGGAACTGACCATATAAATATAACTTTACTGAACAAAATTATTGACTACAACTCATATTTTGATCTCCTCATTACGAACTTCTACATATCCCTCATTGTGGAAACAAGACCTTGTAAGCCTACAACTCAGAGTTAAAACTCCCTCACTTCTAAAAGACTTTCAACCCATTAGCATTTTACCTATCCTTTCAAAAACTTTGGAATGATTAGTCCACCAACTGCCTGAGTACCTAAATGAACATGTCATTTTAGATCAATTTAAGTCAGGCTTCTGGATAGGACACAATACAAATACAACTGTACTAAATATATGCAAAGACATAAGCGAAGCAACCTATAATTGAAAACTTACCATTCCTACATTACTTGACTTTAGTAAATCATTCTAGACAGTAGACTTGGACTTATTGATGCATAAACTTAAAAACTTTTCACTTCCTAATAGTGCCATGCAAATTTCAATTCCTATCTTTGTGATTGCCAGCAATCTGTTGTAGGAAATCCTACATTATGTTCTTCTTAGTCTTTTTGTAAAGCCAGAGTTCCACAGAATTCGGTGCTTGGATCTTCGCTTTTTTTTTTAATCTACATAAATGACATATCCAATTCCCTAAAGCATTGCAAACATAATATATTTGCAGACGAAATGCAGATCTACATTCATGCGGGCAAATATTCTCTAAATGACGCTGTTGCCAAAATAAACAATGATCTTCATTCGCTAATAACTTGGAGAGTGAAATATGGACTACAACTAAATTATACAGTCACAATCATCATTATAGGTCATCAGAGACTATTAGCTATAATTAACCTAAATACAGAATCATATGTGTCACTTAATGCTGTTCAAATCCCTTATGGTGAGACAGGAAAAAAAATCTAGTAGTATTTATGCACAAGAATATAAATTGGAATATACAAATAAATCACACATGCAAAACAGTATTCTCAATAATATATTCATTAAATCGGTCTATGGAAAAGTTAGTGGAAACACCTGTAATGTCCTATTTTGATTATTGTAATACTCCTTTCTTATAGACTTAAATACTATTTTCACCCAAAAATTTCAACATGTTCATAATTCTTGTGCAGTTTCTATTTGCTGTATTTACAAATTTGACCATGTTACATCGTCCATGAAACAATTATCGTGGTTTCGTCTAAGAGATCATAGGACTGTTCATTTCTTATCCCTTCTCTAAAAGATATTTCACAAATTATCGCCTAATTATTTATCATGCTGCTTCATTAAAATCTAAGACACACATAATTTAGACACTGAACTCCATCAGCACATTGTCCTTTATAACCTTACTCATTGCACTAAGTAGTAATCACTATCTTTTAGAGTTTCACTTGAGATAACATGGAATTCCCTTCTGTCCTATGTCAGACACTGTCAAACAATAACATTCTTCAAAAACAAACTTAAGATTTATTTAATAACAAACTAACGTACACACCTCACTGATAGTATTTTTTAACAATTAATAATTTAATTTATTTTATGAAAAAAAAGTATTAAGACTAACTAACAACTATTTTCATTTTATTTATTTTAAATATTGTATATGCGACAAAATACTTTTTTTATCTCTCATTAATTTTTTTGTTTTTTTTTATGTACATTAGAAAGGAACAGTCTACCAAACATTTTCAATTCATCTTATTAGTGTTTCTACTAGCATTTTATTATCAGTTTAAGTTTCAATATAAATTATCATTATATTATATTACCAATCTTAATCTTATAGATATTATCTTATTGATCAAATATTTATCTAGTACATAATATTAGAGTTAATTGTGATGCTATATTCTATTATAACATATGTATGTGCTGGTGAATGGAAGAGAAACCACATGCATGTAACTCCACCTGGCTAAATAATTAAAAATGATTAGTAATAACAAATGTTTGAGCAAACAACTCCGAACATATGAATGATCAGAAAGAACATATTTTTGAGCAAATCAATCATTAGATCATTTATCAATACTGTGAATACATGTATGTTTATAAGTGACAGATTTTTAGGCAAACCCTCATTACATATAAAACAAACTACTTTTGACAACTAAGAACATATTAATGATAAACACATATTTCACAGATGAAACAATTAAATAATTCACATTAATGTAAATATATAATCAAGTTTTTTGAATCTGTAATCATCTTACCTCAATTTAATGTTGATTTGTTCTCCGACATGTTTCAATATAATCTTTTATATCATCTTCACCTTGGCCAGACTGATGAGTTTTATGTTGTGAACCCTAGATGTCGAAATCAGCTCCCTCTTCAGGCTGGCCGAAGAACCTCCATACAAGGTCACGTTCAGCAGGAATATCGAAATTCTTGCTGAACGTGACCTTGTATGGAGGTTCTTAGGCCAGCTGGAAGAGGGAGCTGATTTCGACATCCAGGGTTCACAACATAAAACTCATCAGTCTGGCCAATCTGAAGATGATATAGAAGATTATATTGAAACATGTTTGAGAACAAATTAACAGTAAATTGAGGTAAGATGATTACAGACTCAAAAACCTTGACTAAAAGAACCTCAAAATATTTCTTCTTTAAATAAACCATTAGTAAACATATAAATTCATCCATAAGAACATTATTTTTAAAACTAATTACTCATTACATAATGACTAATTTTGCATCACTCAACATATGAATGATTGGTAAGAAGACATTCTTTTGCAAATCATTCATCACAAAAAGCTCTTTTGAAAGGTTCATTACTATGAATACATAAATATCTATAAAAACTGGTTTTCTCACAAACTTATTACAATAACAGCTGTGAAGTTTATCAGTACTCTGAGTGTTTACGATAGCATTCTACATAATTTGACTTGAAGGCTTATTGCATACACTTAACTCTAATGGTTTTTCATTGCCATGAATACGTAAATGATCATTTAATTTGTCTTTCCGAGCAAATGACTTATTGCATACAGAACATTTAAATGGTTTCTCGTTACTATGGACAAGTAAATGTGCCTTAAGATTATCCTTCCGGGCAAATGACTTAATACATAGAGGGCAATTGAATGGTTTTTCATTCCTATGAATCAGTAAATGTGTATTAAGTCTGTCATTTCGAGCAAATGATTTACTACATAAAGAACATTTGAATGGCTTTTCATTACAATGGACAAGTAAATGTTTGTTAAGATTGGCTTTTAAGCCAAATGACTTTTTACAAATTGAACAATCAAATGGTTTCTCATTGCTATGCGAACGCATGTGTGTGTAAAGTGTTTCTTTTCGACCAAATAATTTATTACACACAGAACAACTGAATGGTTTTTCATTACTATGAACGAGGATATGTCTCGTAAGAGTACCTTTTTGATGAAACGACTTATTACAAATAGTACACATGAATGTTTTCTTGTTACTATGAGTAGCTAAATGTGTATTAAAAATACTCTTTTCAACAAATGACTCGCCACAAAAAGAACAATTAAATGGTTTGTCATTGCTATGCATACGTATATGTTTGTTAAGGTTTTCTTTACGGGTAAATGATTTATTACAATGAGAACATACAAATGATTTCTCATTGCTACGATTATGTAACTGTGTATTAAATTTGTTTTTCTGAGAAAATAACTTATTAGTGACAGCACATTTGAAAGTTTTCTCAATACAATGAACACGTATATGTGTTTTGAGACAGTAATCGTTGGCAAATGACTTATTACAAACAGAACATTTAAAATCTTTCCTCGCATCAGGAATGATATATTCATCACCAAAAATGTTGTCTGTCACTTTCTTTTTTCCTATGTTTGAATGGTGACTCTGAATGTATATTCCAGGAAGAATGTCTATATTCCCTTCACATTTAATTTCCTGTGTATCTAATGTGTTTTGGTCACATTTTCTTATATTGAGTTCTGTATTGTCTCCTATAATCTCTAATCTTCCTTCACTCTGCTCAATCTGAAAGTATAACAATTTATAAGTAAACAAAATCTAAGTATACTTTACTCTCTTTATTTCCGTGCACAAGTTTCCTTCAAATATTAAATGATTTAGAAAAAATGTATAAGTATGCTAATGAAATAAAAAGGGTGTTAATAATATGTTCAAAAGGTAGAATATTTTTATCACTCACCTAATATTGTTTTTCTTATTTGATTATAAACTAGTTTCGGAACATAGTTTATAATCAAATAAGAACAATATGAGGTGAGTGATAAAAAATATTCTATCTTAATGAATATACCTCATAGTGAGAATTCCTAAAATATGTAAAATATGAAGTTTTTATTCTATGTTTTGTTGAATTTCCAAACCTCAGCTCCATGTGACAGTACTTCATATTTGTAACTTACTTTTTCTGGTTATATGTTTGTTCCATAAGACTCCATTCATCATTGCTGTTATTGCTTTAACTTTGGTTTATTCTGTTCTTAATATCACTTTCTTGTTTATCTTCTTTATCTAGTTTTACTCCCAGATACTCAAATTCTTCACATTCTCTAATGTACCCCTTTTGATCTTCTAATATTAAATTTTCGGTTTTGGCTGCACATCCCATAAAAAAATTGCTTTCTAAATTTATTTTCAAACCCCAATTATCATATTCTTCCAATAATTTTCTGAACACAAACTCCATGTCATGTTTTTGAGCAATTATTATCTGGTCATCTGCAAGTAATAGTATGTACTATGCAAGGATATGTTTAGTCTATGTTGCCGTGACTTTGCTGTGATCTGTGTCTCCTGTCTCCTTCCTGTCCTTCCTGAACATACCCTTCTCTTACACTCTGTCTGTGCGCCTTCCTGAACGAGAGAGGATGTCTGTCCTAGTGACACAAGAACGTAGTTCAGTCTTCTTTGAGGATTTCAACCCTTAGTTTGGCGAGGGATTCCAAGTTGCAGATCCCTAGGCCACGACCAGATTTATCCTGATTTATATATAATTTTTGTGTGTAAAGGTGCGCCATATTGTAAGTTAAGTATGAGTGAGTATTGTATGTTAGAGTCAATTATATTTTATGGTTTATATTTGTAATATTGAGCTTAACAGTCTTGTTTTCATTACTTTCTTTGTATTTGGCATACAGCCATATTTATTGTTAATTTCATTATTTGACGACATATTTTTATATTAGATATACATTTATTTTAGTTAAATATTTTCGTAATTCCTTAGTATGCAAGAGCACCTTCCTACATGAGTTCAGTTAGAGTATGTAGTTTACTTTCCCCTAGAAGCCTCATTCATGATCAGTATTAGAATAACTATAATAGCCTTGATAGATTAGATTAGTATTCTGTTAATGCGTTTAAAATGTTCAAGACTAGCAGATGCTATATAAGGAAATGAAACATGTCTACATGAAATAGGGCCCAGCGCGTAGGGTCTCTGCTATGTTTAGTATTTATTGTCGATTCACCTTATTTACTTGTCACAATCTTGACTTTGTTTATTTATGATATTTAAAGTTGAAGGTCATAGTAAAGCTATAATCATACAGCTCAGAATTTATAGTATAATGCCCATGGAGTTTAAGTGTGGTGATTAGAGAATTGCTAATAGATAATCCACGAGGGGCATGATTTGGACATTAATAAAATGGGAAAATAATAAAAAGAGTCAAATATATCACCACATTCTAACTCCATTTAAGTGTATATATTGTATCTGTTGGTCCATCGCCAATTGGTACTCACATTCCTCAACATTTTAATAATAATAATAATAATAATATTAATGATAATAGTTAATTAAACATAAATCATAGTGAGTAATAAATCATGAGAAACTTATCAATATCTTGACCTATTAATGAATCAATACATTTACACATGTTGGAAAAATATAAATGATGTGAATATTACTTTGACTGGTATGGGACTACAACTACAATCTCACTTCACAGCAGATAAAGCTAATAGTATGACAGAAAGATGAATTCCACATAAAATTTTATCCATCACATGAAAATTAATGCTTTTTTACATCTCCCCAAACTGGTATATAGGCTATTAAAAACTTTTCAAGTACCCACATCACAAAATATTGAATATGAACAAACTCATAAGTAACAAATTGTAATTTACTTTAATTGAAGTTCTTACACCACATAGAAGCAGTAGTTGTTATGTCAGTTACTTTTATTTTATATAATCAGTGACTTAAGTTCATTAAAATGTAAAATCGAAAATATGTATTTTGTAACTCCTCCTATACATATACTACATTCACAATTCCTTACTGAAATAAATTTGAAAATTTTTCAGAGATTATTATTTTATTCTCACTCTCTAAAACATGATGTCATTCTATAGTTACATCAATACTGATATAAAACCATACATTTTTAGTTCAATTATTAAAGATAGAAACTTCATATTTTCTGTTAAAGAGATTGAAAATTACATATAAATGTTTTGAATAGAAAAAGTAGCATCTACTATCTGAAGGCTAAGAGATATGAAAATGTTATATTACATTGTTGTAATTGTCAGTTACCAAGGAATTTACCAAAGGTAAACAATAATATTAATAATAGTATTAGAATGGAAAGTAAATAAAATACTATACATATACTTAAGGAAAATTATAATCTAGAGACTATCAAGCAATAATTACAAAACTGTTATTCTGCCAATTATATGGATCCAAAACATGGACTCTTAATATAAGGGAGGAGAATATACGAGGGCGGATTGGAAAGTAACGCACAATAATTTTTTTCTGCCTTGGTATTGCAGCTAGAATGTTGATATTTCACAGAGATATAGTTTGAAGTTTTCACTACAGATGGTATTTTTTTCTCAGGTGCACCTCTTGCGAGAGAAGCTTGAACTATGCAACAAAGATGGCGCGCATGCTACAGTCGTCCACCTGTGAGGAACAGAGAAGTGTTGTTCGATTTTTGTGGGCCAAAGGGCATAAACCCAGTGAAATTCACAGGGACATGCGTGGCATGTATGGGGATGATTGTATGGACCGTAGTAATGTCTCCAGGTGGTGCACATTCTTCCAAGAGGGACGCGTGAACCTTAGTGATTCGCCACGCTCCGGCCGGCCGACAACAGCAGCAATCCCGCAGAATGTCAGAGGCATTGAGGCGGCAATTCTGAACGACCGGCGTGTGCAACTGCGAGCCTTATCGCAGAAGTTCAACATTTCCTATGGTGCGGTGTACGATATTGTTAATGAAAATTTGAAATTCCGTAAAGCTAGTGCTCGCTGGGTGCCTAAGAACCTGACAGACGACCACAAGGGCCAGCGAATGATGGCAAGCTTGGACCACTTAACGCGGTACACCGCACAAGGACATGACTTTCTGGAAGGAGTCGTCACAGGTGATGAGTCGTGGGCGTACCACTACACGCCCGAAACAAAGCAGGCATCAATGGAGTGGAAACATGCTGGTTCCCCAGTAAAGAAAAAATTCAAAGTGACTCAATCTGCCAGGAAAGTGCTTGTGACAGTGTTCTAGGATATGCATGGTGTTTTATTGGTGGACGACTTTGCTGAACACGGGACCACTGTGAATGCTGCGGCCTACATTAAAACTTTGGTGAAGTTGCGTCGTGCCATTCGTGACAAACGTCACAACATTAACGTTAAACTTCTTCATGACAATGTTCGCCCCCATGTTGCTGCTGTCGTTCGTCAGAAAATCGCCGAATTTGGTTGGGAGGTGCTCCAGCATCCACCATACAGTCCGGATCTTGCACCATCGGACTTTCATCTGTTTGGTCCCATGAAGAAATTCCTGGCCGGCAAACGCTTTGAGACAGATGTGGAAGTGAAATCAGCAGTGCACAGATGGCTACACTCCAACCAAACGGACTTCTACGAAGAGGGCATATTGAAACTGGTAACACGATGGGAAAAATGTGTTGAGAAAGTTGGTGACTATGTCGAAAAGTAGGTAAAAGATGTAAGTTCATTTGTGATTTTTTTTCCTTTTTTTTACTATTAAACTTTTTAAAAAAAAATTATTGTGCGTTACTTTCCGATCCGCCCTCGTATTTTTTGAGTATTTGAATACAAAATTCTTTAGAATTTTTTGGACAAAAGGGAGATGAACAAACAAAGGAAAAGACTACTAATCAGTGAACTACATGATCTATGGTTAATTAGTTAACACTGCACATAAAATAAATCTAGCAACTGAAATGAATTATTTGAAATAAATTGCTTATTCAGATTGGTAGATGATGATGCACATAGCTCCAGAATCCATTATACAGATAGGTAAAATACAAGA